>CANSNZ010001329.1:0-520027 GCA_947646795.1 Beta lomatogona
TGCCCCCACCCCTTCCCCTTGTTGAATTTGGGTTGATTTTTATAACAACATTGGTGGTTGCGGCGGTCATGCGGTTACTGGGGTGGAGGACTAAAGGGCTGACCGGGCGTGGCAAGGTGGTTACGGGGTGGAGGGGAGAGGGTGGGGGCCTATCGCTGGGTCAGTGAAAGGAAATAAGAAAGCCCGGAAATACAAAGAGATAACGGTAAACGTTACGTTCATTTAACGTAGGGGGTACTATGTAGAAAACTTTAAAAACACAGGGTTACAGTGTAGAATAAAAAAAACATTAGGGGTACATTATAGAATTTAAAAAACACGGGGGTATATCATAGAAAAACCCTTTTTTTTTAAGTTTGTAGAAATGCGGCTTTATGTCTTTTTATGTGAATGTATGAAATAGAAGTATCCCGGTTGGGATGAATAAAGATCTGTTTGTGAGAATTATCTACTTGTTAGAAATTCAACGTGAACACAATTCTAAACACGTGTCATTAAATATGACATGCAAATCATAATTAACTAATCATATGACACATAAACATAACACATAAACCTTAACAATCAAGGACATGTTTCATCATCTTCCTTTTTTTTTTCTCTTTTCCGTTTTTTTTTTTTTTTTTTTGTTGTTTTTTTTTTTTTTTTTTTTTTCATACATCATATGAACATCTTAGAAACTCATGGTATGTTCATTAAGAATAACCAGATAGGGATACAAAACCCACAAACGCTTGGTTACTGATCATGACAATTGAAATTACTTTTGATGCCTAAGCGTAGTATTTCTTCAACCGATCAAGATTAGTGACATGGGTGAACTCATTTCCATCAAAATCTATTAGCTTCACTGCTCAGTTGTGGTGACATGCATGACCAGGAATGGTCCAGCTTGAATTCTCCCTCGAGGATCATGCTAGCAGCTCTATTTTCTTTTAAAACTAGATCACCTTCTTGAATGTCTCTATCTCGAACCCTTTTGTTAAATGCACGAGCAATTCTCCGTTGATAGAGTTGTATGTTATGCAGTGCTTGTAGTCGACGCTCATCTGTGAATGCAAGCTCATCATAGCGAGTTTTGTGCCACTGGTCTTCCGAGATTTCACTTTCTGCTATGACCCTGAGAGATTGTATCTCCACCTCAACTGGTAAGATTGGCTCCATCCCGTAAACCAAACAATAAGGGGTTGTTTCGGTTCGAGTCCTAATTGATATCCTATATCCCTAAAGGGCATATGGTAGTTTGTCATGCCATTCCCTAGTCTTTTCGATCATTTTGGCAACAATAGTCTTGATCGTCTTATTGGCTGCTTCCACCGCTCCATTTGTTTGGGGACGATAAGGTGAGGACAGATGATGCTTGATTGCATATTTTGCAAGAGTGGTCTTCAGATGACCCTCAAATTGTGATCCATTATCAGAGACGATTTCAAAAGGTATGCCATACCGACAGATGATGTTGTTAATCACAAATTTTGAGACTTGCTTTACCCCTAGCTTCGAAAATGATGCGGCTTAACCCACTTTGAAAAGTAATCAATTGCTACAAGAATATACTGATGCCCATTTGAAGCCTTTGGATAAATTTGTCCGATTATGTCCATGCCTGACTTGAAAACGGCCAAGGAGAAATCACATCATGTAATGACACAGGTGGCATATGATTGAGGTTAGCAAATATTTGACAATGCTTGCCAGGCGGAGCATGTAGCCGATGCAATCACCTTTTAGAGTGCTCCAATAGAAACCCTGCTCGCAAAATTTTACGAGCCAGCATTCTTCCATTCATATGGGGTCCACATTCCCCTACATGAACTTTTCCATGATGACTTGCTTCTCATTTTTGTAATTTACGCGAGAGGGTTAGAGTACCATCAAACCCTTTGTGATACGATCTACCGCCTTTTAGTATGAGAAAATAGAGCGGCTAGCCTTCGATGGCTATGCGGTCCTTCTTGCCACTTCCCTCTGGATATTGCATTGTTTCGAGAAAATTCTTGATATCCTTGTACTAGACGTCATCATCATCATCTTATTGAACCAAGTGTGGAGACAATTTGTGCTACCATCACCGTAGGCCCCTTCCTTTCTTCAATTAAGCTGATGGATCTTTGTACCATTTTCCCATGTTAAATTAAAAGCGAAATTGGCTAAAGCATCGGTGAAACTATTTTGCTCTCGAGGAAGATGTTTGAAATTAATGTCATCAAAATAAGGGATCAACTCTTGAAGGTAGTCGATGTAAAGCTGAAGTCTCTCATCTCTAACCCTCCAAATTCCTATTGTTTGAGATATGATGAGATTAGAATTTCCATACACAGTGAGATGTCTTTCCCCGCTACCAAGGCTGCCTTTACTCCACATATACGGGCTTCGTACTCGAGTTGTATTATTTGTTGTTGGGAAATCCAGCTTGACAGCAAATGGAATATGGACTCCATCAGGATCTACTAACAAAACACCTGCTCCATTACCTGATCTCCTATTAGAAGCTCCATCAAAGTAGATGCACCATTATGGATTGTCAATAAAGCATAAGTACTCATCGGGGAATGCATCATCATACTCGTCTCAGGACACGGTCCTTACGTTAGGGCTTCGGGATATGGCTCGTCCTTTAACTGTTTACGGCGACACATTGAATATCAAACTCGGAAAGCATAACATGCCATCTTGTTAATCTTTCACTAAGAATGGGTTTTTAAACGGATACTTGATTGGATCAAGTCTTGAGATCGAGATAGGTAGTATGAGCTTGAAGGTGATGCCTCAACTTCTTCGTGGCATAGACCAAGAAGATACATGCTTTTTCCAAGGGGGTATATCTTGTCTCATACTCAAGATATTTCTTGTTAAGATAGTATATGGCAACCTCTTTCTTTGTTCCCTCTTGATATTTGGCTAAGAGAGCTCCCATAGCCGTATTCGTGATGGTAAGGTACAAAATCCATCGGAGGTTCTCCTGGTGTAGGTGGCATTAGAACAGGGTGGATTTGAAAGGTATTCTTTCATAGAATCAAAAGCTTCCAGGACATTCTTCATTCCACTCATGGGACACCCCCTTTTCGGAGCAGCTTAAATATAGGTTCACATCTCATAGTGGCTATGAGATGAACCTGTCGATATATTGAATTCTCCGAGAAATCCTCTTACTTCTTTTCGGTTTTTGGAGGAGGTAGCCCTTGAATAGCTTTTACCTTTTCGGCGTCCACTTTGATGCCGTCTTGAGTGACAATGAATCCCAACAACTTCCCGAAATGACGCCAAACACACATTTTTGAGGGTTCGGCCTTAAATTGTATTTCTGATTCTTTCAAAGAAGGACCCGAATGCGAGGAATATGCCCCTCACGATCTTCACTTTTCACAATCATGTCATCTACATAGACCTCCACAATGTCATTGATGAGGTCATGAAGGATAGTGGTTGCAGCCCTTTGATATGTGGCTCCGGCATTTTTGAGACTAAAAGGCATAACTCGGTAGCAAAAAGTGCCCCATGGAGTGATGAAAGATGTCTTTTTCATGTCTTCTTGAGCCATGAGTATTTGATTATACCACCGAGAATCCATCCATGAAGGAAAACATTGCATGACCAGCCGTACTATCAACAAGAACATCGATGTGGGGTAGAGGAAAGCAATCTTTTGGTGATGCGGCATTCAAATCTCGTAAATCAATGCATACTCAAACTCTCCCATCCTTTTTGGGTACAACCACTATATTGGCGAGCCAACTTGGATGCTTTACAGCTTGGATGAATTTGGCATCAAGTTGTTTATGGATTTCTTCTTCCACTTTCGAGACTAATCTCTGGTTTCCTTCGGCGGAGCTTTTTTTGCTTAGGCTTGCTTTCGGGATGTAACGGAATGCGATGTTCCGCTATTTCTCTATTAACACCAGGCATATCAGTATAAGACCATGCGAACACATCTACATACTCTTTTAGTAATGCAATAAACATAGACTTCAGTTGGGGAGAGGGATGATCCTATTTTGACTTCTTTTACGGCATTTTCTCGTACCCAATATTAATTACAATGGATTCTTCGATTGGTTTTATGTAAGTTTCAGTTGTATCAAGTGATTCATCATTATTAAATTCACTGTCCAAATATAACATCTTGCATGCAAATGTATTTAGATAAAGGTTCACATTCAATTTCCTCACTATCGAGTCTTATTTGGGTATGTAAGGTAGATTGGCTGGAGGATGAGCTATCAGTATGATATCCATCTGAAGGAGGTGAAAAGGTATTTTGAGGAGATGGATGTGGAGGATGGTTTCCTAAGAACATTTTAAATTCTATAGGCCCGTCTTTTGCCTGACATTCAACACTTCACTTATGTTCAATGCTTTCGCCAAAAGGTATCATCAAAGACACTGGGTCAAAATCCCCTTCCTTAGAGGACTCGGAGCGAAAAGCTTCTTAAGGACTCCATGTTCCGGATTATCCACCCTGTCATTTTTTTTTTTTTTATGTTTTGTTTTTGGACCAACCAACTTTTGATAAAGTCCAAATTCCTAGCCTCATTGAAGAATATCTCCAATCCCTGTAAAATCTTCTGTTCTTTCCTACTAAGCCAAGGTTCCGGAAATTCGTGGTACGCTCGGTATCTCCCTTGCCGGACGAAATGACCATTGAGGGGTAAAAGAAGGTTTTTTGGTGTTTTGAGAAGTGTTGCTAGGATCATATCCCAATCCATGTCGGTTACGCTTGTCTACTATGGGGATTGGTTGTTTCATTCCCTACCATCATGCCGTAATCCGACTCCTTGAGTATAA
This sequence comes from Beta lomatogona, assembly GCA_947646795.1. NCBI lineage: Eukaryota > Viridiplantae > Streptophyta > Magnoliopsida > Caryophyllales > Amaranthaceae > Beta > Beta lomatogona. The sequence continues at coordinate 4,786 of CANSNZ010001329.1, forward strand.
CCCATCTTCATCATAATTTGAAATCCTTTGGACAGCGGTTGCATGGCAATCCCTACAGGCTCTTTGACCGCAGTCGAGGGTAGCGCTGAGGTGTTCGTTTTCTGACGGCAATTGGTCATCCTTAGAGAAGGGACAAATTTCTTCTTTTTGGACCTAAAGGTAGAGAAAAAGAATTAAAAGAAAAGAAGGCTACATATTGCAGAATGCATTGCAGAGTAAAGAATTTTTTGAAAACAACTTTGCCATATTTTGACTAGAATGGTCCACCTTCGCAATTTTGCTTTTTTAATATTTTTTTTGACTTTATTTTGACCTTTTTATATGATTTTACTGTCATTGGGGTTGAAAAAAACTTTTTTTTTATTCTTCCATTCCCTGCTTAATATTTGAACAAAGACAGAAAATATAGAGATTAGGGCTTGTATCCCCATTGATGCGTCAATTCAGCATTCTGAAATTGCTCCTGTGATGACTGACATCTTGAATTCTTATCATATTGCCTGAAATACAATGGTTAATATATTTGAGTCGAACCCGAAGGTTGCCTACATATCCCCATTGCTCCAAGTGTATTTTATGGGGAATCAGACTCGGCGTAGTTTTTTTTTTTTTTTTTTAGAAAGAACTAAAGTTTTTTATTTACTAAAGCAATTGCACTCATATTAAGCTACCTACGTACCCTAGGTGTTACATAGGTGGAGTAATCTCGCAGTGCAAGTGTAAGTGATAATGAGGATTCAAGCTGCACGTAGTTCTCTGATACTAACAAGCTGAAAGAAGATTTTTTTTTTGATGGGCTAACCTCCTACGGGACTTTTACCGAAGACTTTTTTTCTCTTTTTGGAAGACGTTCAAGTAGCTTTGCAGCAGACGAGAGCTATGTTGGTGATTTGCTTGATGCGATAGCTGAGAGCATGACATTGGTTTGTGCCGTGACCATGCAACTGATGATATTGGCAGTACTTGTGAAGATCTGACCCTACTGGACTCGCCCCTGGGCGTCTGAGAAGTGGATGAATCTTACATTGCTCAACCAGTTTGCGAAAGATATCGACTTGGGATTGCGGTCGCGGACGTGATGACACCGTCTTTGCAGGTATTTCTTTGTGGGTTGGACTAAAGATGCCTCGATCAATCAGGCTTTGCACTTTGTATTAAAGGTCATGGCATTCATCAGTTTCATGCCCAAATTGACGATAATAATAGCAGAATTTGCTCATGTCTGTTCCAGAAAGGGGTAAACAGTGCACATGCGCTGGAACTTGTAGTATACCTTGCCTCCGAAGACGATCATACACCATAGTCAATGGTTCATCCATCTAAGGATATACCCTTGGATTTGTATTGGGAGTTTCAAGGTATTCTCGAGGTCGTTTTTCTTGCAATTTCAGAGTATCGATGTCGAAACCATGTTGTTCCATGTGGCTGAGGGAGGTGTATTTGATAGTAACCATGTGACGATAATAGAAATCATTCAGGTTTCGCAGCAATATAAGCATGAATTCTCGATGAGTAATGGGGACACGAAGCTGGGCGCGAATGTGAGCGCATCTTGAACAAAAGTGCGACAAAATTTCCAAGCCGCTTTGACGCAAAGTGACTAGCTTGAACTTCTTGACATCAGTTTGTTTATGCTCGAGAGCCCAATTAACAAAGGCTTGGCTAGCATTTTCCCAACTAGCCCTATCTACACAATCTGAAGAATAGTACCAGTCCAAAGCTGGTCCTTCTAAACTCTTGTCAAACAGCATGGGGTAATCTTCCTCTGGTATGCCCCCATGGATGCAAGGCATTCACAAATCCCACTAAGTGGACAAAAGGATCACCGTTCCCATCAAATTTTCTGAATTGGGGCAATTTACGATAATGATCTTCATGTTGATATCCTGGAAAGAGAATCAATGACTCAGTGTGAACCTCTCGAACAGGGCATACTACATTAAAGTCTAGGTCAAAATTGTCGATCCTAGATCTCTTCTTTGAGTCATGATCATCATTGTCTTGAGGATTGCTGATACAGGATTCCTCTGGTGCTTCAATTGACGTATCATGAGTGTCAATGCTTGGAGCTCCCACTTCTTCCTCGTCATCCTCACTATACTCTGGTTCTATTTCTTCAGCGCTTGCATCTGGTGTGGTAGCTGGGACCTCATTCATCCCAGAATTTTCAGGTGCTGCTAGAATACAGTGGATAGTGTAACCATCCAACCTAGTGCCCTCCACTTCGTTAAGATACAATACTAATTTTCCGGCGTTGGAGATGGTCATAATGTCTCGGATCACCGAGAAATAGTCACAGCACCTAATAACTAAGAAGCTTTACCTTCGATGTTGAGTAGAGGCTCTTTTGCTCTATTTTCATGCAGCCATGGTCTTCCTAACAAGAAGTTAAAATAGGCTTGTATGTCAATGACCATGAATTCCACCTTCCTTGCCACGGGACCACATTCAATGAGGAGGCTGATCAAACCCAATACTTCTCTCTTAGCATTATCATATGCTCTGACCGCCTGGTTAGATGGCACTAGATCCTCTTTTGAGTACCCAAGCCTTGTTAGCACACGTAGAGGGCAAACATTGATTGCGGAGCTATTGTCGATCAACACCCTAGGTATCTCCCATCCATTACAGCGTATAGTGATGTGTAATGAATTGTTGTGGTTGATAATGTCGGGGGAGATCATTGTCTACGAACATGAGAGTTCGATCTACCCCATGAATGAGCCCCACCATCCGGTCAGGTGTTATAGAAGAGCTTACAAAGGCTTCATTAAGATGCTTTAGAACAGCTGCCCTATGAGGTTGGGAATACATTAACAATTTCCAGATGGAAACATTAGCATTTACTTCTTTCATGCGCTTGATATCATCATCTTCCTTGTTATTTTCCTCCATCATTGGCTCTTTGCCCTTTTCCTTCCTTATCAATATCTCCAAAGGATTTTCATCCTCCAAATGGGATGGTTTAAAATGGAGGCCTGCTCTAGTCAAATGAGAGATATCCACATACTCCTCATCACTAAGATCATCGAGACAGATGGGGCGCCGGTATGTATTTGAAGTGGTGGAATGTCTTCCGGTGTTTTTCTCCATAATTGTTAAGACCAAAGAGGCATCTTTATCAGCATCAGAGTCCAAAATGAAGAAGGCACCATCATAATCCAAAGTTCCACACATGTTAGAGAATGGATCTTTGTTGAGGGTGAAGCTGGGTCTTTACAAGGCATCATTTTGACTTTTTCTTGAGTGGAATAGTCATAGACTATGCACATGTAACCTACGGCTACCGGCATTTCATACATTTGAGGAGCTGTCTTGCGGATTAATTGAAGCTGGATTGCATTCGTCCGAAGCGAGAGATGGCATTAATGGCGAATGAGGGTTTATGATTAGGAAGGGTTTTTTTTGTGATGTTAGGTTAAGAGTCATTTGGTTTTATTGGAGATGGATCCCGAGAGAAAGTTTTCCATCATCCACAAGGTTTTGAATTTGATGCTTTAGAGCCGTGCGGTTTTTAGTATTATGCCCGGGCTTTGATGGTATTCACGGTTTTGATTTGGGTCATAATCAGGGTAAGGATTTTTAGGAGGTGGGCGTAGATTCAAGGGTTGAATGAGATTGGCCTTTTTTAACTTGGAGAGAGCTTGGGAATAAGCCATGTTTAAAGGAGTAAAGTTCCTTTGTGGTCGTAACTGGAATGCAGACGATGCGCCAATGGCATGGATCGCATTAGTTGTCTTAGGAGCTGCTGAATCATTGTTTGGGGCTCTTTTGTATTGCCTCCAATAGGTTCATCTTTCTTGATGTCTCCCCTTTTCACAGCATCCTCAACTAAAGTTCCCGTAGCAATTAAAGCTTTGAAAGTCGGGAAATACTAGTATGCCATATGCTTCTGATAGACAGGAAGAAGGTTTTTCATAACCATTTGCAGCTGTTCCTCTTCATTAGGCCTACTCATCATTTTGGAAGCCTTGTTTCTCCATCGAGTGATGAATGAAGAAAATGTCTCATCGATGTTTTGAGAAGTGGTCTCCAGAACCCTTCTAGTAACATCAATTTCTTCATTATACTTGTATTGGTTTGAGAACTCTCTGACTATGTCAGCCCAAGTGGATTTCTTTGCATTTTCAAGGTTGAGAAACCAATGTGCTGCAGCACCATCTAAATATTGTCGAAACAGTTGGGCCATCAAGGATTCTTCCACTCCCAAGGGACTCTTTGCCCCCACATACATTTTCAGGAAATTGGTGGGGCTACCGGTCCCATCAAACCTTGTCAGATTACGCATTTTGAAACCATGGGGTAATCGTGCCTTCGGGAAAAGAGTTAATCCATGAATATCCATCGATGGTTCAGCCTTAGTCATGCCTTTTAAGACTTCTTTAAGCTTGACTACTTCTTCCTCGAGTTTAGTGGGAATTTCTCTCTCATTGTTCAAAGGCTCAAGATGAAAAGGTGAAGCTACTTTCGACTCCCAGAGGAGGAGGAGGCGTCCGGGTGCTCGGCGCATTATGCCTAACACGGTTTGTTCAATATTATCCTGTCGGTCAAGCATGACTGGACAAGTCCTCGGAGCTCGGTCATTGGATCAAGTGGAGGGGGTAGAGTTACGTTGGTGCTCGTTGTTCGGAATTTCAGACATGTTGTTGAGACTTGTAGCAGAGAATACAGCTGGTGTAGACAAGGACGACAGTATTATTGATAGCGAACGTTCACTATGGTCAGAACTTCGGCGAATCAGCCTAGATCCTGAGCAGGCCCGGGCGAGTTCCTGTGAAATGGGATGAAAAGTTAACACGAAGTTTGTCCGAGACTTTGTTTCTTCTTTATTTTTTTCTCTTTTTTTTTTTTTTTTTTTTGCGGGGAATGAAAGAAATGATATCTTTTGAAAATTCTCTCCTTTTTTTTTCTACCCCAATTTCAATTATCATTTATTAAAAGGTGTAAAACCTTGACTCTATTATTTGTTTTGAGATTTTTCATTAAATTTATTTGACTTCTTATATCTTTTTTTTAGACTTGAACTTTTATTTACATTTTAAACTGCCACTCTTGGACTCATTTTTTTTTTGGGATAATACACGAACATTTTTCAAAATCAATTTGATAATATCCTTCCATTTCCTACTACTATAGAAATAAGAGAAAAGAGGTATAACGAGGCATGTGTGCTCATTTTGGCAAATTATAATGCCCCATATATCGTTCTTTTATGTAGTGGTCTGCATCTATTGATTGCTTCTAAGTCTTTGAAACCGGAAAAAGAAAGTATTAAATGCAAAGGGGCCGCACCCGAAGGTTGCCTACGTATCTCCATAAGTGGATTTGGATTTGGGGAAGAAATTTTTCCGGTGATGATTTTTTTTTTTGAATGGAGAATCGGGCCCAACGTAGTTTTGATATATAAAATTTTACATAATTTTTTTTTTTTTTTTCAGCTGCACTCAAAAATGAGTTGCCTACGTACCCCTTTTAGTACATTACATAGTAGAGAAAGCTAAAATAGATGCATTAAAACATTGAAAAATTATTTTTTTAGGGGATCAAGTTGCACGTAGCTCTACCTATAAAATACAATATAAAAGCGATTAAATGAATCAGGTACTTCCTAACTTTTCAGGCATCAGTTTTCCGGGCGCCAAGCCATATGTCCTCCTGTTTGAAGACGTACGTCCCACCTCTTAGGATTAGACTAATGTGAAATACTCGGGTTCTTCTCAACCTTTTTTCGAGTTCGGTTTGCTAGGCGCCGGACCATGTATTCTCTTGTTTGAATACGTCTATTCCACCTCTTAAGATTAGACTAATTAAAAGTACCTAAAATGTACACACTAACAATGTTAGTCAATGGCTGATGAATTTTTCTTTATATGTATCTTTAGCAGGAAATGGAAGAATTTTCCTTTTTCTTTTCGAAAATGATTATCCCTTTTGATTTTATCTTTTTGAAACAATTTTTTTTTAGTCAAATTTTTTTAGACTAGACTTTTCATGTTTTAAAACATACAGTTTTAATTACATTCTAATTCCTAAACATGACACGTTTTGAACTCCTGATTATGACTTGTCATCATTTTTCATTTTTTTTTGTTTTATTTTGGGATTATATCTTCAAAGTAGGATTTTTTTTCTTTTAAAAAATCAATTTTGTTTTTGGTAAAACCAATTTGAATGAAAAAGAATAATGAAGTAAATGTGAGTTTTTGTTAAAAAAAATGGGTGAGCACACACAATTTTTTTTACATGACTCTTGTGATAAATAAACAAAAATACTCTTAATATTTCAATAATCATTTCAGCAGCAATTCAGCTATACTTAATGATTACCGAAATATTGACCGAGTGAAAACGAACTGAGGAATTTTTTGAAAGTTTTTTTCATATTATTCAATAACTGAAGTAAATAAAGGACATTTGTGCATTGATCCTAGTGTCCTAGAAGTCAACTCAAAGGTAATTCATTTAAGGAAAGATTATGTTAAAGTGGCCTCGAGTCACTTCCATTGTGTCCATCGAGGGTGGACGCTCCTGACAGAGCTGGTCGCAATAGCTCGCGGATGTAGGTTTTACACCCTTAATTCATTAATTTGTCATTCTAAAATTCTGACCCTTGCCAATAGACAGAGGTATCAGACCTAATAAGGAAATAGTTAAAAAGAGTGCACGTGTATGGGTCGATTAAACTACCAAGCACACGTAATTTTCACATAAGCATGCTATATACAAAAATTAAATTGGGAATAGCCATGATTAACTTTCCTTATTATATATACATATGGAAAATAACGCATTGCTCAGGTTTAAACCTCATATACTTCTTGTGGAAGTACTTTCCCCAGTGAAGTCGCCGACTGTGGTATCCGATTTTTGATTGTCTTAATTAACGGTGCGAATCCCACGAAAGTCTCTCATTGGACTTTGAGTTTTAGAAAACTTGGAAGTCGCCACCCTATTAATATTCGAATAGGGACTGATTTATTTAATAAATCATTTTTAAATCAATTTCAAGAAAAATCATTTAAAACGATGATGACTTCATATGGATAAGGCTTTTTTGAAAATTGGTCTTTCATACCATGAGATAGGGTTCGGGGTTTAGGTTAAGAGGTGCGAACGTCTGAAACTCGTCTCCTCTTCCGTTCTAAAGAACGGGCTCTTACTAAATGCGTTATTTTCCATTTTAAAGTAATCATGACTATTAAAAAGAAAGAAAATCACATAATTTGCACATATACACATTAACCATTTTTATTTAGGACTAATATATCATTTGTACATGGTAGGTTTGAGCACTGAAGTTGCACTACGTACCACTCATTGTGGGATTGGAATCCACTCATGGATCAAAACCGTCGTAGTTCTAGCATATGTCTCACCCTAAATGGCCAATTCCCTTTGGGGAAAGAAGAGAGGGGAATAGATTATGAATAACTCACTTTTAGAATTAAACAAATCTATTTGAAATGAGGTAATCAATCCAATTAGTGATTAAAATGGGGTTATGATAATCACTTTGATTAGTGATTAAATATGAAGGATTAAGATAATCACCTTAATTAGTGATTGAAAATGGAGGTTAAGATAATCACTCTAATTAGTAACTAAACTTAAGAGGAAAGATAGTCACCTTGATTAGCGATTAACAATGAAGGTTAGGAAATAATCACCCTAATTGATGATTATTAAGGTTTAAGATAATCACTCTGATTAGTGATTAAATATGATGAAAGGTTAAACTAATCACCCTAATTGGTGGTTAATCAAGGGTTAAAATAATCACTCTAATTAGTGATTAAATGAGAAGAATAATCGTCCTAATTAACGATTATTAGGGTTTAAAATAATCACTCTAATCAGTGATTAAATGAGATTGGAGATAATCACCCTAAATAGTGATTAAAGGAAGTCTGAGTTAACCGCTCTAATTAGCGATTAATCGAGGATTGAAATTACCACCTTAATAGTGATCACGTATGATTATCGAGAGGTCTTAGAAGGTTTGCTTCCTAATTGAAGATTTTTGAGAAACAATCTTAATTGAAGATTATTAAGTTATTTGGAGAGAAATGATCAATTTGAGATCGAATTTGGAGATTTGTGTTTGGCTAATTGGAATTTCACCATTTAAATTGAGAAACGTGAAACGACCTAAAATCAATTCGGAGATCATAATTACCAATCTAATTATGTCAAATTATATGATTAATCCATTTGAATATGGAGAACACATTTTTTAAAAATGTAAGATGGATCATCATACAAATTAACTTAGTCAGATTTGCAATTTTTCCTCTTAATTGAGATTGGGTCATTTCATTCATATACTATGATATATTGGCCCAACATTCAATATTTGTAACATTGGTTGCTCATTTTATTAAAAAGAGTTGTGGAATTATTTATGAAAATTATGCATAAACATCTCCATGTTTTTTTAATTAATTGAGTGATGCAATAATTATTTACAAAGAATCATTATTACACAACATGTACAAAACCTATGATCTATACAAATCTTCAATCTTGATCTTCACCATGATAAAATGAGTCATTTTAAGATAAACTTCTTTGATTTTGATTTTCTTATGGCAATTTTTATTGACTTTTATTTACATGATAAAATGAGTCATTTTAAGATAAACTTAAGGAATTCATGATTTTTTTATTCACATTTTCGTATGAAAAGAAAACATTTTTTCTATGAAAGTTGAGTTAATCACTTTATTTCATTTTCCGGATTGCCTTTTTGTTCTTGTACTGGCTTACAAAAATCATAACTTTCCGTACAAAGTGTCAAACTGAGCATATGATACATCTATGGATAGATCGGTGAGTTCTTTATGTTATAATTATGGTGAATTTTATACTCAAGTTGGTAAAAACGAGAACCTTTATTCAATTTCTTCTTTGAGATCCGACTTATTGAACTTATTTTGAAGTGAAATTTGGTATGAACATTTTAGACACTTATAAAGACTAGGCTGGAAATTTTTATTTGAATTGGAAATTTTAAGACCATTTTTATTTATTTTCTTAACAGAAGAGAAAATCGGTATTCTGAAATTTAGTGATTCACATGAATGATTTTGTAAAAATGATGTAAAATTGTATAAAATTCATATGAACATGATTTTTATATTTTGGAAAAGCTACTGATGTCTTCTTCAAACTTGATGTTTTTAGTTTTACTAAATTATTTTATTTTTTTATTTTATTGAAAGAACAATCCTAGGTGGTAATGGACAAAATCGGTTTTGCACAACAAAGTTGTATAATTTTTAATTATTTACACAAAATTCGTTTTTTTAGAAATTCCAAAGCCCGGTTGCTTTGGAAACATCTTGTCCTTCATGAGAAAAATATTAAAGCCTATGAACTAATTAGTTAATGCGGACGAAAAAACTGAAATAAGATAGGAAAGTAAAACTGACTATAATTACATGTAAGATGTAAATCTGCAGAAATCAAATAACTTAACCTGAATTACAAGAATAAGTTGTGCCTTGGTATGATGGCCCTTTGCCTTAGAAACGAATTTCGCCACCACGGTGCTGATTCACGATGACATTCGTCCCCCAAGGTTCACATAACTATCTCGACTCAGTGCACCGGATCAAGATTGGTATTTCTCGAAGCTGCTCAAGTCTCATAGAGAATAGGGTAGGCTTGTGTTTTAGGGTTATATTGAATGAATGAATAAGAGAAAACGGCCAAAACGCTATTTATATGAGGGTTATATAAAAACTCCGAAATAAATTAGGAAATAAGAATAGAATATAAGATTTCGAAAACCTCGAAAACCGCGAGTCGTGGAATATACCACGAGTCGCGGTAAGCTTGCGGCAATCAACCGCGAAACGAGGCAGAAACCACGAGACGCGGCTACCGCGAGTCGCGGCAAGCTCACGGCCACAATCCTTCGCCAAAGATGCTTCGCGTTCAACAGGATGAAATCCAACAATCCCCCACAAACGTGAAGTTAAAAAAAAATTGAGAAATGAGCAGTAAAAGGAAAGCTTAATACTTACATATTAGTGTCCAAGGATTGAACTAACATGTTAGTGATATGGGGTGTCCCCTCACCTACAAGTATCCTAAGATTCAACTTGCAGGAGAGAGAAGGGACCCGATAGCACATATCTTACTTTCAAGGCTTGAGAAACACCGCGTTATCCACTGAATTGCCCCATGAACAACATATAATATAGTTGTACATACAATTCATTTACATCCAAGACACATCACATGTCTTTCAAATGATTGTGAACATTACAAAGTTCAACAATCCTGGCCATCACCCTGGGATTACAAAGAGTGCTCTAGAATGCCTACAAGAACGACATTCGACAGAAGGAGGCCAACCCTTCATACTCATCCACGATGTTCTATTACGTTCAATTAAATTGAATCAGCTATAAAGCCATAGACACATCATGTCCATTACGTTCAATCAAATTGAATCAGCCAAAGGCCATGGACACCAAATCTCAAAAATACACATATACAACCTGTTCAATAAGAACCTACTCAAATTAGAGCAATAAGCATATTAATAAGAAATCATAAATAAGTTTAGTATAGAATTCAAGGAATACAACAACCTATAAAGGTTTCAAACCCATTCCTCCTGAAAATTCTAATACTAACTTCCTGCTCAATCCTTTAGTAAAAGGATCAGCCAAATTTCTTTCACTTCTCACAAACTCAAGAGAGACGACACCATTCACAATAAATTGCCTCACAGACTCATGTCTGACTCGAATGTGCCTTTTCTTGCCATTATAAACACTGTTGTTGGTAACCCCTATCGCAGCTTGTGAATCACAATGAACTGACACGGAAGGAGCCGGTCTCCCCCACAAAGGAATATATGCCAAAAGGTTCCTCAACCAATCAGCCTCTTGAGTAGCAAGATCCAAAGCAATGAACTCGGCTTCCATAGTAGATCGAGGCTATACACGTACGCTTTGCGGACTTCCATGATACCACACTACCATTCAGAGTGAACACATACCCACTGGTAGAACTCACCTCATCACTGTCAGTCACCCAGTTAGCATCACAATACCCTTCTAGGACAGTTGGAAAACCCACAAAGACTAATCCCCAGTCCATGGTTCCTCTTAAATATCTCAATAGTCTTTTAAGAGCTTTCCAGTGATCCAAAGTGGGATTATGAGTGTACCTGCTTAGCCTACTCACCGCATAGGCAATATCAGGACGAGTACAATTCATCAAAAACATCAAACTACCTATAACCTTAGCATACTCTCCTTATGACACACCATCACCATTATTCTTGAGTAATTGAACACTAGAGTCATAGGGAGTCCTCACTGGAGGATCATCAAAACAATCAAATTTCTTTAACACTTTCTCCACATAATGAGATTGAGACAGTGAATAACCCTTACGAGTTTTAACAACTTTTACCCCTAATATCACATCGGCTATACCCAAATCTTTCATCTCAAACTTAGAAGATAAGAATCTCTTAGTCTCTTCTATGACATCAAGACTTGCACTAAACAGAAGCATGTCATCAACATATAAGCATATGATTACGTAATCAGAGCCCATTACCTTTGAATACACACATGCATCTGAACCATTCACAGTAAATCCAAAACCAAGAATAGTCTTATGGAATTTTTCATACCATTGTTTTGGAGCCTGTTTGAGGCCATAGATAGACTTTTTCAGCCTCCACACCTTTTGCTCCATCCCAGGCACGACACAACAAGGAGGTTGTTCCATATATATCTCTTCATCGAGATCGCCATTCAAGAAAGCGGTCTTCACATCCATCTGATGCACAAGTTAATTGAAGAAGCTAAAGCAAATAAAACACAAATGGTAGCAATTTTAGTCACAGGTGAATAAGTATAAAAATAGTCCACCCCAAATTTTTGTGTGAATCCTCTAATAACCAGTCTTGCCTTGAACCGTTCCACGGTCCCATTAATTTTCAACTTCCTCTTGAAGATCCACTTGCGGTGATCGGCCTATTCCCTTTAGGTAAGTCTACAAGTTCCCAAGTGTTATTCGCCATGATGGATTCCAACTCCTTGTTATTTGCTTCCCTCCAGAAACTAGCATCCATAGAACTCATGGCTTCTTCAAATGTCTTGGGATCCTTATCCACCATAAATAATGACATGTCCATGACCTCTAAAGTTTCAAACTCGGACATAAATGCAGTAATGAAATCCGGACCAAAACTTGATTCCACCCTTTGCCTTTTACTTCTTCTAGGCTCATCTGACTGACTTACCCCACTTGAAGTAACCAAAGGACTGCTAACACCAGACGGAGCCCACACAGAGGGAGCATTTACACTAAGCCCAATTTTCTTCAACGGAAATACCTCTTTAAAGAATTCTGCATCTCGAGCTTCACACACAGACCTGTCATCCAACCTCAGAATTCTATAGGCAGCACTATTCTCAGCATAACCAATGAAAACAGCATCAAAGGTTCCGCTCCTATAGTAGTCCTCTTGAACGAAGGCATACCCACTTTAGCTAGACACCCCCACACTTTCATGAATTTCAGATTTGGGACAAAACCTCTCCATAGCTCAAAAGGAGTCTTGTCTAACTTCTTATGAGATACCCTGTTCAAAATATAGTTTGCGAGATAGGACGACTTCCCCACATATTATCGGGGAGACCCGAACTTAAAAGCATAGATTCATCATTTATTTCAAAGTTCTATTCTTCCTTTCCTGCTATGCCATTCTCGCTTAGGGGTATATGATGCGAGACACCTCATGAATAATGCCCTCTTTCTCACATAGATTCTAATGGAAATCGAGACCCATATTCCCCACCACGGTCGGACCGAAGCCTTTTAATCTTTCGGTCCAATTGATTTTCAACTTTCGCCTTATAGACCAAGAATTTCTGTTAAGCCTCATCCTTGGACTTTAACAAGAAAACTCTGAGAACCTTGAGCAATCATCCACAAAGGTAATATAATATTTCTTGCCACCCCGACTCTCAAGATTCTTAAAGTTTGCCAGATCAGTGTGAATTAGTTCTAATAGTTTAGATACTCTATTAGTAACTAGTTTAAATGGCTTCCTTACAAATTTTGCCTCAGCACACACTTCGCACTTGTTAAGTCCATCATCAATCACGTCATGCAATAGATTCATTCGCCTAAGGCGATTTATTGAACCAACCCCACATGACCCAAACGACGGTGCCACGCATTTACTGAGGCTCAACAATGGCAAGGAAGAAGGAATCTTATTCATTGAAATAGGAGTTACAATGTCCAAAACAAACAAACCAGCATTAACGTACCCCTTCCCAACAAACTCGCTATTGCGAGTCAACACTAGCTTATTAGCATCAAAAACTAACTGGACACCTGCTTTGTTAAGCAAACTACCAGAAATTAAATTTCTACGAAAGGGAGGGGACATACAAAACATTAAGGAGAGCTAATGATTTCCTGGATGTCGACTTCGGGGAGAACTTTCCCTTTTACGAGCACTTGAGATTTCTTTGTTATTTCCTATATAGACTTGGTGACCCTCATCCATCTCTTCAAATTCCATAAATCGGTCTTTGTTTGCATAGAAGTGACGAGAGGCTCCCGTGTCTACTATCCACTGAGAATTATTCTCCACCAGATTAACCTCAGAAAACACAACAACAACAAGATCATCTGCCTCTGTCAGATTTGCTTGGCCTTTGTCTTGATCCTTCGAGCCTTGACCCGAACCATTGCCTTTCTTTTTGTTTGGACAAACAGAAGCATAGTGACCCGGGTTGCCACAGTTGTAACAGTGACCCGGCTTCTTCTTAATCCTCCCATTGCTCTTAAACTTCCCCTTGTCAGGGGTCTTTTTACCCTTTCCATTGAACTTCTTGAAATCTCCTCTTGGCTTTCCAGAACCGGAGCAAGAACCAGAGCCAGTTTCAACCAGATTAGCCTTAACTGCCAGATTGTTTGCAGTTGGGGCTACCGAGTCTTTCAATCTATTAGCCTCTTCAATTTTCATGTGACCAACTAACTCCTCCAGAGTCATGTCCATTTTCTAGTGTTTCAGATGATTACGATATATGTTCCATGATTCAGGCAATTTTTCAATCAGATTATTTGCCTGAAGAATTTCACACATCTTCATCCCTTCAGCAAGAACTTCAGCACCTAGATTCTCATACACATGAACTTGTTCCATAATTGGCTTATTATCTACCAATTTAAAGTTCAACCAGTTTCCAGTAACATACTTCTTTTTCCCTGCATCATCAGCACCATACTTTTTCTCCAAAGAGATCCATATTGATTTTGCATTCTTATAGGATACAAACAAATCAAATATGGGGTTTGTCATTAGGTTCAGCATGTTTCCCTTAACAACCTTATTATCCCTGACAAATTTTTCCAGACTTATCCCCCCATCAGATTTAGGAGTTTTCTCAGATTTCTCTTTGGCAAGAGTATCAGCAATAACAATATCAGGGAAAAATCTATTCTGAGAACTAGACATGATTTCAACTGGAAAAAAATTCGTTTCTAAATTGTAAGATGTAAATCTGCAGAAATCAAATAGCTTAACTTTGAATTACAAGAATAAGTTGCGCCGTGGTATGATGGCCACTTTGCCTTAGAAACGAATTTCGCCACCACCGGTGCGGATTCACAATGGCGTTCGTCCCCCAAGGTTCACACAACTTTCTCGACTCCGTGCACCTGGATCAAGATTAGTATTTCTCAAGAACTGCTCAAATCTCATAGAGAATAGGGTAGACTTGTGTTTTAGGGTTATATTGAATGAATGAATAAGAGAAAACGATCAAAACGCTATTTATATGAGGGTTATAAAACAACTCCGAAATAAATCCGGAAATAAGAAGAGAATATAAGATTTCGGATACCTCGGAAACCGCGAGTCGCGGTAAGCTTGCGGCAATCTACCGCGAAACGAGGCAGAAACCACGAGACGTGGCTATCGCGAGTCGCGGCCTCCACCGCGAGTCACGGCAAGCACGGCGCGAGTCGCGGCAAGCTCACGGCCACAATCCTTCGCCAAAGATGCTTCACGTTCAACAGGATGAAATCCAACATTACAGCATCACATTTTCTTTTTATGGAGATGTTTATGCACAACTTATCTTGAATTTTTTTATGAAAACATTTTTTGTTTAATAACAACTTGATTAAGGAAAATCACATAATCACATTGTTTCCTAAGAGTCACCCCATTAGAGGTGACTATTCTAGGCGGGGGTGATTAAAGGTTGGGAACCTATTAGGACTTCCAAATACCCAAATCACTCCAAAGATTATAAAAATGATAAGAAGAAAACAAGGAGAATGTTAGTAGATGATTAAAAAGATAATCAAAAAAAAAAAAAACAAGAGTTTCCACTTTACCTCACTAGCTCAATGATGCACTTCCTTTTTTGCAAATTTTGCTATCTTTTTTGTGATTTTCTTAATTTCTAAGTGAGTTTCTAAATCCACTTAATTACTAACTTAAACTCTTTTTGTGTTTTTTTCTTCTTTTAATGAACTTCTTTTACTTACTTATTAAGACTTTTACTTAGATGGAAAGATTAAGGAGGAGAAGAGTAGTAGAGAAGATGAGAGTGAAGTTGAATTTTTAAGTTGAACTCTTTTCAACTTGGTTTTGAAGTGGAATTTAGGACGGTATTTATACAGAAATGAAAGAGGTAAACTAGGGTTTCAAAGAGGTAGAAAATCAGATTTTTCACCCAAAAATCTGATTTTCTACATCCTTAATCACCCTAATGACATTACTCTAATGACCTCACCCTAATGACATCATCAAATCTCTTTGGAAACACAAATATTCTTATTCTTTTTGGATTTTCTCATAAATGAAACAAAATCAGATTTTCAGAAATATTCTTCCCTAAACATCCTAATACGTAAAAAAAAATGCATCAAAAAACGTGTAAAACCAACGATTAGGGTGTTGCACCTAGCACAGGAAGTTGCGCTAGGCACAGTACCTTGCGCTAGGCGCAAGTATCTGCGTCTGGCGCAGAGTTAGCTCGTGCGCTAGGCGCACACTTGATTCTTCCGAAAAGAATCCAGATTTCCCCCTCTTACGCATGGAATTTGATTCTTATTCTCTAACTAATGGATAAAGGATGTGTTTAGTGAATAAAGAATATATTCTTATTATTTATCCAATGAATAAGGACTTGACCATCAAGAAAAACTGATTAATGCCGGTTTTGGGATACGACTAAAATCCCGACGCCTAATCGCGACTCGTTTTTATTTTTCCGAAAGACTAACTTATGACAATTTATGAAAACTTCGTCAAATTAATAATGACGAGCATTGATTATACTATGAATCATTTTATTAAAACGGTAGTTGTAGTCATTGACTACAACTCATGGAAATTATACTTCTAAGCCGAAACCCATGACTAATACGCAAAAACAAAAAATCGTACAATGGAATGAAACTCGAGCTCCGGGGCGCGTGCTCCACGATGCATGACGATTTTGTTATTTTTATTTTTCAAAACCTTTATTTATCCGAAAAGGGGTTCAAAATTTAGTGTCTACACCCCGTTGACGACATGTCAAGATACAAGTAAAAAAATATATTATTTCTACCAATGTTTTAGGTGCATGTGCACCCGTTTGCAATTTTTATATGTGCTAGGCGGTCGGGAAGGCTCGAGCCGGTGGAACGATTGCTTCGAAATGCTTTAGAGAGAGATAATGGGTTGAAAGTTCCTAGGGTGAGATGTCAAATTTTTAGTATATGAATTGAAGTTTACATAGAAGTAGATTATAATTGCTTTCCTATTGAATTTTGTTAATTTTTCTCGTTTTACATAGGTAATTATTATCTAGGCGATTTAGGGTATAAACATTGTGAAGGCATCCTTATCCCATATAGAAATATAGGTTATCATGAATGGAGAAGGGGAAATGAGCAACCAAATTCGAGAGAAAGAATTATACAACATGAAGCATGCTTCATCTAGAAATGTGATTGAAAGAGCATTTGGATTATTGAAAATGCGATGAGGAGCTCATTCTTAAGGCATAAAGTGCCCCCTCAACACTAAAATAGATATTATATTAGCATGTGTGTATATAAATGATCGGTCCCCTAGGTGACGTTATTTCCTATGGTTCCGAGTCAAGAATAAAATCTCCCTAGTCTAACTAACTAGCCTAATAAGGTAGTATGGCGTAGTAAGGGGGTCGTATCCACGGAGAAGCAAAGGGGTTTTACACCTACTTCGAGATGCAATCAATTGACGGGAGTAAAAGGGGGTTTAAAAAAACAACTAGACTAACTAAAGCAAATAGAATTAGAGTGATTAATTAATGAGACAACCAATAGGGATAGGGGGAATCATGGAACTCACAACAATAATTTCAACAACATTGGTAGGCAATGGTTCAAGTCTACTGAGGGTCTTGGTCAAACATCAAGAGGTCACTCTCGAACCCCTCTCAACACCACGTACCCAACCCCACCTATAAGGTCGTGGTCTACCCATCATAAAGTCATCATTTGTAACACCCCGCAATTTTCACCCTTTATTTTTGGTGTTTGTTTACATTAAAATGATATTTTTTCGTAAAAAATAAAATAAGTTATTATAAAAACTATTTTTAACGTGTATAATTGTTTAATTGTGGTATTGTGTTGTTGGGATAATTAATTTAAAGTGTATATAATTATTTAAGTATTTTATTAGTTTCATTATTTATTTAGGCGTTTAGGATGCGGTTTTATCGCGTAGCGTTTTTGTAACATTGTTGGACCGATTTGAGTGATGAAATGGTACATCACGTGTAGCGTATCATGCTGGTAGAAACTCAGCAATTATGGAGTGGAGGATGAAGAATTTTGGTGCTTATTAAGTTAAATCTCTTGTAACCCCCCATTTAATCTTTCATTAACACTCTCTTAAACCCTTCATTTTTCCTTGCCAATTAATTTTATTTTTTTTTTATCAGAGAAATTCAGCATCATTCTCATTTAACCCATGCCATTTTCAAGAAAGGAAAGAGAAAAAAGGAAGAGAAAAAAGGAAGAGAAAAAGAAGAGAAAGGTTCAACCCAGTTTTTTCCTGTCACACCTTTACGAAATTAACCATATCCGGAGATCTAACCGTTGGATCGTTCTCAAATTTGGAAAGCACGTTTATAACATCTTCATCTTCACTTTGACATAAGCACTTGTGAATCCAATCTTTCAATCACCGGGAATCATGGTCGGAACAAAACAGCACGAAATGAGATTTTTTAATGTTCAAGAAGAAAACGCCTACGTCCTAGTGACTTGTTGCTATAATTATCGTTCGTTGTGCTTTGGGGTTAGAAGAGGAATTGGATTGCATGCGTAAATCTTGATTATCTCTTTAGACTCAGTTCTTCTCCCGACGATCCAGGTAACTAGTAGTTGTCTTAGAACAATAGTGATTACGGTATTATTCGGTATTGGATTATTACGTTAGTAATTGTTTAAAATACTTTTTGAATGCAATTATTGATGAAATTTTACGTGAATGTTCTTGATGTATGCTGTGTGAATATTATGTGCAGCAAAATAATTTTCGTTTGAGTTTTATTATTTATTTAATTTATTTGGTAATTTATGTGTTTATGGCTTATTTGTAAAATAATTATTGAACGAATTTTATAATTGCTAAAATTATTTTTCATTAAGCATGTTATGTGTGTAGTTTGTATTTCATGCCTTGGAATAATTTTTGTCTACTGTTTACGGGTTTATTTATTTGATTTATCTATTTTTGCATTTTCGTGTTTGTTAGCATTTAAATCATGAATATTGTATTCATAGGTTGAAAAATCTATTTCTTTATATAATCTGTATTACCGTGGGTTTATGCATGTTATGTGAATTGTTCATAATTTTTGGGCGTATGTTTCTATTTTTAATTATTTTATTGGCTTATTTGAGTTATCTGTAAGTTAATGTTTAAAATTACTTTTAGAGTCCGAAAATTAGAAATAATATTTTTACTATGTTAGTAGAGTCACAATGGTCATATGATAATTTTTGTGATATTTTACTGAACGGTTGTATTAGATTAATAATTTTTATTGTGTTTCTGTTAAGAGTTTGAGGAGTAATCTTTTTAATTATTTAAGGGATTAAAAATCAGAAATAAATTGAGACCGTTTATATTCTTGAAAGCTAATTATTTGTAAGCTACTGTGGTTATAATTGTGTATCATTATATTTACGTTTAGTCCTTGTAAAATGATTACTTGTGTACGTTTTGCTGATTTAATGAGCTTTGATATTAATTGGTGGTGGCGTCAGACGCGCACTGATGCGTCAGACGCAGGATGGTCCGTGCGCTAGAAGCACAGGTTGACGCTGAGCGCACAGTTTTGTGTTGTATGATTTTTCGTATGTTCTTGTGTGTATGTTTTATATGGAGTTGGTGATCTTATGCGATGTGATTCATTTATGTTCGATGCTTTTGGTGTTGGAAACTCTTTAATTGTCGTTGTTTGTGCTTTGTGGTGCGCAAAGTATCTGTTGTTGAGACATTTATTGTAAGTTTGTAAGCTATTACTTTGAAGAAATTTTGAAGAGATATCTTAAGATGAATTATGGGTATAAGGCCGGGTGGCATTCCTTTTGATCAATATTTTTGAGCTGAATGATACTTTGATGATATTTATGATTTTATTTTGAGATAAGAACATCCGGTGGGATAGATGTAGTCCTCGGTGAAGAACATCTGGTTTGCGAACTAGGGGTAAACCTAAGTTAATTGTTGTCGTCCGAGAGGTCAGGGAGTTCTGCGTGTTCTACCCTGCATTAGGAGTTTGGCAATTCTTAGACATAGGTAGTGGGGAACGTAAGCCCATAGACTGACCTAAAGATTGCGATCTGACAAACCTTAGGAAGTGAATTGCGATTCACTGGCGTTCGGTTTCTAACTCAATAACTTGTTTTACCTATACTTTTATTTTTATAAAAGTACTCTTGAGATGATTTATTTATTTTTATGCAACTCACTTGCTATTTATTATTTATTTGCGTTACTTGTGAGTTATATGGAAGTGGATGCATATTGTAGTTGACTTGACTTTATTTTTTCCTTTCTTACTAATCTATGTCGGAATAGACTTTGATTTCTTTTGTTACGGGAGAACTGCTAGTTACTTCTCACCGATCGTGGAATTATTTAATATATCCTTGCATATGAAAATGATTGCTAGACTTGTGACTGCTTGGGCTAGCAGTGTATGGGTCGATAATGAGAGAAAGCTTCTTATAGTCTTTTTGGTAGATGAGTTCTATGCAGACAATAGAGAGTCATATGTTATGTTAGATCTCAAGGACATTTAGTTTTATTTGAGTTTTTATGGGTGTCTTGTATGTCTCGTATTTTTGGATGATGTTATGTTCTATTATGATTTGGGATGTTCCTTTTGATTAGAATTATAATGTTTTGAGACATTTCTTTTGGAAGCTATGAAACTTTAGTTTGAGGTTGTCATTATTTATTGTTTTAGAGTAGCATAACCGTCCTGACGTTATTTCCGCTAACGTCTTTTAGTCAATCTAGAATATATATTGTTTAGTATCTTAGTAGTAGAAGGACAGGGTGTTACATCACTAATATCAAGCTTGCTCTCACACAACACAACATTAGCATAAGATTCAAGCGCAAAGGTGATCAAGTTTCATGCTTTAATAATAGAATACCTTGATTTGAGTACCAAAAGAACAATCACCAAAACCAACCAAACATCATTCAAAATCATCACAAAGTCCCATTATCCCCCTTTCCTAACTAGAAATCTAGCCTAAGAAGGAGAAAAACATAGTAAAACTCATAAAAGCAACAATAAAAGGAGCAAACATACTAAAACTACTAAGCATGATTAGTAAACACGAGAAAGATTGAAATTTTGAACAATAGACTACTAAGACTAATCAAGGCAAGTATACACTAATTTACACAAGCACAAAACTAAACTAATAAGTAAAAATAAGCTAGGAAATAATGATTAGAGACTAGAAATTACCAAAAGATTGATTCTTTGATTGATGGAAATGAAGAACAAATGTTGAGTTACAACTTTCTCTCTCCTAAGAACGTGTTTTTCTCTTTCTAATTCACCTAGAAGAATGTGCTTATCACCTAGAACCCTTTTTCTGGAATTAAAAGCTTACCCAAAATGTCTTAAGAGAGGGTTTTTATACCTCTCACAAATACAAATTAAAGGAAGGGCAAACATGCCAAAAAGAATCGGGAGCTGCCATTCAGAGCTCCCGCTCCATGCGTTGAGCGTTCGCTCTGAGCCTAGTGTGAGATATTTTTGCAGCAGGTCGAAGCTCGCATTCCATGCGTGGAGCGCGAGCTCTGAGCCTATGTGAGATTTCCCTGCTACAAGTCGAAGCTTCCGCTCCAAGAAGCTGGAGCGCAAACTTCAATTTCTTGGCAGACATACAGGGGAACGCGGAGTTTTCGCTCCAGAGTTGGAGCGCCAGCTTTGGCTCTGTTTATACTCTTCTTTGCAGTTTGAAGCTCCATCTCTCCATCCAAAGGCTCCCTTTTGCCATTCCAAGCTTCGACAATCTCGATTAGGTCACTACGGAACCTAAAAGAAGATAAGAACAAGTCATAGCATAGGGTGTTCAGAACATTCAATCCTCGCATGAATAGAAAACAACCTACAACTCCCAAAAAAGACTCAAAATGCATGAAGCTAGTAGAATCACTAACATTGAACAAACTAAGCTAAATAAGCATTAAAATGGACTAAACAAGCGCTTAATGAGGGAGGAAAGAGGCCATAAAAGCAGCCTTAAAAGCAACTTATCAAACTCCCCCAGGACTAAGTCCTTTGTTCATCCTCGAATAAAGAGAAACGAGTAAAGTCCGTTCACTAACTCACTTTCGTAAGGAATCACGGTCAATTTTAGCGTAAATGACAAGACCTTTAAACCTCAAAGTCGCCAAGGAGCACGAGTGTTCTCTCGTAAGGGTTTTCTAAGAGTTTGACCCATAATTCTAGATCTTAGAATCCAAGGCGAACCAAAAATAAATAAACCAAAGAAAATAAAAAGGTACTCTTAAGTGAGATTTTGAAGAGGAGAAAACACAAATGGATGTAAGAATTTCTAGACAATAAAAGTAAGCATGCTCAAAGATGTCCATAGGTTAATTAAAACATACCATGCACTAAGCATAGAGAACTAGATAAAGCACATTTCAACATATTCTACAACCATACATATCTGCGTTCTCTCAACTAGTTTCAAATTCGCCATTCAAGGTAGCTTATCTAAACTCCGAAAAATGGAGCCGATATTTGTAACAAGAAATAGAATAGGAGAAGGTTACTCGACATCTCGACATGGGACACTCGCTTAATAGGTTGGATTCCAATCATTTGCCACCGACAATGACAAAACCCTCTAAGGTCAAAAGGACTTTTTAAAGGTGGTAACGTAGGCTAGGGGTAAAGTGTGTGAATAAATTTAACTAGTAGAATAATTGCTTATTGCTGCAATCATTAAGTGGCCTATTGCGGCGGTTTTCGCAGCGCGGCAATTACCGCGACAAATGCCAACATATTGTTGCGGTTCCTACCCAAAAAACGCAACAATATGTTACACTTATTGCTTGGGTTTCTAGCCAAAACCGCAACAACGAGATATATTTTTTAATTAAAAAATGAAGTCTATTGCTTTGCGTTTTTAGTTGACCCGCAACAATAGGTACTTGGTACAGGTAAAAAAAGATTATTATATTACTCATTACCATCAAATTTGAAAGGAAAAAATGCAAGAAGAAAATAAAACACACAAATTGAAAGTAATGCTAAAGAATCCTTATACAAAAACATAATAGATAAAAAAAATCAACATAAAAATAAAATCTAACTACAAAAATGAAAGAAAACAAGAACAGGAATTCAGTATTCAACAATTCCACCAAATCTTACCGACATATTCATTGAAAAAACTTCGTTCATGAAAATAAAAGAAGTTGAGTACATTTCTTCTCCAGATCTCACATTTAGAAAGCAATGGATACAGTCTAGGCTAAGTAATTAATGTTCGGTTGAATTGTAATTAAACTCGGCCCAATCTTTTCCTAAAAGGATTGAGCCGAATCCAATTATTGTATATATACATTGTATCTCTCTATTTATAGAGACTTATTTAAATATACCGGCAAGATCTTAAATACAAAATTGAATACTAAACCAATTAAAAAAATTAAAAAAAAGAAAAAATAAAACGAATTGAGTGACGGACGAAATTCGCGGTGCTACTTCTCCAGATTTCCTTCGATCTACTTCTCTCTCCTTCGAACCCTAAACCCTAAAAAGCTGAAAAATCGAAAATCAATTACATCTGAACTAAAAACGAAATGAAATTAAATCTTGAACTACAAAACAAAAAAAAATTAAATGTAATCAGATCTGCAGTTTGTTGTAGGTAACAATCCTAATAATATTTGTTTCGAACTCGAATATTATAACAAAAGTCAGCTAACATAAAATAGAAAATCAAAGAGAAAAATTAGATCTGAACATATTAAAAATGAAATTAGCGGTGCGGTGCGGATGAGCTTGTTGGATGGACGACGACGAGGATGTTGGTGAGGTGTTCATCTTCGCAAACTCATCTCTCTCCTTCGAGTTTTGTGATGTTAGAATAGTGCGCCGGAGTTTCGAGTTTTGTGAAGCAGGAAGAATGATGAGAGAAGAGAGAAGAGATAAGCAGGAAGAATGATGAGAGAAGAGAGAGGCGAGATGAGCGAGAATAGAGAAAGAGAAGAGGAAGAATGAGAGTGAAGAAAGAAGGCGTGAAAGAAAAACGACACTTCCCCAAGGCCCACTAACCCTAATAAACCTAATGGCGTGTTTCTTTAGATCTTATATCTATTGTTGCGGTTCCCACAAGAACAACAACAATAGATTAAAATTTGATTAAAAATAATAATATTTTAATATATTCTTTGCGGTTCTCGGTGGAAACCGCAACAATAGTTCCAGCCAAACCCGAGTCACACATTTTTGAAAAATTCCCGTTGACATCTATTGCTGCGGTTTCTAACCGAACGCAGCAATAAGTTGATTTTCGATTTTTCCTTTTCTTTTGACGTGGTTTATTGCTGCGTATAGGTAAAACCGCTGCAATTCAGCCGCAGCAATAAGCAATTATTCTACTAGTGTTTGGATAGTGGTGCTCAATCCTAATATAGTGAATTCTTAGTAGGAGCGAAAGAGCTAAATAACCATAAATCACAAATCATACTCAACCATTTAGGGATAAGGTTCCCCCACCAAACTTATTCAAAAACATGACAATGAAGAACTATTTTTGGATTTTCTTTCTTTTTCTCCCTTTTTTTTTTTCATTTTCCCCACATTCTTTGACTTTAGGTGGATTTTTTTATGACGTTGTAATTGCATTTATTCAAAAATATACACAAAATTTCCACTATACCACAAGAATCTCATCATTTTCCTTTCCCCTTATTTTTTCAAATATCACTCAAGACAATCGCTCTAACTACATTATTCACTACAACGGTGAAAAATAAAACAAGGACGCAATTTCTTGTATTGAGGTAATTAAAGAAAAGGATAAGGCTCAAAGGGTTAAGAGGAAGGGCAAATGCAAATAAAAACAAAACCAAGAAAAAGAGAAAAAACAAGAGTAAAAAGCCTAAAACTATAAAAATAAAAATAGTCACCGAAATGAACGCCTTTATCTTTCCTTAAAGTGGCTTGGTCGCGATCTTAGATAGATTAGAGTCAAGTTCTCGATAAAAGTATGCAATGTCGTGGATCCATGCACTCACAATAGATGTTGGGGCTTTTTTTGAAAGTCCTCACATGGGATTATCGGGCAAAAACTACCTTTAAGGTTTCAAATCACTAGAGAGAGCAACACCATCATACCACAATCCATGAATTAAGGTCTTGTGCTCTCAAAGAGTTCTAACCACTACCTTAACATAGAGTATCCTAAAATCAACCATAAACATCCCAAAGCATGTAGACTTCTAACATCTAGTAATAAAAGCATTCAAAAGGGTGGAGCTTCAATGATATTGTTCTCAACTCAAGAGCAAAAGAAATAAATAAAAGAAAATTTTGCCTTGATTCATAAGTTTTTTTGTTGTTTTCTTTTTTTTTCTCTTTTTTTTCAAGAGATGAAAACAAGTAGGTACTGGCACGTAATCAACACAATCGCTAAAAAAATTTAGCACTTATAACCCAGTTGGTGTTCATAGCCACCAATGTACAATTTAAAGCTAAGCAACCTCGAACGATCATCTTCTTTTTTAAACTATCCTAAAACTAAGCAAACAAGTAATTAAAAGGGAGTTAGAACGATCTCACCCATCGTTGAAGAAATAAAGGTCGAATGCAATATCCGAAGCAAAGGAGCATCTTCAAACCTTGATTTCATCTCCGGATACTTGCTATGAAAGGTCATCGACTCAAAAGAGAGATTAGTTCCAACAAGAGTATATACAAAAGGCAAAGAGAGATGAGTAATTACAAGTTCCAACATATCTAGCTCAACACATGGCTCAATAACTCCTTAAGCTTGCAATGCCCCTGAGCCATGATTGTGCCCCTAGATCAAACACAATGCATAGTACCCCCCCAACTTGAATGGAAAACCGACCTCGGTGAGACCAAGGAATAGTGAAATGAAAAAACCGAAAAGGGGGAGGAGGGGCGATTCATGGGGTGATCTAAGATCCACATGGCCCGCCCTCATCGGGGCGGCGCCAATCATAATCAAGCTCTATCGGGGTCCCATCCTCACGCAAGGGAGGGCCATGGGGTTCCCAACCACCGTAAAAGTTGGGAGGGAATCACGTGTACCCCGTATAGAGTGGGTCATGGCTATGCTCTTGTGGGATGTACCTATAGGCGGGGTCGCCGAAATAGTCACACCCCCCGGACTGGGTAGAGTCATACGGGGGGAAAATGCGTCGCTCCATAATTTGGGAGGATGGCCTTGCCAATTGGGATAATCCGGCTCACGAGGAGTGCCATCAATGTGCTTTTCTCCCCTACTTGACATTTGCCCTTGCACTGGAGGCCATATGGATGGTTAACCGGTGGGGTGATTTGCCCTTGCTCCATGAAATGGTTGAAAAGCAAAGAATTATGGAGCACCATCTCCTGGTTATTGGCCTCCAATCGGCCCACTTGCAAGCTTAAGTTATTAAAAGCATTTACAATGTTAAAACTAGAAGGGTAGGAATGGCTCATACCTCCACCCTCTTGGGAGGGGTGACGTTCGTGCTCCACTCCTTGTGGTCTTGGTTGTCGTTGTTGTTGTTGTTGAAGGTGTTGTTGCCTTGCTCTGTTTCTTTTTTCAATCTCATCGGATCAAGCTACGAAGCATCAATCTCCTCCAATGGTGCTCTCCATGGATTTAGGGTGTTTCTTTGGGGGTTTGGTCATGAATCTATTGGAGATCTTGCACCGGATTGCACCCTTGATCAACCAAAAAGTAGCTCTAGATGTCTCTTTGGTGAATTTCATGTTCTTGAGGTGATCAAGGTTGAGAGCCGACCCATAGTTCTCCTGCTCCATCTTTACAAGTTGATCTTTGTACTCGAGTTATAAGCAAGCCATGTCACCATCCCTCCCAATTGGATGGGCCCTTTCATTCTCGCGTCTTGCTTGATGGTGAGCATCCTCGTAGCAAGCAAAAATCCTTAGTTAACTTTGTCATCCGGGGTTACTTTGTTCTAGGAACCTTCTTCCTTCACTTGCTCTCCATAGCAAATGTAATTCTTGGTCACTCATTTTTCCTAGATCTTGCAGAGAGAAGAAGCAATACGCCAACATCCGATGGAAGTACCTCAATGCGGCATGATGGATTTCTGAGGCTTTGGATGAGTTAGAGAGGAAATCCCTAGACCCATCAGTTATCCTCTTCCACTAAGCTTGCATGTCATAACTTTCAACTTCATCCCCGAACAATCAAATACCTCGGCTCGGGGATCCCAACCAAAATATTCATTAAACTCTTCAAGGTTCATGTTGTGCTGGTGGTTGAACATCCTGAATTTAATCTCAAATACGTCCTCTGCCTCTGTAGATGTCCTCTTGAATTCAAAGCTAGCTAAGAATTCTAGAGCTAGAGTGTGGTAGGTGAGGGGAGGTTGTGTGGGGTGGTTGTAGGTCTTATACGAGGTAACCTAATCATTTAAGATTTAATTTTTTAAGAAACGGGGCGAAATAGAGTGTACGGGCAAATTCATGCACTTTATCATTAATCCCAAGGTGGAAACAAGCTATATGATCATGGAAAAGGGTTTGTTTCACCTCCCTCTTCTCAAGCTCTCGAAACTTTGCTTTATGATCGGGTTTTGTAAGGTTCACATTGTATGTAGGTGAGGTGCCAGTGCGAGGTCTTTTCAAACCCATGACACTGGTATCAAACACAATAGTCAACAACAATATTCACCAACAACAACACAATCAACCAACAATAACCAACAACAATACCCAAAGGTTGTCGAATCCAAGGATTTTCCTCAATAACCACTACAACTCCACAAGTATCCCCAAAAAATCAGCATAGTTAACCAACAATAACACCACCACAATCACCAATTAATCGATTTGAAGAACAAACTCAAGCCAAAACACTTAATTTCATCTAACACAAAATCTCCAAGTGAAGCCCTAACAAAACCAAGCACAAATACTCAAAAATAAGCATAATGAACTTGATTAGGAAAGATTTTACCATCATTAGAACCAAATTCTTCCTCTTATTGCACAATGGAGAACAAACCCGAATTGTTGCTAAGAATTTAATTTGGAGGGGGAAATTTTGAGTAGGAGTGAGAATAGGATGAGTTTTTTAGATGTTTTTGAGGGAATTCGAGTAATGTTGATGAGTAAGAGTAGTGATTTGTGGAGGGTTTGGATGGGTTGAGGGTGGTTTGAGGAGAGAGTGATGGTTTGAGAGTTTGTATGTTTGAGTGAAAGAATGGGAGAGAGAGTGTCTTTGGGTTCATGCGTCTTTTTTTTTTTTCCGAGAAAAATCGTTAAGAGCTTTCGCTCCAAACTCAAAGCAGGCGCTCCGAGCGGGTTTTCGGTTTTTTTTTTTAAAAATTCGCCCGAAGCTCCCGTTCCAAGCCCAAGCCGGCGCTCCAAAATTTGGAGCGGGAGCTCTGTATCCCGAGGACTTAACCAATTTTTTTTCTCTTAATCTTTGGGGCGGGCGCTCCAAGAGGTGGAGCGCGGGCTTGATTTTCTCGCATTTCTTTTGGTTGAAGCTTCGAGCGGGCGCTGCAAATAGTTTGAGCGGGAGCTCTGAATCCCGGAATTAGCCACTTTATTCCCTTTATGCCGGGGCGGGTGCTCCAAGATATTGGAGCGGGGGCTTCAAATATTCGGCATTTCATCACAATTAGAAGCGGGATTTGGAGCGGGACTGCGAGCCCAATACTTAGCTAATTTTTCTTTCCTTTTTCTCGCACACATACGCAACAAATCATACACTCGGGTGTTAAAATTAGCCCAAAGTGAGATGTAAGGCTTAGCTTGAAACTCGACTCAACTATTGGTTAGATGAGCCGAGAGACCGTGCCTCGTATTTCTCAATCAAACTAATATCCACCCCCTCCCTTGGGGAAAAATCCTTCGGTTTTACAATCCACCAAAACAAAATCAAAATCAAAGCTCAACAATAACAAAATATAAACAATATATACAAAGGCGCTTGATTTATGGTCTTAAGCAAGACTCCTACATCCTTCTCAAATGGCTTCGGGAGACGAGTCGGTTGGGACCGACTCGAGCATCAAACTACCAAGTTTTCCAATTTGTTCCTTATCGTAATACTTCTTGATTTTTTGACCATTTACCATGAACCTAACACTATCTTCACCTTCCAATTCAAACGAGCCATATGGAGTGACCTTGGTGATAGATAATGGGCCGGGCCACTTAGACTTCAACTTTCCGGGGAAGAGACGGAGCCGTGAGTTGAATAAGAGAACTTTGTCGCCAACCTTGAAGTCACGATCTTTGATTCTTTTGTCATGCCACTTCTTGGTTTGCTCTTTTTTTAAAGCCTAGAATTCTCATATGCATCGAACCTTGACTCTTCCAACATTGAGTTTAAGCAACCTCTTCTTTCCGGCCAAGTCAAGGTCCATATTGAGCATTTTCACGGCCCACCATGCCTTGTACTAAAGCTCAACCGGCAGATGACACCCCTTTCCATAGACAAGCCGATAAGCGGTAGTGCCAATCGGGGGTCTTGTAAGCGGTCCTTAGAGCCCAAAGAGTATCATCCAACCGAAGAGACCAATCTTTCCTTGATTTATTTACCATCCTTTCGAGCAAATTCTTGATTTCGCTATTTAAGCCTTCCACTTGCCCTTGAGTTTGAGGATGGTAGGGCAGACTGACCTTATGGTGCACATCATACTTCTTCAAGAGAGCTTCAAATTGCTTCTTAGCAAAATGAGACCCTCAATCACTAATGAGACATTGGGGCACTCCAAATCGAGGGAATATGATCTTTTTTAGCAACTTCATCACTACCTTGTGGTCATTGGTACGTGAAGGGATGGCTTCTATCCACTTGGTCACATAATCCACGACCACCAAAATATTTTGGTTTCCACAAGAAGAAACGAAAGGACCCATAGAATCCACATCCCATACGTCAAAAGGCCCAACTTCAAGAATAAATTATTGGGGCATTTTATCTTGGTTATTCCTCCCATTCTTTGGCATCGGTCACAACGAAGAATGAATGTGTAAGCGTCTTTATGAAATGTTGGCCACCAAAGGGGACAATCAAGAATCTTTACTCTTGTCTTACCAACACCACGCCATGGCCTCCACATGCAAGTGAGTGACAATGCTCCAAGACTCCTTTAATCTCGTGAGTAGGCACACATTTTTGGAATACACCATCACCACACCTCTTGTACAAATACGGATCATTCCAAAAATACCTCTTGATCTCCTTGAAAAAGCTTTTTCTTTGTTGAGAATTGTAGTCATGAGGCACCACTTCATTCGCCAAATAGTTAGCAATATCGGCGTACTAAGGGATTATGTTGGAAATGATCGCCATGAGAGTGTCATCACGAAGCTCATCATTGATTGGTTTCTCCTCCTCACCATAGGAACGATGGTCTAATGGCAACCGAGAGAGGTGGTCCGCCACTAGATTTTCACTCCTATTCTTATCAAGAATCTCCATGTCAAATTCTTGAAAGAGGAGAACCCATCGAATTAGCAGTGGCTTGGCATCTTTC
Organism: Beta lomatogona; assembly: GCA_947646795.1. Classification (NCBI taxonomy): domain Eukaryota; kingdom Viridiplantae; phylum Streptophyta; class Magnoliopsida; order Caryophyllales; family Amaranthaceae; genus Beta; species Beta lomatogona. Next base: position 35,081 of record CANSNZ010001329.1, read on the forward strand.
TTGCTCATTAAGTACTTGGCCGCGGCATGATCAGTGTAGACGATGGCCTTGTTGCAAACAAGATAGGGTCGGAATTTGTCAAATGCAAACGCCACCGCCAACATCTCCTTCTCCATGGTCGAGTAATTCTTTTGCGCATCATCTAGAGTGCGACTTGCATATGAGGTCACATTCAATTTCTTGTCCTTCCTTTGTCCAAGCACAACACCAATTGCATAGTCACTCGCATCACACATTAGTTCAAATAGGAGCTCCCAATCCGGAGCTTGTACAATGGGCGCATTCACTAAAGCACTTTTCAATGTCTCAAATGCCTTTGTGCAAGCTTCATCAAATCAGAACTGCACTTCTTTTTGAAGTAGACTCGTCAAAGGTCTTGCAATTTGTGAAAAATCTTTGATGAAACGGCGATAAAAGTCGGCATGCCCCAAGAAGGCACGCACCCCGGTCACCCAAGTGGGTGGGGGTAGCTTTTCAATAACCGCGACCTTTGTCGGGTCAAATTCAATTCCATTCTTTGAAATCTTATGGCCAAGGACAGTACCCTCCTCAACCATAAAATGACACTTTTCCCAATTTAATACAAGGTTCGTCTATTGATATCTTTTTAAGACTTTCTGAAATTTTTTTAAGCAGTTGTCAAAAGACGGGCCGTAAACACTAAAATCATCCATAAAAACTTCAATTACATCTTCAAGCATGTCGGAAAAGGTGGCGGTCATGCACCTTTGGAAGGTAGATGGAGCATTGCATAAACCGAAAGGCATTCTTCGGTATGCAAATGTTCCATAAGGGCATGTAAAAGTTGTTTTATGTTGGTCATCCGGATGGATAGGAAATTGGAAGAATCCGGAGTAACCATGAAGAAAACAATAATGATAATGCTTGACCAACCTCTCCAACATTTGGTCAATGAATGGAAAAGGGAAATGATCCTTCCTAGTGGCTCTGTTTAGCCGCCTATAGTCAATGCACATCCTCCACCCCGTCATGGTACGGGTGGAGATGTCATTTCCCTTGTCATCCTTGACAATAGTCATGCCACCTTTCTTAGGCACCACATGAACCGGACTCACCCATTTGCTATACGAGATAGCATAGATGATGCCCGCTTCACGAAGCTTAAGAACCTTTTTTTTTTACAACTTCCTCCAAAGTCGGATTCAACTACCTTTGAAGCTCAATAGAGGTGGCATGATCATCCTCAAGGTGGATGCGATGCATACACAAGCTAGGGTTGATACCCTTGATATCATCAATACTATACCCTATGACACCCTTATATTGTCTCAACAATTCAATCAATTTTTGCAAGGAGATGTCATCAAGGTTAGCATTGACCATAAAAGGATATTCACAATCATTCTCAAGAAAAGCATATTTGAGAGAGGGGGGGAGGGGTTTAAACTCTACCTTGGGAGGAGGCTTAGAACTCTCCCCCTTGGCCACGGTTTAGATCAATGGGAGCTCATCTTTGCTTTCTTGGGCATCCGTATGAGCGTCATTAAGTTGGGCTTCAATCTCCATAACCTCTATTGATTTTTCCCACCCCCTCATCATCTTGGAGGGCCTCATAAAGCGTATCATGTCTCATGCTTTGTATGCTCTCATAATTAACAATCTCTGACTCCACCAAGTCTACTCTCCACACCTTCTCCACCTTAGGTTGCTTCAAGGTTTTCGAAAGCTCAAACACAACTCTTTGATCGGCCACCTTACAAGTGATCGTGTTGTTCTTGCAATTAATCACGACTCCCATTGTTTTAAGAGCTTCTCTCCCAAGGATAAGAGGAGTATGAGGGTCCTCCTCCATATCCATTACAACAAAATCACAAGGTACAAAGATATTACCAACTCGAATTGTTATATCTTCGAGTTCTCCACAAGGTAGCTTAATCGAGCGGTCGGTCAATTGAATTGTCTTCCTTGAAGGCATCATCTCAAACTTGAGCAACTTTGTTATGGACAAGGGCATCAAGCTCACACTTGCACCCAAATAGTCCAATGCTCCCTTGGTCTCAAGATCTCCCAATTTCACCGGATGAGTGAAATTATCCAGATCTCATTGCTTGGGTGGCATTTGACGTTGCACAAGCGCACTCACTTGGTGTGGAAGAGTGATGCATTGTTCATTGAGCTTTTTATTGTTGGAGAGAAGTTCCTTGAGGAACGGTGCATAGGATGGCACTTGTGACATGGCCTCAAGGAAGGGAATGTTGCTTTCAAGACCATTCAACATGCTCATGAACTTGTTATACTTGTCATTGAACTTTCTCTTATCTATCCTTTTCCGGAAATGGTGGTGGAGGAACGAATCTTGATGATTGGACATGTGTTGATGTTTGTTTTTCGACCTCAACCTATTTCTCTTTCTCAACACCCTCTTTTTGGGTTTTCATTGTCTCCTTTCTCAACAACTTGTTCTTCTTTCTCCTTATCCTCCTCTTGTTGCACCTCTTTATGTCCTTTATAGGATCTTCCGGACCTTAGGGAGATGGCCTTCACATGGTGGGAATTTGCGGGATTCGGAGTAGGTTGACCGGGAAGCTTCTCATTGAGAGTTGAGAAACCCTCTCGGGTAGTTGGGCAACTTAATTGTCAAGGATCTTTTGGTGAGAAGTGGTTTCTTGGAATTTTTGGTCAACGTTTCGATCAAGGTTGCTCAACTTTTGTTCAAATTGTTGAGAAATATTTATGATGTTGTCTAGGATAAGAAGGGTGTCCAAAGATGGACCACCTTGGGGGTTTGAGGTGTTTGGGTAGGTGGTTGGGGGTTGGTTTCATAATTGATTTTGTGGGTGGGGCTTGTTGAAGTTGTTTCTAGCATTTGGATGTTGTAGGCGTGGATTTTTCCTTCCTTTAATGCCTACATGCGGTGTGAGCGCTTTTATTTGACTAACCCATTAAGGTTTTATTAAAAATATATTTTGAAGTCGCCAACAATTTTTTAAAGGAAGAATCATAAACCTAATTGGATATTGAAACGGAAGGTACATCTTTGGGACTTATCCAATGTAGATTTCCCCGTCATAACTCCATATATGGTCAGGAACCAAAAATTGAATTCGGGGGTGAGGGTATAATATAGTCAGGAACTATATTGCCCATTGCTGGCCTCAACTAAATCACGATTTACAACAGATTTTATGCAAAAGAACAATCAAAAATATTTTAAAGCACCCTAAAATAATTAGTCTAGGTTGGTTCAGGAAACACACAAAAGGACTAATTATTTAGTGACCAGTTAATATGCAATCATTTTACAAGGTTCCTAACAGGTTGTCCAAATTATCTGAATTAATGAGAATAATTATTTAGGTCTTATTTAACATAATAACATGTGGGTGATAAAAAGGCATGCAGGACAATCATAATATCATGAATATTATATACAGAAAATAGAAGAAAAGAGGTTAGAATTTACAAAAAGACGCGATTATTAATTAAGAATCTACATCATGACAATAAAAACGTTAGTAACTTCAATAAAATAATATAATTATTCAATGGCCCTTAGGATCATACCATTACGGTTTAGATCGAAGAGCGTAGTAACCTTCAGGCGAAGCAATCTTAGAACCATGAATATAATATGATCATGAACAGGAATTGATCACTAGTGGAAAAAACTTCTTTTGCTACTTTACAAATGCTTGGGTTATTTAAACAACCCGAGCATTTGACAGCCTTTCTAATTTTTTTTTTAAAAAAAATCACTAATGCTTGGGTTTTTTAAAACAATCGGAGCATTTGACTATTTTAATAAAACTTTCTATTTATTTATTATCTTTTTCCCCCTATTTGCTGATTGGAATTAGAAACCCCATACCTCCTTTCTCTCTCCTCTTTTCCTCTCTGCCTCCTATTTTCATTTCTCTTCATTGACTTAGGGTTTTCTCGCCTTTTCTCTGTTTCTTCCTCTCCCTTGTAAAGCAAGTTATCAGTTTCTTCAAATTGAGCGTCATATATTTTCAGCTTTCCGCGAACAACAACCAGCAGTTTTTTTTTTTTATGGAAGACAGCTGCTGCTACAACGACTTCAGAGGCCTCAGTTCGCCATTCGATTAGTAAGTTTCAACACTTCTTCTCTCAATCTCTCATCTCTTTCTCTCTCTTCTCTGCTTCAATCATGTCGATAATGGTGGATTTTTGTGCGTAGAAAAGAAATAGAGGTGCGAAGTTGAATCCTAACCTAGTGAACAAAACCCCTACTGATCTTGACAGAGAAGGTTCTGACGACGTTCTTGAGGATGTTCGCCCGATAGTTAAGCGCAATCGTGTTGTTGGAGCTGCAACCGCTGTTAAATTTGACCAAATTAGCTTGATCGGTGAGTTAAATTCGATTTAGGGTTTTGATTTTCGATTATTATGATTCGATGTTGAAAAATTAGTGCCAAATTAGCCGAATTCATGATCTCTTATCTGTAATGTGGTTGTTTTGGGCTTCTAGTGTGGCTTTGTTATCTGTTTAATCGAATTTATCTGTAATATGCTTGATTTAGTTAGACATAGTATTTAAAATTATAATTTTAGTCCACAGATTTTTGAGCATTCTCAACGCTAAGGTTTTCATCTAGGTTTCAGTAATGACTTGGTTTTAATTATGTATTTGTTTGAAATTCTGTTTTTTTTTTTATCGTATGGCTTGGTTTCACCTATTACTTCTATGTTAGCTCTTGTCCTATCTAATGTTAATTTCTCTCTGAAATATCATTTACCCGGGTTATTCTTCTGTTTTAATTTCTATTGGTCAAGTGTGATGTAAGAGATATCCTTAGAGCTATAGCTTCATAATGAAAACAGTAAATCAAATTGAATGCAGGAGATGGTTTACAAGAAAAAAGCAAAAATGGACTAAAATTTAGGTGAGTGAGCTATTTATGTTTAAAGGGTTGTTGCTTGTCCGGATCTTCGAGGTTATTTTGGCAAGCAATATGCTTGATCTTGATAATCTTTTTTAGTGCAATTATCTGTGAAATCGTAATTATCGATGTTTTCTTGTCTTGCTCTTAGTCTGCATTATATGCATTATGCTACTTAGAACTCTTAAGATGCGAATTCGCTTAAGATATCTGTGGGCTTGAAAACGACATAATCCTTCAAAGTGTTGGTTTCTTATTAAGTTTATCTTTTTTTTTAATTCTAGGCAAAGCACGGTTGCTTTGGTGTTGGTATATGTTGTTATTATTGTTGTGAGTTGTTATTCTTTGTTGTGATTGTAATTTTTTTTTTTGTAATATAGTTCTTTTGGACTCCTCTATAAATTATGGGTGACATGAGTAGGACAGGTCACTTGTACAGAATCTTGGTCATGGTTTAAAGTTATTTAGGAGGCTAATAGGAGTCCATTATGTGAGAAGTCAAATTCTTCATGTACCTTGTAAATGCAAGATGATTTTCTTGATCACATGTTCTTTGATTAAGCTCTAGTATACAACAAGTTATGATGGACTTGGTGTCTTTTTGTCTTTCATCTTCATGCACTCTAAGTCAAGGTCTCATTCGTCAATCTCATTCATATGTGTCGTCAATCAGATTGGTATAGAAAATTGCAATTACTCTTTCTAATCTTTCAAACTTCTTTAGTTTTTGGAAAGACTGAAACCATAAAATGAACAAGCCCTTTTCAGATTATCTTTGTTATAAAATAAGCGAATAAAGATGCATTTAAAGTGAGTACCTTTGTTCAATTCTTCCAGTTTCTAGCAATACGTGCATAAACAAAAATGCATGTTTACTCACTTTCACACTCATCTTCGAGCAAGTCCAAATAAGGCGGCTTTCAAAACCTGTTATAGCAATGGTATATTCATCGATCATCTTGCTAATTTATGATATTTGTCTTTCTTTATACATCATATTGTAGATTAATATTATTATTGTGATGTATAAATTATTAGGTTGTTGGGTATCTTTGTTGGAGGAGGACATATTCTACACATGGTCCGCAATTTAACTTTTGCTACTAATAATGCCATTTCCGGACAGACAAGTCCAAAGGTTATTGGGCTGTAAGTTAGAAAAAATCAGCTTAGATATGTAAAAATTAGTTTTGAGCAGCGAGAAATTGTTCAGTTCAGTTCATAAAAAGATCTGATTGTTACCTGCTTATACCTTGTTTTTCTTCTTCTTTTCTTTCTTTTTCTGCTGACTTCTCTACCTTTACTCTTTCAGGATGCCTCTAAAGGGTACTTGGAACTTTTGCTTCTACCTTTAACCGTGAATTTTTATCTTCCCAATTTCTTCTCTCATACCTCACTATACGTCTTAGATTAGGTGACATTTTATTTACTAAGTATTTTTTTAAATTAACTACGCATGTTCTTATTGGAGCTTGATTTCCCTTTTTCTTTTATGTAATTGCATTGAATTGCTATGAACTATGTTTGTTCTTCTATATTGAGACATCTTTAATTTTGATGATGTGTTTCTTCCACGGAGTTACGTCACGGATGTTCTTTTGAGTTTTGAACATTTGATTTACGAGGACACATAGCAGTGGTGATTTCAAGGCTCTTTGTTTGAGATACATAGATTGCTTTTGCTCATGAATTTGAATTCATTATAGTTTGTGTTTAGTACATGTGCCTTGAAATTGAATGTGTTGGTGCTTTGTGATGGAGAGTTTAAGTTCGATGCGAGATATCTTGTGTGCACGATATTAAAGATTTCACCTTTCAAAGGGATTTCCATTATCATCTACAAAAGGTAAGTGCCTAAGTGTTGCACAAGAGTCGGTTTGTTGCTTGCGTTTCATATATGTTAAAATTTGACTCTTCATTTTCTTTGTCATATTCTTTATATTCTTGAATCCTCTTGAAAACGATGTTTATTTATTTTATTTTCATTTTTTTTGATAAGGAGGGAGTAATGGACTTTAGGAATGTATAATAATAACTGTTCTATTAGATGATCTCATGCTTTATGCAATCATAGGTTGCAAGTGTTGATGTGTTGCACTACTACTATGCCCATGGTGAAGACAATGAATTTTTTCGAGGCGCGGCTATTGGATGCTAGAAGAGTATGTATTATCAATTTGAATTACTTTTTTTTGTAAAGATATTTGTACTAAATACTTGCAATATCGTGAGAATTAATGCATTAAAGTTAGGTACATTTCAGAATTCTTTACTAAGCCTCACATAATCTTTGCGGGGAGTTCATGCATATTGTGTTTGTGCATTACTTGGAGATGAAGGTATGTTTTTTGTCCATGTTTCGTTTAGTTTGATGCAATATCAAGGCTTTTTGCTATATTATCTCTCTATATTCTGTTGCTATAATCACTAATGTTACTTTGTTGAGGCAAAGTCCCCTTTTCCCTTCTCTGGTGTCGCTTCTAATCGGTCACCGGTCTTATTAAGAAGCAACTGGGATTAATGAAGCTCGAGTATATGATGATAAATTATAGTCGAGATAGTTTGTACTCTGTATTAGCTTTATGTTCACTTTTAGTAAAATGTTCTGCAATTTGCTACTCTATCTTGTGAATGTCATCATCCTTTTTGATATTGTCCTTGAGATGCTACTGACCCTTGTCCTTCTTTGTGTTCTACCCCCGAACCGATTCAAATTGTCTTCCTTTTTAATATTTTCTTTAATTATGTGCCTTCGGTTTTGAAAGTGTTCTATAAGAAGTGTAAGAGAATTACTTAAATGGAAACAGATTTTGTTAATTTTTCGATCCATGCCATCTCGGCATTGAGCATTCTGCCACAATATTGGGCGATAGATCACCTGTTGTAGACTTGTCACTTCACTTTCTATTATTATGTTTTTGAAGTTGGTAAGGACACTTTGTAAGTTGACTTCCTCTGATTCCGTAGAGCATGAAGTTAAAGTGCCTTTATATTAGTTTAAAACAAGCTAATAAAATTTAATTTTACGATGTAGGAAGTTGTATGTTCTTATTTGTGTATCTTTTAGATGTAAAAATTCTCGGAGATTTCTCTTCAGATCTGTATACAAGTAAAGACGGGCCTAAGTTATTTGTCGATTGGTAGCTTTGAGATCCTTCCTCTCTCTTTGCCCTTTTATCTTATTGATAAAATAGTTCCTCTTTTTTTTATATTTGCAATTTTGCATCATGTAGTAGGGGCGTAATTATTTAGGGAAGCGGAGGGATAGATAGAGATGAGAAGGGGACCCCATGTGCTAGGTTGGAGATAGAGAGAATATATTGCAATATTAGGAAATGATGCAAGTTATATGTAATTTCCATATTAAGTGATGCTAGTATAGAAAAATGTAAGTAGTTTTTTCCAGGAAGAGAACAAGGGAAACTTTGAAACATCTCTTTGCAAGAAATTTCCCGAGCATATTCTCTTCACACCTTCTCTTCTCTGTTCATTCTTTCCCCATTGCCCTTCTCTGTATCATCTGCAATTTGACCTTCTTGAAGCCATTGTGCCTGACTAATTAATGAATTCGGATTCGTATCAATATTGGATAAGTTTTGCATCAAAATTAGGATTAAGTGTCTTTGGGTCTTTCTATCACTTTCTTGTTTACGGAAAATTGTGAATTATGGGATCATATGAATAACATTCCTTTGTGTCTAATTGTTTGCTGCTGGCCATTTTTTCCCAACAATTTCATTTATTTTTTCAATAAATCAGGGTAATAGGAGCAGCATTAGAGATACCGAACCTGTACTTTCCGATTCTCAGATTAGTAACTATCGGTCAATCAGTGTTTCAAACAGTTACAATATGAAGCTTTTACGGGAAATATGGGATCGCCAAGTGCAGTTAGCTCTCTGACTTACTCTTATGAAGATATTGAATCAGGTAGTTTCCTTCCCCTTGCTTTGTGACTCTCATTCTGCAAATGTGTGCTATTCTTTATACCCAAACTGTGTTTGATCACTATGCCTTTATCTTTCTTGACTCAAGTATTCCCCTTTTGTCTTCATTCTTTTCGCCTCAAATTATTGATGGGTTTATTCATATTATTTTCTATTGGATATATCAAGCTTGAGTGTTGTTTGTTGGTGTAGAGGATAATCACCAAGCGATCTCAAAGTACCCTTCACCTCTTAACTTCCCACGCGTGGAAGACAGCTTTGAAAAGAACAATGTGGGAGCCCTCATGAGTTCTATATTTTCGCCTAATTACTCTGGTGTGTTGTAGCATCTTATCTGTATACTTTGCAAAGTTGCTTTGTTGATTTATATTAGAGTCGTTAAGCTCTTCCCATTGTGTTTAATCCTTGATCTTTGAAACTTCTAATTTTACTTGCATTACTCATGTTTAATCCTCGATACTCCAACATGGACAGGATTCTCGATACTTCATTTTTGAGGAAACATGGAAATTCATTGTATAATAACTGAGAACGACGCTTGGATATGTGTGTCTGACATTAGTACATGTCCTCTCCTCCCTGTCTCGTTCCCTATTCTATCCTTCCTGCTCTAAACAGTTGTGGGTGATTGTATTCATTGTAGGCTGAGCTCAAAGAGCTCTCCCTTCCACAACAAAGGAATGCTATTACATTTATGAATTCAGCTCTTAAGTCGAATCAAGCTAGAGAGATCGAGAAAATGTCGAAGCAAATTGACATGGTTCTTTGTGTATGGAAGGAACACCGCAAGTCCAAAAATGGGGGCAATCAAGTAATTTTTGAATCTTGCTTTTAGAATAGATCGTTAGTTAGTTGTCATATTATTAAAGACTTTTATGAGGTTTGAGTTGTCATATTAGATGTTTTCAAAACAAACCAACTAACACTCTCATGCCAACAAAACCCAGATCAATTTTGCCATATTTATTTTAATGTGGAAAGGTTGTTGTCATTAGATGTGTGATATGAAAACATAACTGTTTCTACTTCATGACATATAAAAGTGATGCATACCCTTGTTACCTAGTGAATTCTTAATTTGTTTCGATTTCGATCTTGTATTACGGAATTAGAAAATGAGAACTTTGAATCTGGATACTCCTTAGTTTCAACTATTAATTTTGTCGAATGAGAATTGGCTTCTTATTGTATCAACTAAGTAAAAATATTAACTTCATGGAATTGGAAATGGTTGTATGAAGTATATGTGTTTCAAGGTTGTGTGTAGTGAGTACTCTTAAGTTTCTTGGCTTGAAAACCTGTTGCTCATCCTGCTGGCCAGCAGGGGTAGCTGATCTGAATTTTTTTTTTATTAAAAAAGCTCAAATGCTTCGGTTGTGCCAGAAAACCGGAGCACTTGTGATAACAAATGCTCCGGTTTTTCCATAACAACCGGAGCATTTGAGTTTTTTTAATTCGTAAAAAAGCTCAAATGCTCCGGTTTTTAAAAAAACCGGAGCATTTAAAACAATAAATGCTCCGGTTTACAACCGGAGCATTTCGAAAATGCTCAAATGCTCGTATGACGTCTGCTACGCGTTAAATACGGAGCATTTGAGGCCTAAACAATCGGAGCATTTGAGGTTTTTTCTACTAATGGATTTGAAAGATTGAAATTGTTGGAGTATTCGAAGTGTATTTCGGAGTATTCAAGAGAATTTGTGTGCGTAAAAATAATAATTCAAAGCTGTCTCTGATTCGGGAAATCAGCCCGTATTTATAGTCAAATCAAAACGTGCGCTCCACGTAAACCCTGCGCCAGGCACGAGGACACGCGTCAGGCGCAGATTGGCCTGCCTGACGTGGTCCATCCAGTTAAAAACTTGCACATGGAAACACGTTTTCAAAAAGATAAAATTTTATCTTATGTCTCACACTAGACTTGCGCCAGGCGCAGGACTCTGTGTGAGTCACAAGTCCACGTGTCAGGCGCTCATTGGCGCGCCTGACGCGATCTGTGGACGCACGTGGCGCGCTGAGTGCAGCCGCTGCGTCCGGCGCATATTCCAAAATATTAATTTTTTTATTCTACGCGTGCTTTCAAGATGCCATTTTTATCCCTAAAAATCCGGAGATCGAATTTTCCCGGTTAAAAATATGATTTTATGGGTAAAAGGTAATAATAAAAGATTTTAAGAAAATATTTATTAAAACAATAAATATTAAGAAAATATTTATTAAGACAATAAATATTATGAAAATATTTATTAAAACAATAAATATTCAGTTGGGCTTTTTAAATGGACTTAAAAAATATTTCACGGTTTGAACTTACAATTAATCATCAAGAAAGATTAATTGGGCTTTTATAATATTATTTCAAAACACATATTTCCTGGTTATTCGGAGTGCTCTTCAATTGGGTCGTGCCAACTAAGACAACGGTATATTTCATCATTGGACCCTTAAATGGGGAGACACGACTATGTGTGTAAAAATGTAAATAGGGAGCTTCTTGGTTCGCTTGATTGTTGAAATTGGTTGGTCCACCATAGTCATTGAACCTCGGATTAAGATTGGGGTTGAGGCCTTTCCAATTATCCCTTTGATCTCTTTGATTGTTGAGATAACCCATAGCCGCCACATGCTCGGGGTCCTTACGCACCACAATAAGAGGTGTCGTGAATAGTACCCCCATAAATATCACATGAGAATAAGTTAACTTCTTTGAGATGATGAAGAAGAAGCTTGCTCTTTCCCTCGCTTCTTGTCAAGAAGTTGCTCCATGAAGGCTTTGAGGGACTCTTGGTCAAGATCGAATTTCCCATTAGCTTTTCCTTGGCATCTTCTCTTACCACCCCATGAATAGTTGCGAACCATATCCTCAATTGTATCTTTGAGTTGCGCTTGGGGAACTTTTCTCAATTGGCCTCCGGCTCCAGCATCAAGATTGGCTCTACTAATGGGATCAAGAGCATCATAGAAGAATCTAATAAGTAGAGGCTCGCTATACTCATGATGGGGGCAAGCTCTAACGTCCTCATTGAATCGTTCTCAAGCTTCACCTAGAGACTCATCTGATTCTTGTTTGAAGTTGGAGATCTTCCTTCTCATTTCTGCGGTCTTCTCCTCCGATATAAACTTCTTTAGGAAGACTTTGGCCACCTCCTTCCAAGTGGTCAAGGAGTTTGGCTTGAGATTCTTAAGCCACCTATAAGCTTTTCCCGCCAAAGATTGCCGGAAGAGATGCATACGGATATAATCTTGAGTGACTTGGTTCGTTTGGACCATGGCACACAACTCAAGGAACCTATCAAGATGCTCAATGGGATTCTCATGGAGGCCCCGGAAAATTGCTCCCTAAGCACCATTTGTGTATATTGTGGATGAATAGTGAAGTTTGTAGTGGTGGTGGGGAGCAAAATTCCACCGGTGAGCTCATAGTCCTCCCGATTACCAAAGTCTTGAAATAGAGGGTTGTAATCCTCGGCCACGGCTTCGATTGCCTCACTTGACGAGTCAAAAATATTTCCTCCTCCTCGGTTTGATGTTCAAATAACCTCCGAGCTTGCCTCAAAGTACGGTCGATTTTCGGGTCAAGAGGAGTGGTATGGATATCTTGGGATCTCCTTATCATTCAACAAAGCTAAGCACATGATTAGTAATGACAACACAATATTAAAAAAATGAAAATAAAAAGCAATTGATGGGCAATTTGCTTCCCCGGCAACGGCGCCAAAACTTGATCGTTCCCCTAGGTGTCGTTATTTCCTATGGTTCTGATTCAAGAATAAAATCTCACTAGTCTAACTAACTAGCCTAATAAGGTAGTATAGCGCGATAGCGGGTCGTATCCACGGAGAAGCAAGGGGTTTTACACCTAGTTCGAGATGCAATCAATTGACGGGAGTAAAAAGGGGGTTTAAGTAAACAACTAGACTAACTAAAGCAAATAGAATTAGAGTGATTAATTAATGAGACAAACACTAGGGATAGGGGGAATCATGGAACTCACAACAACAATTTCAACAACATTGGTAGGCAATGGTTCAAGTCTATTGAGGGTCTTGGTCCAACATCAAAAGGTCACTTTCGCACCCCTCTCAACACCGCCTACCCAACCCCGCCTATAAGGTCGTGGTCTACCCATCATCAAGTCATCACTAATATCAAGCTTGCTCTCACACAACCCAACATTAGCATAAGATTCAAGCACAAAGGTGATCAGTTTCACGCTTTAACAATAGAATACCTTGATTTGAGTACCAAAAGAACAATCACCAAAACCAACCCAACATCATTCAAAATCATCACAAAGTCTCATTATCCCCCTTCCCTAGCTAGAAATCTAGCCTAGGAAGGAGAAAAACATAGTAAAACTAATAAAAGCAACAATAAAAGGAGCAAATATACTAAAACTACTAAGCATGATTAGTAAACACAAGAAAGATTGAAATTTTGAATAATAGACTACTAAGACTAATCAAGGCAAGCATAAACTAATTTAAACAAGCACAAAACTAAACTAATAACTGAAAATAAGCTAGGAAATAAGGATTAGTGACTAGAAATTACCAAAAGATTGATGCTTTGATTGATGGAAATGAAGAACAAATGTAGAGTTACAACTTTCTCTCTTCTAATAATGTGTTTTTCTCTCTCTAATTAACCTAGAAGAATATGCTTATTACCTAGAACCCTTTTTGTGGAATTAAAAGCTTACCCTAAATGTCTTAAGAGAGGGTCTTTATACCCCTCACAAATACAACTTAAAGTAAGGGCAAACATGTATGCGAAAAAAATCGGGAGTTATCATTCAAATTTCCCGCTCCATGTGTGGAGCGTTCGCTCCGAGCCTAGTGTAGATATTTCGCAGCATGTCGAAGCTCCCGCTCCATGCGTGGAGCGCGCGCTCCGAGCCTGTGTGAGATTTCCCTGCTGCAAGTCGAAGCTCCTGCTCCAAGAATTGCTCGTATAAAGGGAACACGGAGCTTCCGCTTCGAGTTGAAACGCCGGCTTTGGCTCTGTTTCTACTCTTCTTTGCGGTTTGAAGCTCCCTCTCTCCATCCAAAGGCTCCCTTTTTCCATTCCAAGCTTCGACAATCCCGATTAGGCCGCTACGGAACGTAAAAGAAGATAAGAATAAGTCATAGCATAGGGTGTTCACAACATTCGGTCTTCGCATGAATAAAAAAAGACTCAAAATGCATGAAGCTAGTAGAATAATTAACATTGAACAACGCTAAGCTAAATAGGCATAAAAATGGACTACACAAGGGCTTAATTAGGGTGGAAAGAGGCCATAAAAGCAGCCTTAAAAGCCACTTATCAATAAACAACCTCATTCGCCAACAAATGGGGTTATTCCTATGGAAGCATAGTTAGATGAATTTATGCAAGAATTTGATGATGAGGATGGAAATGATGTGGACTTGATTGAAACTTTTGAGACTTCCCATGCATGGACTATCTTTAGAAATAATTTAGCACAAGACATGCATAATGTATGGATGGCTAGGAAACATCATTAATGACGATTAGTTTATGAGTTACCCCATGTATGGATGAGAATACTAGCTTTTAATTTGTATTTTTATGTTTTGTTTAATGAAAGTTGTTATCCTCTTTTTTTGTTATAACATGAGCTTAAGCGTGACTCTTTATTGTTCTATCAGGAGGTTTTAAAGTTGTCTTGATCATATTTCAAGTGCTTGAACTGGATGCTTGCATTGTAGTGATATAGCTGCTTAATTAGGTCTTCATCAGGTCTGATTTATTATTATTATTGTTGTTGTTGTTGTTGACTCTTTTTAGAGGAGAAAATCGGTGATGATGTACGTGGCAGAGGAAAGAATAAAAGAATGTGGAAATCGGTAGAGGAGAGTGCTCTAGTTGATATCCTTGTTGATATGCAACATTCAAATTGGAAGTGTGACACTGGCTACAAAACAGGTTATCAATCTCATATCGAGAAAAAAAATGCTTGAGAGATTCCCTTACAGTGGTTTGATAGGCAAGCCACATATTGAATCTAAGATCAAGATTTTGAAGAGGCAACTAGGGTATATCCTTGAAGGTCTAAAGCAAGCTAGCGGGTTTGGTTGGGATGACGAGATTAAGATGATTACAGGTGAAAAAGAGGTTTTCATGGGCTAGGCTCATGTAAGTCACTATTGCAAAGCCCTCAAAATTCAATTAATCTGCTCTTCTTCTTATATTCTTGTTTCCCACTAATTAAGTCTATATCATACTCATGCTATTTTAGTGTTGTTGATGTTGGTGCTATTTTAGTGTTGGTTTGAGGTTTGTTTGGTTTATTGTGTTTGAAGGGCTCAAGTGTTAATTGTGTTATACTCATGTGAATGGGAAGGATGGACAAAAGGTTTGGTTGAGCTTAGATTTGGCATTGAGCTTACAAATCTTAGTTTGGACTTGGGGGTAATTCAATGTGTTGAGCTTACAAAGCTTAGTTTGGACTTGAGGGTAATTCAATGAGTTGATTGTGATTGGGTTATTTTCGGTAGTGAATTCCGAGTACAATCACAACTAATTTTTGGGTCTTATTTCTCATTCTCTGCCATCTAATTCTGAATTCTAAGCAGTGGCTTATAGTATAGTTATTGTTTAATATGTATATAATCTGAAGTAGGTTCTTATGAGTATTATATTTTAATCATGGTTATATAACAAGATTAAATTTTTTAATCTCTACAGAATTCTAAGCAGTGGCTTATAGTATAGTTGTACTGGATTAAATAATTAGTTTGTCTTATACTTTATTCTAATTGTGTGTATCTTTGTGCTTAGGACATCAGTAACTAAGATCTTATTTTGCTTGTTTTTTAATCATCAAAAGGAGTTCCTTGTAATTTTGAAATACTATATGCCACTTATTCCCGTAAACTTAAGCAAGAAATTTTTACAGAAAATTGTTTAGCTCAATGAATTGTGGGAACACTTTTCCAGTTTTAGTGTGCAATTTTCCAGTTTTATTGATAGTCTTGCTAACTTCTTCGTGATGAATATATTTGTTTAGGGTCGTTATGGGGCTTCCGCTCTTTATATGAAGCCTTTTCCACTTTATGAGAATTTATGCCAAGGATCGTGCAAGTGGGAGTATGTGCAAGGGCCCTAGAGATGACAAAGGAGATAACAATAATGAGGGTGACAAGCAACATGATGGCTCAACTAGCTCTACAAGTCAAGCAACTAAACCTTCTAGTAGCAGAGGAGTTCGTAAAAGAAGAAGGGAAGTAGAGAATGATGAGCTTGGTGGATTGTCAAAAGCACTCGTTTCTCTAATTAATGTTGAGAAGGTGTCCACCACGGTTATGAATGATTTGAAGAAATCATTTATGCTTGATGTGAAGATTGGTGAAAAGAGAACCAAGCTTTTTCAAGCTTTGAGCGGACTTGAAGAATAGTCTCCTATGGAAATTGTTGAAGCTTCAACATCTATTGGTTTGGATGATAAAAAGGTTGAACTTTTCTTTAGTATGCTTGATGAGTTCAAAGTTATGTTTGTCAAATC
Organism: Beta lomatogona; assembly: GCA_947646795.1. Lineage (NCBI taxonomy): Eukaryota > Viridiplantae > Streptophyta > Magnoliopsida > Caryophyllales > Amaranthaceae > Beta > Beta lomatogona. The sequence goes on from CANSNZ010001329.1 coordinate 51,400, forward strand.
TCAATTGAAGAACTAATTAGGATTGAAGAATGGAAAATATGTTTAGTTTTTCTATCAGAGAGATGTGCATTGTTGTTTGACTAAATTGTTGTAAGTAATGGCTTGCCTATTTTTGTGGCATGGAATTATGATTAATTAGTAGCATTGGGAAAAACTTGAAGATCATATGTTTTCAAATATATTGCTGTTTGATGTTATAGTTGGTTTTGCAATTTTCATTTCCTTTTATATTAAAAAAAAGTGAGTTTTGTAATATTTTGTTCAACACAAATTATTACTTCTACTTTTTTGTAGTATTATTAAATTATAAACATGCTTTCCTTATATAAAAAATATGGACATAAAAATGTTTGTTACGAAAATCATGTCATCTCAAAAGTGGGAAAAATAGCGCAAATGAGTTTCTAGAAAAAAATTAGGATGGGTTGGAACTTAAAAGTGTGTTAAATACAAAATCATGTAGGGATTCCCATTACTATATACCAAATGCAAGGAATTGGATTTTTCCTTCCATTACCATTCTTTGTTGATACATACCAAACAAATTTATTACCATTACCAAATCTCATATATATCCATTCCTTCATTACCATTGCCATTACCTTATTTGATTCCTATTTCTTTATTACCAGCTACCAAACGGGCAGTTAGCAGCTTGGTTTGCTTCTGTATATTGGATACATGACTCACTTATCTCTAATTTTCATGGTAACAATTGTATGTTGCAGTCTGCAATTCAAGATTAAGGACACACCATGTCAGATCTACATAATGTTAAAGCTGTTCTAAAATTGATCTCTAAATAATATGATGGATTATTGGTTTGATTTATTGGATGGGATTGCACAAAATATCCTTGCATCACTATGGACATGTGTAACAACCTCAATTTTTAAGCCAAGATTATCTTAATAAACATAATTTATTAACGTAATAATTCGTACATAATCTGTTGTGCTTTACGATGAAAAAAATTTCATGTGTAAAATTATGTGCTTTTTCGTGGGCGAATATGAATATTGCATACTATGTGATTGATATTAAGAATTATGAGTTAAGATAAGTTATTTATGAATTACATTAACAACGTTGAGTGACGTTATGAAATTATGAGAATTCGAGTTGTTCTCGGTTTTGTGTTTGAGATGCCCTATAATTATGATTAAAGGGTTAATTGAGCCAAAATATCTGCATTAAAGTATAAAATATATTTTGGGAGATTTAGTTAAGAATAATTAAGGATTAGGAATTAGTGGAGTAGATAATATAAGTTTCTAAGAGCTCCAAAATTCTAGATTGTTCCTGAGCAAGTGAAAAGACAATTTTGCCCCTAATACTAAATCAAAATCACGAATTTGAAATTGCCATTTCTCCACATATATGTGACCAAGTTCCGTGATTCATTACATCAGATTTTATCAAACAAAATACACCACAATTCACTCACATTCTCTCTCCTTCTTCACGCCAAAAATGGCGAGCTCCATAGCTGTTGTTGGCAGCTTGCTTACTTTGAATTCTTGCTCTGGAACTTGCATGTAATTGTTGTCCTAGGATCCCGAAGTTGTTTTCCATACTGGGCAATCATTAGTTTTGAGTTATCGTATCGGGAGCATTTAAGAAAATCAAGAAAATTATGGATGTTGTACTTAAGGTCTTAAATGATTCTTTGGAGGAGTGATAAAAAATGGTTAAGAGAAGTTTAATTCCTAAACACCGAATTTAGGTACACAAGGTTCCCCCTTACATTTATATTTTTGAGCTTTGGTTTTCGGGTTTAGTTATGGAATTATTTGTACGAAAAATTTATGTTCTTCATGTTAATAAAACTGATTTGCATGTGGTTCTTATGAGGGATATCTTGTTAAAACCGTTTTTCATGTCAAGTTCTCTAAGATGGACAAACCCTCTTGATAACCAAGTAAGAAAATGATGAGTTACCTTCCTAAAACCTGCTTGCCGTGAATTTCTAGACCCAATTTCGTCCTGTTCCACTGAGATTTTGGTCTTTTTGTCTTACGGGAAGTTGTTGATCTTGGAAAGTTGATGAATTTAGACCCAAAAATCACTCGATTTGGAATTATACACTAAACATTATGCTTCCTAGAAAGTTGTGGCATGAATAATAAGTTTTTCTAAACAAAATCCATCAAACCTTGCTATTATCCTTATTATACCTTGATTAATGAATTTGGTTGTTTCGAACTATCATAATACACTTCGGAACATTCATTTATTGATTGTGAAATAAAACTTTGCTCCATTTTCCTCATCAAACGCCACATGCAACCACAATTCGTTGAGTAGAAGAATACCTAAAATTCGATCATCATTCGGTTGTTCTCCAACTTGATTCACCCTTGTTTCGTTGGTTCATTAAGTACCCTTAAATGTTGGATACCTACTGTATGTATTAATTTGGTTGTGATCCGACCAAACCCTTAGCTAGGTATAGAAATTACGACATAATCTCACACCAAAACCATCTTGTTTTGATAAAATACCCAAACCGTGAAATTCATCTCTTGTTTACTTGCGTGGCGTAGTCTATTTAAGAACCACTTTATGAAGACCTATTCATGCAGCCATATCTTGTTGGTCACCTTATCAACCATTCTGGTTAACCACAATGTTTATTTTCGAAACCTTGTTAATAAGTCATTTTTTTATATGGTGGAACTTGACATAGCAAGCTTGTTTTTCCGGAACTTGTTTGATAAGTTAAGTTGGTTTTAAAAGTTGATATATATTTGATTATGAATAAGTATCTAAGTAAAGTGTCTGGATACAAGAATGCGAGAATAAACATTTGAATTTTATGAGTTAAGCATAAGTATTTAAATAACATGAATGAAGTATAAGTATTATGATAAAATTTCCATTTTATGGGGAAGTGAACAACATCCGTAGAGCGAGTTTGCTCATTATGTGTTTAGAGTGGGTATTGCTCCGTTATGTAGGGTCATGACCTAAAAGTCTTGCAAGCGGGAAATAAGAAAGGTGAGGAGACGTCCCTCAAAAGTTTGGAGCTATGGCTCGGCCCTCCATTCGTGTTCCTTCCCAAAGTTAAGATATCTTTAGTATGAGTATGAAAAGTGTTGAAATGATTATGGGGAATAATATCACGGAATTTCGTTGATTGTTTTCATTGGAAATTACTCGATATACTCTTGACATGATTGTTGCTTTTGCAGTGTTTAAGAAAGAAAAGTATCTTTGTGGTTTAATAAAGTGAAAGTATTTGACAAACCAGTTATGTTGTTATGATTAAGCAAATTCTATTTTCAGCCACCTTATTATTTTGGAGTTAGTGGGACTGGTGTACTAGCGTAAAGGCGACCATTTTGTTCTTTGAACCTGTCCTAGTAAGGGGCAGATCCGTACGTTTTGCGGGATTAGAGGAAATGTTCGGGTTAGCTCTTATGTGCAAATGTGAAGTCATGGTTAATGTGTTAATTCCGATGCTATAGGATAGCTTATCGTATACGAATTTATCGAGTTAAACATGTAATTCCGGTTTGTAATTCGGGACAAACATTTTGTCACAATACATTGTAATAATTATTTACTATAATTTATTATTTTTGTGTTATGCTAGGATACTATGGGGTTTCCTAACCTTCTTTAGCAGGGGAGGTGCGGAAGTCCATTCTAACAGGCCTTCTAATTAGCAGTTTGACTTTATAGTTATTGGCAGGTGTCTTAATTAAGGCTGTTGTTTGGAGTGGCTGTTACAACATGGCTTTGTGAAAGATTTGATTTTTTATTTGATATTTCTATTATTGTTTTGTTGTGTTGATCCTATTTTTGTTCTCTCTCTCTCTCCCTTTCCCTCTTAGTTAACTTGGGTTTGTTGGTGCTTGAATTTTTAAGGTTGTTCCATTATCCCAAAATTTGAGCCTTTTATTTTTTAGCTGCATAAATTTCTAATGCTTGAATCTTTATATTTACCTTCTAATTAAGTTTTGCGGGTGTTTGATAGATGGATTTCTTTAGGTGGTATTTCTGGAGCCACTTTTGTTGTGGTTATCTAGTTGCTGCATATTTTTTCCTCCCTGCTATTTTTTTTTTTGGGTAACGGTAGTTTCGATGTATATATTATATAAATTTGTTTGATGTTAATTAGGTCGTAGGTTATAAATTTGCTTCTAATTTGCTATTTTCATAGATTATATAGTATGTTAGTATCTACAACTTTTTTGTGCGGTCGTTAACACTTGTTTTTTTCTCGAAAGGTTTCAGATCTTGAAATGGAGTTGGAGTAGTGAAGGAGATACTCGTTAATGAATATATCAAACAACTATTATAGATCTCAAGTATAATTAGGAATGTATTCTCGTGTAATATAGGTCGTGTAGGTATAAGCTATATTTTGGCATTGTGTATGTAATTATTCTAGAGATGTAATATTGAACGTGTATATGCAATAAGAGTTTCTATAGAATTACGTCAATTACTTTGATTTGAATTGTGTGTTATCCAAACATTTTGTAGGAAATGAGCCAAATGGTGTTAGTCTCTTAGTGCCCCTGCTCTTAAACTATAGTTGCTTAATGTAATTAAGATTGCATATGTTTGTTGTAATTTGATACAAATAATATATCTTCTTATTAGCTTCAATTGCACCACGAATACTTGTATTATTAGTTGACTATAGCTCTATGATAATATAAAGAGTATGTTTGGCTAATGAGGTATATTTTATTAAAATTCATTTGTTAGGTGGGAGTAATGTTGGAGGAAACTCCAACGGCCTGTTTTGTAGCTAGGACTAAAAGGGTTGGAATGGTAATGAAAATTTCATTACCGTGTTTTGGTTGTTTGGTAGTCTTGAATGGTAATACCTAGTAATATAATCTAGTAATGAAAAGACTCAATTATCCTATTTTCATTATCGGGTAGATACCCGGTATTAGAAGGGAATGCAAATGCGCCATTCCTAGGGGAATGAACAACACACACGCGGATCATTAAAGTTGTTTAGAACACGCGTACAAATATAAGCCTCCATTTTCTCTCTCCTCTCATAATCTCATCAAAGAGCCGAAAAAACCCTAGTTTTCTCTCTCCTCTCATATTTACATCCATGGTGCTCGGATAATTTCATCACGATTTCCTCGAATTTTCAGTTGAATTGAAGTGAATCTCGGGTGAGAATTTTAGTCATTTGAATAGATTTTCGGTAATTAAATTTGTATTGAAATTTCCGATGAAGATTTATGTCCTTGATTTGTTTTCTTCTAGTTTAGATTTTCTCTTTCAATTTAAGAGTAGATTTGATTATCATTTTTATCTTCATATTTTGTAGTTGCGATTGTCGTTGAATTCGAATTTGGTCTTTGTTTATTTATAATTTTATGTGAATCTGCTTGTTCTAATATGCTTGTTTAAGATTCGTTCAAATCAATGTTGATTAGTTTATGATCGAATGTGAATTTGCTTGTTCTAATGTGGTTATTTAAGTTTTAGTTAAGTTGACCTTGTTTAATTGTGATTTGAGTAGCATTATATGTTGCAAAATATGTCAACCTTGTTGAGTTTTGTTTGATTTATGATTAAGAGCAGGTCAACTAAAAACATATTAATTAAGTATGTAAAAACAGGAAAATGGGGGAATAATATGCCAAGGAAGTAGATGATTCTGTTTTTTCTTTTTTTGAGATAATTAATCTAGCTATAGGGACCAGCTTGACCTCCGTAAAAATGTATCTAGTCTAAGCGAGTGTTCTAAATGAGCTTACATGTCTACGGATACATCATACATATAAGTCTAGCTTTTCTAGTTGACTATGTCATAAACATCATCTCATAATTTCATAAACATTCTACAGATTCATAATCTCGTTTATACACTCGTTTACATATAAGTCTACTGATACATTTTGTTTTTCATTGTAATTGTGTTTACCCATCAGCTCTATCACGTTTCTAGTTAACTATATCTTAAACATTATCTTTTTAATTGTGTTTACTCAAAACACTATAATTGACTATAATTTTTGCACAAGTCTAGCTTGTATCTAATAAATGCTTATATTATGCTATGAATTTTTTTCCCCAGTCAAGGCACACCTTCAACGGTTTCCTAGGGAATTTGTGTTTTTATGGTTTGCTATGAAGTGACGTAGCATAAGAAGAGTGATTGTTATGACATTAATCATGTTGACTTATATTTTAAGGAGACAAGTACGAAGGATGTTGAGGGAACCTAGTACATATAATCCAATTCATAGACTAGCACATTTAGATGGCATGATAGTTCGAAGTGATATCGCTTGCATTGAATAACTTAGGATGGATCGTCACACATTTAATATCCTTTGTTCATTGGTCCTGGAAATTGGAGGATTAAGTGATATTAAGAATATGGTAGTGGAGGAAATGACGTCTATGTTCTTGCATATCCTTGCATTTGAGGAGAAAAATAGAGAGATTAAATATGATTTTCAGCGATCGGGAGAAACAATTAGTAGGCATTTTCATGATGTTTTAAGATCAGTTTTTAAACTTTCGAGAGTTTTACTCAAGAAACTCGAGCCGATTCCTGAGGATAGTACTGATGAAAGGTGGAAGTGGTTTAAGGTAACAGTATGTCCTTTTTTCCATTTATTATAAGGGTTAGTTCGTTACTTGTAAATTTGATAACTATTACTTTTTTTTTTTATTGAATTTCATTGGCGATTTAGATGGGACTTTAATTGATGTGACTCTTTCCGTTGACGACAAGTCAAGATATAGGTCAAGAAAAAATGCTATTTCTACTAATGTTTTAGGTGCATATGCACCAGATTTGCAATTTATATATGTGCTAGCTGGTTGGGAAGGTTCAGCGGTCGATGGAAGAGTACTTCGAAGTGCTTTAGAGAGAGATAATGGGTTGAAAGTTCCTAGGGGTGAGATGTCAAATTTTTAGTATATGAATTGAAGTTTTCATAGAAGTAGATTATAATTGTTTTCCTATTGAATTTTGTTTCTTTTTCTCGTTTTACATAGTTAATTATTATATAGCGATTTGGGGTATAAACATTGTGAAGGCTTCTTTGTCCCATATAGAAATATACGTTATCATGAATGGAGAAGGGGAAATGAGCAACCAAATTCAAAGGAGGAATTATACAACATGAAGCATGCTTCAGCTAGAAATGTGATTAAAAGAGCATTTGGATTATTGAAAATTCAATGGAGAGCTCTTTCTAAAGGCACAAAGTACCCCCTCAACACTCAAATATATATTATATTAGCATGTGTTTATATACACAACCTCATTCGCCAACAAATGGGAGTTAGATGAATTTATAATCCAATTCATAAACTAGCACATTTAAATGGCATGATAGTTCGAAGTGACATCACTTGCATTAAACAACTTAGGATGGATCGTCACACATTTAATATCCTTTGTTCATTAGTTCGTGAAATTGAAGGGTTAAGAGATACTAAGAATATGGTAGTGGAGGAAATGACGGCTATGTTCTTGCATATCCTTGCATTTGAGGAGAAAATAGAGAGGCTAAATATCATTTTCAGCGATCGGGAGAAACAATTAGTAGGCATTTTCATGATGTTTTAAGAGCGGTACTTAAACTTTCGAGAGTTTTACTCAAGAAACCCGAGCCAATTCCGGAGGATGGTACTAGTGAAAGGTGAAAGTGGTTTAAGGTAGCAATATGTCCTTGGTTAGTTCTTTACTTGTAAATTTGATAACTAATATTTATTTTTTTATAGAATTGCATTACCACTTTAGATGGGACTTTAATTGTTGTGACTCTCCCCGTTGTCGACAAGTCAAGATATAGGTCAAGAAAATATACTATTTCTACCAATGTTTTAGGTGCATGTGCACCAGATTTGCTATTTATATATGTGCTAGCTGGTTGGGAAGGTTCAGCGGCCGATGAAAGAGTACTTCGAAGTGCTTTAGAGAGTGATAATGGGTTGAAAGTTCCTAGGGATATGTCAAATTTTTAGTATAAGAATTGAATTTTACACGAAGTAGATTATAATTGTTTTCCTATTGAATTTTGTTTCTTTTTCTCGTTTTACATAGGTAATTATTATCTAGCGGATTTGGGGTATAAACATTGTGAAGGCTTCCTTGTCCCATATAGAAATATATGTTATCATGAATGGAGAAGGGGAAATGAGCAACCAAATTCAAAGGAAGAATTATACAACATGAAGCATGCTTCAACTAGAAATGTGATTGAAAGAGCATTTGGATTGCGAAAATGCGATGGGGAGCTCTTTTTAAAGGCACAAAGTACCTCTTCAACACTCAAATAGATATTATATTAGCATGTGATTACATACACAACCTCATTCGCCAACAAATAGGAGTTGATCCTATGGAAGCAGAGTTAGATGAATTTGTGCAAGAATTTGATGATGAGGACGGAAATGATGTGGACTTAATTCAAACGTGTCGGACTTCCCATGCATGGACTATCTTTAGAAAAAATTTAGCGAAGACATGCATAATGTATAGATGGCTAGGAGACATCATTAATGATTAATAGTTTATGAGTTACCCCATGTATGGATGAGAATACTAGCTCTTAATTTGTATTTTTACGTTTTGTTTAATGAAATTTAATATCCTCTTTTTTTTGTTATAAGATGAGCTGAAGTGTGACTCTTTATTGTTCTACCAGGAGGTTTTAAAGTTACCTTGATCATATTTCAAGTGCATGAATTGGATGCTTGCATTATAGTGATATAGTCGCTTAATTAGGTCTTCATCGGGTCCGATTTTATTATTATTATTATTATTATTATTATTATTATTATTATTATTATTATTATTATTATTATTATTATTATTATTATTATTATTATTATTATTATTATTGTTGCCGTTGTTGACTCTTTTTAGAGGAGAAAATGGGTAGTGATGCACGAGGCAGAGGAAAGAATAAGAGAACGTGGACATTGGTAGAGGAAAGTGCTCTAGTTGATATCCTTGTTGATATGCAACATTCGAATTGGAAGTGTGACACTCGCTACAAAACAAGTTATCAATCTCATGTTGAGAAAAAATGCTTGAGAGATTCCCAATTTGTGGTTTGAAAGGCAAGCCACATATTGAATCTAAGATCAAGATGTTGAAGAGGCAACTAGGGTATACCCTTGAAGCTCAGAACCAAGCTAGCGGGTTTAGTTGGGATGACGAGATGAAGATGATTTCCAGTGAAAAAGAGGTTTTCATGGGTTGGGCTCAAGTAAGTCACTATTTCAAAGCCCTCAAAATTCAATTAATCTGCTTCTTCTTCTTATATTCTTGTTGCCCACTATTTAAGTCTATATCATTCTCATGCTATTTTTGTGTTGTTGATGTTGGTGCTACTTTAGTGTTGGTTTGAGGATTGTTTGGTTTATTGTGTTTGAAGGGCTTAAGTGTTTATTGTGTTATACTCGTGTGAATGGGAAGGATGGACAAAAGGTTTGGTTGAGCTTAGATTTGGTATTGAGCTTACAAATCTTAGTTTGGACTTGGGAGTAATTCAATGTGTTGAGCTTACAAAGCTTAGTTTGGACTTGAGGGTAATTCAATGAGTTGATTTTGATTGGGTTATTTTGGGTAGTGAATTATGAGTACAATCACAACTAATTTTCTGGTCTTTTTTCTCAATTTTGGAGTGTGCTTCTTTTGGGGCCAATTTTATGTAGGTAGGTGGGTTGTTTGTGTTTTTATCCATTTTTTCCTTTGCTTTTTTTCATTCTCTCGCCCACTAATTCTGTTGGATGTATTGTGCTATTCCATAGTTATTGTTTAATTTGGATATAATTTGAAGTGGGTTTTTCAGGGGCATTACATTTTAATCATGGTTGTACCAAAAAGATTGGATTTTTTTAATCTCTACTGAATTCTAAGTAGTGGCTTATAGTATAGTTATCTTTGGGATTAAAGAATTAGTTTGACTAAAACTTTATTCTAATTTTGTGTATCTTTGTGATTAGGACATCACTAAACTAAGATCTTATTTTGCTTTTTTTAATCATTAAAACAAGTTCCTTGTAATTATGAAATACTATATGCCACTTATTTTTGTAAACTTAAGCAAGAGATTTTACAGAAAAGTGTTAAGCTCAATGAATTGTGGGAACACTTTTCTAGTTTTAGTGTGCAATTTTCCAGTTTCATGATAGTCTTACTAGCTTCATCTTGATGCATATATTTCCTTAGGGTCGTGATAGGGCTTCAGCTCTTTATATGAAGCCTTTTCCACTTTATGAGAAGTTATGTGAGATTTATGCGAAGGATCGTGCAAGTAGTAGTATGTGCAAGGGCCCGGGAGATGACGAAGGAGATAACAAGAATGAGGGTGACAAGTAGGATGATGGCTTGACTAGCTCTACAACTCAAGAAACTGAACCTTCTAGTAGCAGAGGAGATCGTAAAAGAAGAAGGGAAATAGAGAATGAGGAGCTTGGTGGATTGTCAAAAGCACTCATTTCTCTAATTTATGTTGAGAAGGAGTCCACCGCGGTTATGAATGATTTGAGAAATCATTTATGCGTGATGTGGAGATTGGTGAGAAGAGAACCAAGCATTTTCATGCTTTGAGTGGACTTGAAGAATTGTAACCTATGAAAATTGTTGAAGCTTTAACATCTATCGGTTTGGATGGTAAAAAGGTTGAACTTTTCTTTAGTATGCCTGATGAGTTCAAAGTTATGTTTGTCAAATCTCAATTTAAAAAGTAATTAGGATCGATGAATGGAAGATATGTCTAGTTTTTTTATCAAAGAGATGTGCATTGTTGTTTGACAAAATTGTTGTAAGTAATGGCCTGCTGGTTTTTGTGGCATGGACTTATGATTAATTAGTAGTTTTGGGAAAAACTTGAAGATCTTATGTTTTCAAATATATAGTTGTTTGTTGTTATAGTTGGTTTTGCAATTTTCATTTCCTTTTATATAAAAAAGAAAGTGAATTTTGTAATATTTTGCTCAACACAAATTAATACTTGTACTTTTTTGTACTAGTATTAAATTATAAACATGCTTTTTTTATTAAAAAAATATGGATATAAAAATGTTTGTTACGAAAATCATGTCATCTCAAAAGAGGGAAAAATAGTGGCAATGAGTTTCTAGAAAAAAAATTGATGGGTTGGAACTTAAAAGTGTGTTAACTACAAAATCATGTGGGGATTCCCATTACTATATACCAAATGCAAGGAATGGGATTTATCATTCCATTATTATTCTTTGTTGATACATGCCAAACAAACTTATTACCATTACCAAATCTCATATCCATTCCTTCATTACCATTGCCATTACCTTATTTGATTCCTATTCCTTTATTACCAGCTACTAAGCGGGCCGCTAATGGTTAACTAATTATAATAAATAATAAAAAAATATTGCATGTGTCGCCTTTTATTATATTAAGCGACTCATAATGATCATTAATTTATTATTATATTATTATAAAATAAAAAAGACTATATTTTTGGGTGACCTGCAAACATTAGAGGCGACTTGTAAAGGTTAATTAGTTTTCGTGTCGCCTTTAGTATATAGGCGACCCGGTATAATTAATAATTTGTTATAAATAATCTGGAAAACCTTTTTAGTGTCACTTGCAAACTTCAGAGGTGACTCGTAATGGTTGATTAATTAGTTTTTTTTTAATATATCTTTTGTGTCGCTTGTTAGATAAAAGGCGACTTTCATCATACCATACGTGTCGCCTCAAAGGGGCACCTCTAAAACTCCAAATAGTTCTAGAGTTGGTAGCTTTAGAGTCGATAGACGACACTAAAGACAATTTGGAGTCAACTTGAATAGTGTTTTTGTAGTAGTGGACGAGCTTTTAGGGGCACCCTGAATTTTGATAATGCTTAAAAGAATATTTAGACAGAATCATAATTCAATTGATGCTAACGAAAACATATAGGGGCAATATGAATTTCATTAATATTAAAAGTTATATTTTAGGGGCAACCTAGATTTTACTATTGCTAAAAAGAAGTTTTGGAGGCAACCATTAGTTCATTAATACTAAAAAGTACTTTTAGGGGTAACCTAAATATCACTGATGTTAAAAAATGAGTTTTAGAGGCAACTCTTATTTCATTAATGCTAAATCTACTTTTAGGGGCACCATAAATTTCCCTGATACTAAAAAAAAGTTTTATAGGAAACCATTATTTAATTAATGCTAAAACTACTTTTAGGGGCGGCATAAATTTCCTTGATTTTAAAAAAAGTTTTTGAGACAACCATTATTTCATTGATGCTAAAAACGACTTTTAGGGGCAACATAAATTTCTCTTATGCTAAAAAAAATGTTTTAGAGGCAACCGTCATTTCATTGATGCTAAAAATTTCTTTTAGGGGCAACCTAAATTTCATTGATGCTAAAAACAAATTTTAGAGGTACCCAAAATTAACTAATGCTGAAAAGCACATTTTGAGGAAACAAAAATTTGGTTGCCTCAATGTGTCGCCTCTATAGGCGAATTTTCTTGTAGTGGTAGATCGCTAAAGGAATTAACACTCTCTTGTACATTCTTCTTTAATCTCTTCTTTTCTATTCTTATATTTATTTATATTATTTATATGCATGCCAATATGATTTAATGCTTTCATCACCGCACATGCTTATTTCTGCTAATGACATGAACTAAATAATGATAATTTGACAATTGAATTAGGCTCCCTATAATTTGATTGCATAATAATGTGTCACGAAACAATGTAGACTGATTCTTATATTGCATAAAAATATTACGTTGTTGTTTAATTGCATAAGTCTCGAACACGATTCATATTAAGTTGAGGCCAGCAATGGGCGAGTTTGATTCCCAATCATATTCGTACCATCAACCCCGAACTCAATTATCTTTGGTTCATTGATTAATATGGATTCATGACGGGGAAATCTACATTGAATAAGTTCTTAAGTTGTCTCTATGGTTTTCCAAAATCCAATTAGGTTTTTGAGTCTTCCTTTAAAAACATGTTGGCGACTTCGTTATTTCAAAACAAAAACCTTTGCAATAAGGTACTCAAATACGCGCTCATCCCGCGTAGGTAATAAAAACATGCCTACAGGGCTACAATATGCAATAAGTTAATACTTTCTATTATTTTCTTTGACCCACGTACTTGTTTCTCCAAAACCTTTGTGCCCAAAATGGGTAAACTAACAAAACCGGAGGGTATATATAGATATAGATGCTAAGAGACAATTTGGTAATTATGAAAGAGATGTAATGATAACTAAACGACGAATTTGTATTGAGCTTGAAAATATCCATCTGTGAAATCTGGTTTGCAAGTAGAGCTGGCAAATTTTTACACGACACGATACTAACTGGATATGAAAAAATTGGGTTAGTACTAATGATTTTCTACCCGTTTAGTTAAACGGGTTAACAGGACACGACGTCTTACTAAATGGGTTGGATTAGTATTGAGATTTACAACACGAAGATGACACGCTTCAGCTCATTTAACACAATTGCTATACAAATACAGGATATTAAAAAAAAGAAAATTAGTTCAAAATTACCAAAAAATAGCTTAACACAATAACACGACACGGAGCGGACACGAAATGAGTGGGTTAGTGGTGAGATATCTCAACATGTTTAATTAAATGGGTCAATACGAGACGACACATTTATTAAATGTGTTTGGGTTAGTATCAAGGTTTTCAAACCCGTTCATATATGACACTAACACGACCTTTTGCCATCTCACATTTCTTAAATGACAAAGTACTAACCTACAACAATTCTTCGGTGCAACTAATAAACCATAACATATGGTGTAACAATCCATATATCGCCGCTTCTTATGTAAAAAACACAAATGACATGACATATATGACAAAATGACATTAGATTCATGTCATTATTTGTGTAGTCCATGTCATTTTTGTTGGAGTTTGTGTCATTATGTACGTGTGAGATTTTGTTATACAATAAGTTATGGTGTAATATGTTACACTCAAGACGCACTCATTAACCTAAAGTAAAAATATTGGCTGTGTATGATCATCTCACCATGTGTTTGGATGTGGCAGATTCAAAACTTGATACGTTTAGCTAATATTTGAGACCTAATATCTGAGACATGTTGGTCAAAATTTGAAACCGCAACAATTGAGATATTTTCGCCAATATGTGTAACCCAACATCTGAGTCATGTTGGTCAATATCTTAGACCCAATAAATGAGACTCAAACCCAATATGTAGGCCTTTTCAATTTTTGAGACTCATTAACCAATACTTGATACTATTACCCAATATAGGAGGCTATTTGTCAATAGATTAAAAGTCAATACTACCCAGTTTTCTTGGACTTCTCCTTCTCCGCACACTCATTATCATCCTTATCTTCATTTATGGTCCTATGGAGATGATGCAACTTTCTTCTTCAAATTAGAAATATGGCGAAAAAATTGAATTCGAATAAGTTTTACAGATAGATTCAAAGTAATATTGTATGATATTTTCCCTATAATCATGGTCGCAGAATGTGTGAATCTCCATTGGACATGTGATAGACTCTGATCTATGGGAGATGATGCAACCCTTATTCGACTCGAGTCGAAAATACAATCGAATCCTATTTACCGAACCCAAAGCTCGTCCAGTCGAACCCCGTTGGACATGTGTTTAAGGTAAATGAGGAGAGATTTTTTATGTGGGTGCTTCTTTTGTTTATTGAAATAGGAGAAAGAATATGGTTGTAAGATATTGTAGAATTATTAGTTTTGATTGGACATGATCAGTCCTGTTTTAACCTTACGTTTACACATGGTCAGACCTAATCTGCCCTAATTGGACCTAAACAAACCTGAAACTTTTTATTTAAGGTGAAGATAACACACCCTGAAAATCATAAATTGATCTGAAACTGGTTAGTTAATCGGGAAATTCACCAAGTTGTTGTATGTCCAAGTTCCTCCTCTTTCTCTTTAATCTACACGCTCTCCTTATGGTAATGTATCTTTTTTATCTACACACTAATAATATTATTGCACATGGACCTTCACACCTTATATCCAATCAAACACACATGTGATGTACTACAAACATAGCTGTATCTAAACGTTGGAAAATCTTCGCGCCTATTTTCTCTCGGCGTAGGATAAGCCTCATCTCTTATCCTGCACCGTCGCCATGGCAGGAAAATCCAAGGCAAAGTCGAAGAAATCTGGTGGCAAGAAGAGTGGTTTGGAGAGGAAGAAAGGACATACGAGTCCAATTTCAGGACAAAAACACAAATCTTTTGTTGAACTTCATGGAATTACTTCAATGGCGACTTCGACCCCCGAATTTGATGAACCTTTATCACCTCGAAGTTCGTTGGTGGCGTTGCAGAATCAATCAAAAGAGAAGACTCAATTATCAGAATGGTTGAATATCATGCAAAAAATGCAATCTCGATTGGAATCTATCAATGAAGGTAACATTCAATCTCGTCAATTATTATCGGAATTTGAGAATGCTTCTAGTAATGCTGGAGATGCTACTATAAAAATTAATGTAAAGGATGTTAAAGAGGAAATAGAATACTGGAATTCATCTATTATTTGCTATGTGTTGGGTGCAAATCCGCCATTTCCTATCATGGATGGATTCTTGAGAAGAATTTGGGCAAAAAGAGGAATTGAGAAAGTTGTTGTTGTTAATAAAGGAGTTATCATTGTTCGTTTTTTCAATGTTGAACAACGTGATGAAATCTTGAATAAAGGATTTCAGTTTTTTGATAAAAAAAAAAACCCTGATTGTGAAAAAATGGGACTCTGAAATGAATATACAGAAGGAGGACCTAAAAACTGTTCCAATGTGGATACAATTACCTGCACTTGATCTGAAGTATTGGGGAGAGAAATGTCTGTTTAAGTTTGTGGCAGGAATAGGGAAACCCCTAAAACTTGACCAGGCAACAATCAACAAAGATAGGTTATTGTATGCTAGAGTAATGGCAGAGGCTAAGATGAATCAGGAATTTCCAGCCTATATTACTTTTGAGAATAAGAAAGGAAAATTAATGACAAAGGATGTCAAGTATGAGTGGAAACCCATTTCTTGTGATCATTGTAAAGGGGTGGGTCATGCTGCAATGGATTGTAAACAGAAACAAAAAAGGCATATTCAAAAGAAATAGGTTCCTAAAAAAGCTGATGTGAAGACAGATGCAGATGGGTTCCAATTGGCCAAGAAACATGGTCATGTGAGCACAAGTGTAATAGTTCCAGTTCCTACAGATAATACTTTTGCTGCCTTGGGTACAGAAGAACATGAGATTGAGGAAGTAGGTGTGGCTGTGGAAGGTCATGAAAGTGTTCAACATGGTGAGGGGGAGGGAGAGCCCCCTACCATGGATGGATAACATGCTTAGTTGGAATGTGAGGGGGCTAAACAACAAGAAGAAGCAAGTTGAAGTGAGGAATTTCTTGAATTCTCACAATATAAGGTTGTTTAGCCTTCGGAAACAAAGATAAAAGCTCCTTCATTGGGAGACTTTTATCTAACTGTGTGTCCTGGGTGGTGCTTGACTACCAACAATCAATGACATGGTAATGGCAGAATAATCTTAGGATGGCATCCTAGTGCATTTAATGTGAATGTACTTTGGTGCACCAGTCAACTTGTACATACTGAAATTGAGGTTATCAATGGTGGATAGAAGTTTAAATGCACCTTTGTCTATGGTCTTAATAATAGGCAAGGAAGGAGTGATTTGTGGAGAGACTTGGAAAAGTTTGCTCAGGATGATACTCCTTGGATTATTCTGGGAGATTTTAATGCTATTATGAGTACTGAGGATAGAATTGGAAAGCCTGTGAGAGAAAAGGAAATTGCAGATATGAAGATGTGCATGGCTAACTGTCAGATGCAAGAAGTCAAAGCTAGTGGGCAGTTTTATACCTGGAACAACAAACAAGAGGTTGTTGATAGGGTATTTTGCAGGTTGGATAGAGTGTTAGGCAATGAAGCTTGGATGAATGATTGGAATGGTACATAAGTTCTTATACTACCTGAAGGGAAGTATGATTATAGTCCCTTGCTGCTTAATTCTTTTGCCAGTGAAGAGAAGAAAAAACCGTTTAGGTTTTTTAATATGTGGTTTCATGCAGCAGGATTCCATGAGGTGGTTTCACAAGGTTGGCAACATTATGATCAGGGCACTAAAATGTTCCAGGTTGTGTGCAAGCTCAAACTCTTGTAAAAAGAGTTAAAGCTACTTAACAACACTCAATTTTGAAATGTTTCAGTGCAAAATTCTTCCACTTACAACACTATGATCCAAGCTCAAGCAGCTCTTCATAGCAGTCCAGGTGATCTTGAAATGAGAGAGGCAGAAAAGGTTGTTAGGTTTGCTTATCAGGTTGCTCATCGGAATTATACACAATTCTTGAGCCAAAAAGCAAAAATAAGGTGGCTCCAGGAAGGTGATGATAACACAAAAACTTTCCATCAGAGTATTAGAACTAGAAGAATGCAGAATAGAATAAACACTCTCAAGAAGGATGATGGGGACATGGGCTAATAACTCTAAAGAGGTCACAGAGGCTTTTCTAGAGTTTTATCATTCTCTCCTTGCCAGTGATGGGCAAGTTAGGAAAATAGAAGATGCAATTATTGCTGAAGGCTGCATTCTAAATGAAGCTAAGCAACAAAGATTGAACTTGTTGTTTAATGATGATGAGATAAAAAGTGCTATGTTTTCAATACCTGATGATAAATACCAGGTATAGATGGTTTTTCAAGTTGTTTTTTCAAGAAGACTTGGCATATTGTGGGTGAGGACATAGTTGCAGCCATTCAAGATTTTTTCAGAAGTGGCAAATTACTTAAAGAAATCAATGTTACTGCTATAACATTGATTCCAAAAGTAAAATGCCCATCTTCAGTTGGTGATTTTAGACCTACTACATGCTGTTCAGTTCTCTACAAAGTTATCACTAAGTTGATTTATTCAAGGCTTAGCATGATTCTGCCAGAGGTTGTTTCCACAAATCAGGGTGCCTTCATCAGTGGCAGGAATATAATCAACAATATTCTTCTCTGTCAAGACCTTATGAAGAGATTTGGGAAGGCTAGGAATCAAGTCAAAGGCATGCTTATGAAGGTTGATGTAAAAAAAGCCTATGACTCAATAGAGTGGAGCTTTGTGGAGGATTATTAAAGGCTCTGAATTTCCCACAACACTTTATTGCTTACCTGCTTCTACAGGGACTTAAGGTGTTCACTGAGACTTCTGGTCTTCAGGCTAACACCAAAAAATCTGCCTTTTATAGCACTGTAATGGAGATTGATGAAATTGCTATAGTTGAACAATTTTATGGTTTCAAGCATGAAAGATTACCTTTCAGGTATCTTGGAGTTCCTATTAGCTCCAAAAAGCTTACAGCTAGTGACTGTGAAGCTTTGGTGGAAAGAATGAGTTGCAGAATTAAAGTTAGGAGCACTAGACATCTCTCCTTTGCTTGTAGGGCCCAACATAATAATTTTGTTCTGCTTAGTATTCACAGTTACTGGGCTCAGATTTTTGTTCTCCCTGGTTCTGTTATGGATGCTATTAATGCTATTTGTAGGCATTTTTTGTGGAGTGGAAAGGCTTTGGGAGAGAATGTTGGATATATTAAATGGGAAGATGTTTGCACTGCTAAAGTAGTGGGAGGTTTGGGCTTCAGGAATATTAAGATTTGGAATAGAGCAGCTCTTGGCAAGTTCATCTGGCATATTGGTTGTAAAAAGGATGACTTATGGGTGAAGTGGATTCACATGATTTATATCAAGAATAATAATTGGTGGGAATTCCAAGCTCCACCAGGTGCTAGTTGGGTTGCTAAACATTTGTGCAAGGTAAAAAAAGGAGCTGGAATAGAATGGCATGTCTCAATGGCATCACAATCACGTTTTCTCTGTGAGTAAAGTGTATGATATGTTGGTTATGGGAAAGCCTAAGGTTCCTTGGGCTACTGGAGTCTGGAATAGAATGAATCTACCAAAGCACAAGTTTATTGCATGGATAGGTACACAAGGCAGATCGAAAACGGAAGATAAGCTTCATCATTATAACATCACCCCTGATGATCTATGCTGCTTATGTGGTAATGCTACAAAAAGTCATACACACCTGCTCTTTAATTGTGTATATAGCCAGAGTGTTTTGCACCAGGCTCTGGAGTAGATTGGTATCAATAATGCAAGGAGGACCATCCAGCAATGGTTCACTTCGACCAGGAGAAGCTATAGAGGCTCTAAAGTGAGGAAAAGTGTAATATATAAAGTTCTTACAGCAGCCATCTACCAGATATGGAAGACTAGAAATGAAGCCTTTTGGCTCTCTAAAGTTCATAGGCCTGAACATATTGTCAAAGAAATTCAGTATATAGTTAAACATAGAATTAATATATGCTCTTCTCCTAAATGGAGTAATAGAGACTGTGAATGGTTAGACACGTTGTAATTGGGGCTGCTAGGCCTGCTTAGTTCTGTCCTTCTATTTTAGGACTTAGGTTGTACATTGTTTTTTTGGAAATGATATATACTTGCTTACTTACCAAAAAAAAAACATAGCTATATCTACTTAGTTGTAGACACATAAACCTGTCTCCCATTTTAGCACCCAATGATGAAACATACCATCGTCCTACTTGGTGCGAACTGAAGAGGAATAAACAAAAGCCTGAGTCCAAATTAGGTTTTAATGTCCATTTAAAATATAGCACGATTTCAAAGCCCAATTAAATTATTCATGATAATTAATTGAATTTTCAAAATAAATATTTTGTTAATTTATTTTCATAAAATGGTGTTTTCTTATTTAAAACTATTATTGAACAATAATTTTCGACAAAAGATAATATAAAATGGCAATTTAAGATAAAAAAAAGGTTATGGGAAAAAAGTTGCTGGTGCGCTGAATGCACTAATCCTGCCTTGTTGTAGCACTCTGGCGCTGGGCCGTGAGGGCTTACGCAGGATGATCGATGACACCGCGACTCAGACTTTATGTGCGCCAAGCGCACTGTCAACACTTTGGGCGTAGACCGTTGCGTGTGATGCACAAATGTTTTTTTCAGCAACTTTGTTTTCTGAACTTGCACTATAAATACCCGTTTTCTATGTGTTTCCTCACGAATTTTCATATAGTGCAACTCAAATATAACCATCAAAAACCTCTCAAAAATATTCATTCTCCATATTCAACCACATCTAAACACATTCAAACCATATTCAAACAAGAATCTTCATTCTTCTTCTTTCTTTGCATCTTCATTCAATAAAACTAACTCTTTCAAGGCTAAAGATAGATTACTCCAACGTTGAGAAAGTTATGATTCATGAGGGTCAATTTCAGTTTATTTCTTATTATAATAACTATTTCATTTTCCTGGTGTAGATCCCTAATTAACAAATATGAAAAGAATTTGTATATATTTTTTGTATATTCTTTCTAACTCCCTTATCTATCATAAATATTTTCATAATATTGGAAGGTTTTTATGCCTTGAATATTATTTATGCCTTTTTGTAATTACAATTGCTTTATTGTCTGTTAAAATTAGTTAAATCATGCCTAATAAGATAAATTGGACAACCGATCTAGGTATCTATTAATTTTGTGATTTTAATTAAAGTATCACCAACATTCGATCTTATATGTTAAAAACCCAACCTTTAACATGTTTGTCTTTTTATGAAATTAATTGAATTATGTGCATTTATTTGAATATTTCATTAAATAAGTAAGAAGATTCACTCCGAACTCAAATCTCTTATTTTTGGTTTTATTGATTTTTCCTGAAAATTAATTGACGACTTTACTCAGACATGTGGCTATAAAAAATTGTGTGAGCTAAAACATGATAGTACATGTCTACACTGTGGTTAGATTATATCTGCTTCTAATAGAACATTATAAAAGTAATTATTGATTATGAATTAGATTTTACCATGCATTAAGTTCTACTAGTAATGGGTGCATTACCTACTTGCTAAACTAAGTTTTATCCATTTATTTATGCTTACTTTTATTTTCTCTCTCATACTTTCCACCCCCCTTCTATACTTTTTCTCCCTTATCCTTTCCACCCCCATTCTATACTTTTTCTCTCTCATATTCCATTCGTCCCTAAATAGAGTGCCCATTTTTCCATTTAAGTTTCTCCCAAATAGATTTCCCATTTCCTTATTTGGTATGGGTCCACCAATTAAAATATTATTTTACTTTCAACTTTTATAATATCACCCACTTTCCCATATGGCCCACATTCTCTCTCCTTAATAAACAATTCATAAAAAGTGTACCAACTTCTATATGCATTAGAGCAAAAGATTCAAAGCAAGGCTTTTGTTTTTAGTTTTTACGTAAGAAAAGAGTAAGAAATGGTAAGGAACAATGGCAATAAAAAAGAATGAGTGTCAGTTCCTTTAGAAGGAACAGACGAACTGACACTGTTATATTAAGTTAAAGGAACTAACGGATTAAAAGGAACTAGACATATGTTAAATAGTGTAACGGTTAATTTGTGTCTTTCGAATGATTAATGCCAAGATAATAGAAAACCATTTTTATTTGGTAAAAATCTGATTTTAAGGAATATTTTTTTAAGGAAAAGATATTTTTATTTGAAAATAAAAATCCTTTTTGGTTTTTAAAGAAAATATTTTAAAGATATTATTTCGTCAAAAGGATTTAATTTTGGTTTTATTAATTAAAATACTTTTTAATTAAAATTAAAATTTATATTTGTTGCACAAGTTGTTGCTAAAATTAAGAATCAGTATTAATCCTATAACACACGTTCAACTGAGATCGTGGAGTTCATGGGGACTTAATGGAACATGTTCATTTGGTTGAGGAACATCATGGGAATAATGGTTTAACTAGTAACACATGTTTTAATTCCACGTTTTACTTACTCACTGCTTTAAATACTTATGTCTAATTAAGTTCCAATTTGTGTCTGATCAAGTGATATAGTGAGTTTAGCTAATTAAAGTGTCAGTGCCTTCATTCTCTCATAAGCCATTTGTTCTTTGTCTTCTTACTCTATTCCACTAAGGTTATTTGATCATTGTAATTTTGGTTTTGGGGTAAGGGGATTTTGAGTGAAGTCCTGTAAGAGAGAAATAAGTTAGAGTGAAGAGAGAAACAAGTTAGAGTGAAACAAGTTAGAGTGAGAAAACTTCAAGTGAAGTTGAACGGAACAACTATTAAGGGAACAGTTATTCAGGAACTTGAGTTTAGGAACTCAAGGTGTGGCCCATGAGTAGACATAGGTTGTAGCAGAATTGTTTGGCCTAATTTGTGAAAGCGTTGAGTTTAAAATCCCTAGTGGCCGAAGACGTTTCTTCTTATTGGGCCCAAGAAGTTTTTCCTCGTAAAAATCTCTTGTGTTCCTTGAGCTTGTTTCTTTATTTAAGTTTTATAATCCCGCAAAAAGTACGTTTTTTTCTACACATACAATTCACTCTCCTCTGGTAGTGCTCCTAGTGAAATAATAATTGTTACCAGAGTAAGATCTCACGAAAAGTAGAAAACCCTATTGAGAAAAAGATTCAAGGAACATGAATTCTACCGAGAAACTCGAGGAAGGTTACTCCACTCAATGGCCTCCAATGTTCAATGGGAGATTATGTTCCTATTGCAAAGAATGAAGATATTCATCAAGGCCGAAAACTACCATGTATGGAGAGTCATTGAAATTGGTGATTTTGAGGTCACAACCGGCCACTAATGACAAAAATGAGGTAATTCCTAAACCTTTCTCTGAATATGACAAAGCTGACCTTGAAAAAATGGAATTGAATGCTATGGCTGTTAAACTTTTGCATTGTGGACTTGGACCCCATGAACACAATAGAATCATGAGATACAAAATCCGCAAAGCAAATATGGTATTTACTTGAAGTAACTCACGAAGGAACTAATGAAGTCAAGAGATCTAAAATTGATTTTCTAATGAATCAATATGAACTGTTATCCATGAAGACTAAGGAAAGCATACAAGAGATGTTTACTCGTTTTACTAACATTGTTAATTTGTTAGCTTCTCTTGGAAAGTTTATTTCATCAGAGGAACAGGTTCGAAAAGTTCTTAGGAGTCTTCCTAAGGATTGATGGATGGCTAAGGTCACTGCTTTACAAGAAACAAAAGACTTCACCAAGTTCAACTTGGAACAACTAGCTAGATCTCTTATGACTCATGAGCTACACCTTGACACTGAATATGGTGAAAGTCATAAGTAAAAGTCCATTGCCCTAAAAGCTGATGATGAAGTTGACTCTGACTCTGAAGAAGAGGAAGCAGCTCTCATGGTTCGAAAATTTCGAAAGATGTATAGGAACATGAAGAGTGTAAACTTCAAAGGTAAAAACAAAAAGAATTCTAACAAAGTTGCTTGTCATAAATGTGGAAGTACATATCACTTTATCAAGGAATGTCCACTTTGGCAAAACGACAAGATCAAAGAAAGGAACAAGGAAACAAAAGCTCCTTTCTCCAAAGCAAACTTTCGAAAGATGATAGCAGCTTGGGGTGATTCAGAGATTGCAGAAGAAGAGGAACAATAAAATGAAGAAACTGCAAATCTTTGCCTCATGGCAAGCACTGACATAAAGGAAGATGAAGAAAATGTCGAGGTAAACTAACATATACTTAAATCAGACTTAGATTGAAAAACTAGGCCTGAAATTATGATCTTCTTTATGATGCAATTCTTGAATGTAGAGATGAACGTGAAAAATGTGAACAAACTGAACAAGCTGTTAAAGTTTGTAAGGAACATATAGAATGGCTTAAGAAAATGAGAATGGAGTTGAAAGTAAGTTCTTTGATTGATTTGATAAGAACTTAAAAATCAAGGAACTATATGAGAGTGTTAAAAATGAAAATTATCTAATTAATTTAGAAATTTCTCACCTAAAGGGAATTTTCCCTGTTCTAAGTTCTTTTGATATAAGATCAACTCCTTTGAAAGGTTACATATCTGAAATTGAAAACTTGAATAAAGAAAAAATCGTTTTAGAGGAACAGATCTGTAATCTCAAGAAAGAACTTGTAGTTGCATGGAACAATGGCAAAGTAATGGTTGTTCCTAAATGGATTGAGAGATCAGTACAGACAAAAAGAAAAGAAGGTCTTGGTTTCGAGAATTACAAGAAAAGGAATAAACCTAAGAAATATGTTGACCTAGCTAGTGACAAAATATGCATGTATTGTGGAAAGATGGGTCATTACATAAATCAGTGTAAACTAAGAACTGGAATGATTGGCAAGAATGTGAAATTACGCAACATGAAATGGGTTGCAAAAACTAATGCTGGTCAAGAACAAGAACCCACGAAGAAGGGGGTTTCTACAACTAATAACTAGAGTGAGGGGGAACAACACTTGGTATCTTGATAGTGGTTGTTCTAAGCATATGACAAGAGACAAATCTAAGTTTCTCTCACTCTCAACCTATGAAGGTGGAAGTATGACATTTGATGACAACATAAAAGGTAACATAGTTGCCACGGGTATGGTTGGTAAGTCACCATCATATTCCATTGATAATGTGTTTCTAGTTGAAGGTTTAAAGCACAATCTTTTAAGTATTTCCCAATTCTGTGGCAAGGAAAATGTTGCTAAATTTAATAGTGAAAAATGCTTGATTGTTTACAATAACTCTAAGAATGTCATATTAGAAGGAACAAGGAAAGGGGACACATATATTGTGGATCTTGATCTTGTTCATAAAAACAACTTGACATGCCTTAGTGTTATTGAAGATGATCCTCTCTTATGGCATAATTGCCTAGGACATGCTAGCTTTTCATTACTTGACAAACTTCGATCAAAAGATCAAGTTTTGGGTTTACCCTTTATAAAATTTTATATTGATCAAGTTTGTGAGGCGTGTGCCAAAGGGAAGCATTTTAGATCATCTTTCAAATGTAAAACTATTGTGAGCACCACAAAGCCGTTGGAATTAATTCACATGGATTTGTGTGGCCCTATGAGGATTCAAAGTAGAAGTGTTAAGAGGCATGTGCTAGTTATTGTTGATGACTACTCAAGATACACTTGGGTTATTTTTCTCTCTTGTAAGGATGAGACTTATGATGAGTTCCTTGTCTTTGCAAAGAGAGTTCAAAATTTGAGTGGTCACAAATTGATGCATATTAGATCTCGATCATGGTAAGGAATTTGAAAATTACAAATTTGATGATTTAAGTAGAGATCATGGCTTAGATCATAATCTTTCTCGCTCCTAGAACACCACAACAAAATGGAGTTGTCGAAAGGAAAAATATGACTTTGGAGGAAATGGCTAGAACCATTTTAATAGCTAGTGAACTTCCAAGGAACTTTTGGGCTGAAGCTGTAAACACTTCTTGTCATATAATAAATCATGCCATGATGAAACCTATCATTAACAAAACTCCTTATGAGCTTTATTATGGTAAGAAACCCAATATTACACATTTCGAACATTCGGATGTAAATGTTTTGTTCATAATATTGGGAAAGATAATCTTGGAAAATTTGATGCAAGGAGTGATGAAGCAATATTTCTTGGATATTCATCACATAGTAAGGCTTATAGAGTTTACAATAAAAGAACTATGTGTGTTGAACAAAGTGTACATATAATCTTTGATGAATCTGACCATTTTAATCTAAGCAAGCAGGTTGATGAATTTGAAATAGGCTTGGTTCTATCAAATGAAAAAGATGCAGATTCAATTGAGGAAGACGAAGGAATAAAAGACGAAAGGAGCGAAGAAGATGAAAACTTTCATAACAATGTTGAATCTGTTTCTCAAGGACATGGAGCTGTTTTTGTTCCTCGCTACGAATGAAAATGTTGAAGACATTGATTCAACAATGGCTAAAAGAGGAACAAATGAACAAGGCTCCTCATACTCTCAAGAAATTCAAGAGGAACAACCTGTTCCTATAAGAGAATTTCAACCAAAACCTTGGAGACATTAGAATCACATCCAAGTGGAACTCATAATAAGTGACATATCTAAAGGTACGCAAACTAGATCCCGGATAAGGAATTTTTGTGCGTTTCATGAGTTCCTATCAATAATAGAACCAAGAAATCATGAACAAGCCTTAATCGATTCTCGATTCGATCACTGCTATGCAAGATCAATTAAATGAGTTTCAAAGAAACAAGGTATGACATCGAGTTCCCTCTTCTAAACAACAAAAAGTAATTGGTTTAAAATGTGTGTTTAGAAACAAACTAGATGAATATGGAACTATTGTTAGGAACAAAGCTTGACTTGTAGTAAAAGGTTATAATCAACAAGAAGGAATTCACTATAAAGAAACCTTTGCTCCTGTTGCTAGAGTTAAAGCTATTAGAATACTTATTGCATTTGCTGCCTACATGGGATTTAAATTGTATCAAATGGATGTCAAATGTGCATTTCTTAATGGTTAGCTAAATGAAGATGTATATGTTGAACAACCCCCTGGATTTGAAAATAATAATTTCCCAAACCATGTCTACAAGCTTGACTCTTTATGGGTTAAAGCAAGCACCAAGGTCATGGTATGAGAGATTATCTAAGTTCCTTTTAAAAAACAATTTCAAAAGAGGAAAAGTTGATAAAACTTTATTTCTAAAATCAAAAGGAACTCATATACTTCTTGTTCAAATATATGTTGATGACATTAGCTTTGGAGCAACTAATGAGTCATTATGCAAAGAATTATCTAAGCTTATTAGTAATGAATTTGAAATGAGTTTGATGGGTGAGTTAAATTTCTTTCGGGGTTACAATTTTAGCGGACCGAAAAAGGAATAATTATTCACCAACAAAAATACATAAAGGAACTGTTGAAGAAATATGGTCTTGAAAATTTAAAGATTAATCACACTCCTATGGGATAAACTTCTACTAGATTAGATGAAGATACCATAGGAACAAGTGTTGATCAAACAAAATATAGAGGCATGATTGGTTCCCTTTTGTATCCTAACCGCTAGTCGTCCGGGCATAGCTTTTAGTGCTGGTTTGTGTGCTATATTTAAAGCAAATCTCAAGGAGTCTAACCTAACAAAGCAATAAAGAGAATTCTTAGATATCTCAAAGGAACAAATGATCTTGGACTCTTCTATCCAAGAAGTGACACATTTGAGTTAAGAGGATACACTAATGCCGACTATACTTGGAGATCTTGTAAATAGGAAAAGCACCTCATGTATGGTTTAATTTCTTAGTCATAGTTTTGTTTCTTGGAGCATCAAGAAATAAAATTCGGTTGCTTTATCCACTCTTCGAAGCGGAATAAGTCGTTGCTTTGTTGCATGTTGCTCTCAAATGCTTTAGATAAAACAACAACTATGTGACTATGAAATAAACTTTTTTTTTTTGGTAAGTAAGTAATTATATTGAGCTCAAACAAGAAACAACAACCTAGAGCTGCATCAGAAAGACAAACCGGAACAACTATACAATTATCAGCTTATAAGTTGTACAACCACGGAACATCAGCATCATCCATATGCCTAGGCAGTCTAGACTTCACCCTACATTTCACACAATATTAAATTTCCTATGGAATAAACTTTAATTGTGTTCCTATTTATTGTAATAATACAAGTGCAATTAGTATTTCAAAAGATCCAGTGCATCATTCAAGAGTTAAGCATATGCATATCATACATCACTTTCTAAAAGAAAATGTGGAAAAAGGTTTGATTAAACTTGAGTTTTGTCAAACTGAAAATCAAATTGCTGATATACTAACTAAGCCACTACAAAGAGATAGATATGAAAAATTAAGGCTTGAGTTAGGTTTAATAAAAGTTAAGTGATTGGCTTACTCTATGTGATATTAAGTGACTGTGAATGAATGCCTAAGACTATTGCAAAAAAATAAAATGTTCAATACATAGACTTGTATTTAAAGGAATAAAGCTACTCACAAATGTCACATAATACTCCCCTTATTGTTCCTAAGTGATAGAAACATGTATTATTTGATGATATGTTGATTATTTGTATGGTTTAATTTCTTAGTCATAGTTTAGTTCCTATGGCACAAGTTCCTTAATTTTCTTTTCTTTCCATAAATTAAAAATCCATAAAAATTGAAAAATCTGAAAATTCCAAAATGAATCGATTTCTTAAATCTTGATTCATCTTTTTCTTTTCTTTTCTTTAATTTTTATCTTTTAATTTTATTTTTCTATTTTCTTTTTCTCGCGTGTGACCCTTCGAATACTGTTACATTCATCATCTTTCTTTTTCTTTTCTTCTCTTCCAAAGTCGTGTTCCTATAATCGCTTCATCTTCACCATTCTTCATCTTCATCCTACCTTTTCGCACCACATAAAACCTCGATCTTTCATCACCAAATGGCAAAAACCTCTCTCTATTCACCTTTTCCTACAGCAAAATCTCCCAAAACCTTTCAAATGGAAGATCCCTCTTCTCCATCCAAAACCCTAGAAATCGAAAATCCTCAAGAAACACATATGGAGGTAGAAGAGAAAAAATCGGAGACACCTAGGAGAAGGAATAGGAGAAAGAAATTGATTGGAGAAGATGATGAAGAGGAAGAAGTCCCCGAATCAGTTGAGGGGCAAGAAGAAGCAACACATTTTCCTCCCAAAGGAATTGCTTCTACTTCTTCAAAGAAGAGAGTTGAACGAAGTGAATCTAGGTATGTTCTAGGTTTTTGTGTTGATTTAGAATGGGATAAGAGTGTCAATTTTGTTCAACTCTTAGAAATACTAAAGGAACGAGGAATGGAGTACTTGTTTGAAATCGGGTTTAATAACTCGCTTGTTCTGTTAGCCATGTATGAATTCTGTGCAAATTTCATAAACACTAGCGGGGTTTGCACTACTGAAATAAGGGGAAGAATGTTAGATTCATCCAAGAGACCTTAGGAATAATCTGGGAAGTTCCTTGCAAAGCAACTGTTTTGTATTTCAAGAGGAAAGGAATTGTTTCCTTTCCTAAGTTTTAATTTCCCAAGATGATATAGTTCAATCTTTTGGGGAAAATGTTGGGCAAACAAAAATCAATCACAATCTTCTGTCTCCACTTCACAAAATTTTGTTTAATCTTGTTTGGAGGGCACTTATTCCTCGAACTGAAAAAAGGAATGAGGTTGGTCTTCTTGATATGTGTTACATGTTTTGTTTAGGCCATCACATTCAAATTAACTTCCCTTCTCTCTTTATCAAACACTTAGCCCATTACATAGAAAACCATTGTGTTGTTGGATATGGCACTCTAATCACTTCCCTTTTCTCCAGTTCAAAGTAAAAACAACTGGTTGGCCTACCTTAGGAATTAAGCAAGGTAACATTTCGAATGAGAAAACTTTGTATGGATTGGACCTATCTGTCCAAGAAGGAGTATTGACTCAAGGAAGAATTCCTCCCAGTTCCTCTCAAAAGAGGAAATTGCATATGGCAGTAGAAGAGGAACCTGTTGAGGTAATCTTGGAGGAACAAGTTCCTAAAGTTGATGAACCAGAGGAACAGCCCCAAAATAAACCAAAAACTCAAACCAAAAAGTCCACTAAACCTGTTCTTAAGAGAACTCCTTCCTAAAGGAAGAGTTCAAGGTTGAGAGTTGCAAAAACAGTTTATGTTCCTTCTTATAAGGACGCATCTTTGGTCCTATCTGATGAAAAGGAACAACATGAACTTTCTCCTAAGGAACCTACTCCTCCTTCTTCACCACAACTACCTATGTCCATCCCTTGTATACCTCACATCTCTCCCTCCACCTTCTCTGTTCCTTTCAGTTATGAGCAGATGAAGGTTGCTATAAATGAGCCCAACCCAGTTGCATCCACCTCTGCCACATACCAACTACACCTCCTTTTCTCCCTCCTTAATACACCGCTTCTTCTCCTTCGGTTCCTCTTATAGGAACAACAGGACCATCCCAAGAAAACATTCCCGTGCCTCCTCCCCAACTCCCTACTGACTCTGGTTCAAATGGAAAGGAACAAGTTCCTTCAAATGAGTATGGGTGGGTCAATGAAGTGTGTCTCCCTGCTCAACACATGATTAAGTTTTACAACCACCTACACTGGACCCTAGATAGTAAAAGTGATAAAATAATGGGGATAATCAAGGTCCTTAGTGATACGGTGATCGAGCAACAGAAGAATATGTAGATGATGGTTCAAGCAAAAAATTCATTGAAGAAGCAAGTGGATGGTCATCACGAGGAGGTGATGAAGAAACTGGAGGAAGTGGTGGAAGAAGAAATAGTAGAGAAACACAACTTCCCTTCCCTTCCTAATGTCTAAGTTCCTGCTTCTCTTAAAGGAACAAGAACTCCTAACTTTTGTTTCCTTTTTTTTTCTTCCTTTTTTCTTTTGTAATCTTTTGGAACAACTGCTATAAATATAATATCTTTTGCTAAATTGTCTTTGTTTTTTATATAATTGCATAATTTCTTACTTGGAATGGCTAGTACTATGTGATTGACGTTTGAGCAAGTCTATCCTTTGAATTACTAACTTAACCATTTTTGGTGCTTGTTAATGGTCTAAAGGTCTTGCAAATCTCATTCTTCCCAAAATCACCAAGAGGTTGATCTTTTTGAGGATGACAAAGGGGGAAAAGATACAAGGAACAAACTAAGTTGAAAAATTGAAAATTTAAAAATATTAAATCCTTAATCTTACCTTAATTAAAAATATAAATTATTTATTTTATCTTTCATTCTCTTATTCTATTTGTTATTTTATCTTCCTTAGTTTGTAACTTTGTTGTCATCACCAAAAAGGGGGAAATTGTTGAATCCTAGTTTTGATGATGACAAAGGAACAAAGATACAAACTAAGTAATGAACTAACAAGTTTTTAAGTGAATGGATTTGCAAGGTATCACTATATTAAGTAAAGAAGGTACTAAGTCAGAAGAAGAAATCAAATTGTATTTTTGAAGACTAAGTGAAGATGCTCAAGGAACTGATACTGGGGAAGCATTAGAGCAAAAGATTTCAAGCGAGGCTTTTATTTTTAGTTCCTACGTAAGAAAAGAGTAAGAAATGGTAAGGAACAATAGCAATATAAAAAAGAATGAGTGTATGTTCCTTTGAAAGGAACAGACGAACTTGCACTATTATATTAAGTTAAAGGAACTAGACATATGTTAAATAGTGCAATGGTTAATTTATGTCGTTTGAGTGATTAATGCCTAGAAAATAGAAAACTGTTTTCATTTGGCAAAAATCTGATTTTCAGGAAAATCTTTTTAAGGAAAAGATTTTATTTTTATTTGAAAATAACAATCCTTTTCGATTTTTAAAGAAAATATTTTAAAGATATTATTTTGTCAAAAGGATTTAATTTTGGTTTTATTAATTAAAATACTTTTTAATTAAAATTCAGATTTATATTTGTTGCACAAGTTGTTGCTAAAATTAAGGAAGCAGTATTAATCCTATAACACACGTTCAAATGAGATCGCGCAGTTCATGGGGAATTAATGGAACGTGTTCCTTTGGTTATGAACATCATGGGAGAATGGTTTAACCACTAACACATGTTTTTTAATCCCACGTTTTACTTAATCACTGTTTTAAATACTTATGCCTAATTAATTTCCAATTTGTGACTGACCAAGTGATATAGTGAGTTTAGCTAATTAAAGTGTCAGTGCCTTCATTCTCTCATAAGCGATTTGTTATTTATCTTCTTACTCTATCTTCTTACTCTATTCCACTAAGCTTATTTGATCATTGTAATTTTGGTTTTGGGGTAAGGGGATTATGTAAGAGAGAAGCTTTGAGTGAAGCAAGTTAGAGTGAGAAAACTTCAAGTGAAGTTGAGAGGAACAGCTGTTAAGGGAACAGTTGTTCAGGAACTTGAGTTCATGAAGTCAAGGTGTGGTTCGTGCGTAGAATTAGGTTGTAATAGAGTTGGTTGGCCTAATTAGTGAAAGTGTTGAGTTTAAAATCCCTAGTGGTTGATGCTGTTTCTTCTTGTTGGGCCCAAGAAGTTTTTCCTCGTAAGAATCCCTTGTGTTCCTTGAGCTTGTTTCTTTATTTAAGTTTTATAATTCCGCAAAAAGTACGTTTATTTCTACATATACAATGCACCTCCCTCTTGTAGTGTTCCTAGTGAAATAACAAAAGAGATCAGGGACAATTGGTTTGATTGAAGAAAATGAAAAAAAGAAGGATGAAGAGAGTAAGAGGCTTGAAGATGAATTGAGAGAGAGAATGCAGAAAGTACAAGAGGACAAAGAGGTTGGAGGTGGAGGGGACAAAAAGGTTGGAGTTGGAAAGAAGAAGAAGACAACAAAGAAAAAGCTAACAATCAAATCTAGAAACTAGAATTGTACTTGATGTTACCAATAACATTAGTAATCGGATTTACTAACTGTAGTACTAGTGTGATCTATGTAGGTTTTTGTTTATAGAGTAGGTTTTTGTTGTTATAGTATGGAATCTGTTGATATAGTGTGATCTATTTAGAATGTTTTATTTTGCTATGATATAAGTATGATATAATTACTATAGTTATTTTTTTATACAGTTGATTTTGTCATAATATAGTT
Source organism: Beta lomatogona (assembly GCA_947646795.1). Lineage (NCBI taxonomy): Eukaryota > Viridiplantae > Streptophyta > Magnoliopsida > Caryophyllales > Amaranthaceae > Beta > Beta lomatogona. The sequence continues at coordinate 83,932 of CANSNZ010001329.1, forward strand.
TAGTTTATTTTTTATATAGTTGGCTTTTGTCATGGATAGTTGGTTTCGTTATTATATAGTTGATTTTCTCATGATATAGTTGATTTACAAACTGTAATAGCAGTTGATATACATATATGTAGGTTTTGGTTGATATAGTATAGACTAGGCTAAATCATATATACTAGTTGTTTTCTCATATAAATCTTTTTATATAGTGTATTTCATAACTATATAGTGCACTATATTTGCATATAGTGTACAAGTCTTATTACAAAATGAACTATTAAAAACATTGCATATAGTTCTTTTGGTAAAGAAATTTAGAACATATGTTCTTTTGGAGTTATGCTTCCAAACTCCTTGTGTCACTTTTCCCTTTTTCCAATGCCTTCTTGTATGAATAATAGTGTCCTTTTATTCGCTTGTTGTCTTTTTCTTTTGTGACTACTCTATCTGAATCCAAAATTGTTGTTCTTGGTGCTGAGTCTTGTGCATTATCTTCTTGACTTTCATTTGCTTGTAATGATGCAGCTGCTTCTTGTAATGCTTTCTCTTGAGCTTTAGCTTTTTCTGCTGCTGCTTTTGCTTCTTCAATCTTTATTATTTCTTCAACTTTTGAATTTGTATTTTTGAAACTTTCCTCTATTACTGCTCTGGCTGGTTCTTTTATGTGACTCTTTAATATCAGGTTGTAGTACCTTATGTTATGAAAGTTTTTGTTAGTATATGTAAGCAAATATATAGTGTGTTTCTATGTGCTATAGTGTGTTTACATATCATACAATGGTTTTCTTTATCAGATAGTGTGTCATGTGTGTTATAATGTGTTTCACTAGTGGAAAAAACTGCTTTTGCTACTTATCAAATGCTCCGTTTGACAAATCAACCCAAGCATTTGTAAAAATTTTAACAAAAAGATTCACAAATGCTCGGGTTAATTAGTCAAACGGAGCACTTGATGTCAAAATGCTCCAATTGACTAATCAACCCGAGCATTTGGACCCCTCTATTAAACCTCGTCAACTGTACGTATACTAAATATGACCCTCATCATTCCTTTACTATTTTCTCTCCCTCCCAAGTCCCCTGCTCTCTCAGTTAAAACCTCTCAATGTACTACTCCGCCGCCCTCCCTAGCAAGTCCGCCGCCCTCCCTCGCAAGTCTGCCACCCTCTCAACTGGTTTAATCTAATTGGCCAATCGAAGCATGAAACCCTAGATCCGAGAAGAAAATCAAGATTACGAAGCATCAAACCCTATATCCGAGAAGAAATTCATGAGTAGTAAAAAGACGGATAAAGAAGGGGAAAAGGAGAAGAAGAAACTCTGAATTAGTTGAACCTATTGTTGATTTGAAGCCTAGAAAGCCTAAATTAATGGATGAGGCGGGAGGAAGAAGAAGAAGCGGAAACCCTAATTCACTTTCGACTTTTCGTATTCGAAGCCGTTGAAAGATACTTTGATTTCGAAAGGGATTTAGGCGTTGTTTCCTATTCAAGCTACGACCTTTGATATTGTTATTGATGGTTGTGATTTGGTCGCTTATGCGCGTACTGGCCAGGTTTATATTCATTGTTCTTGAGATCGGTGTTTGATTGCGAAATTTCGTTTTTTTTTTCCTTTATGAAGTTAGAAGGATTAATTTTGGTTGAGTGGTCCTAACTTAGGGTTCAATAACTTGGTTGGTGGAGATTGATGTCTAACTGCTAAATATTTCCGGCATTTGAGAGCTGATAGTTATTTATTCTACTTAAGGGGGAGAGGGCTAAAATATTCTATGCATATCCTAACCTTGTATTTGGAAATCCCATTTATAACTTCCAGCTGCACTTTCTCACTTGTTTTATATTATAAAAATTAAAGTGTTAATTGATAATATGGATGTTGTTGCTTGCTTTAGAACATATAACAAACCTGGCAAGTAACTGATCATGTATCCTCTACTAAACAAGTTGTGGAATGATGTTGCGGGGTGATGATCTGCTGCCATGAAAAATTTCATCTTTATTGTTCATAGTAGAGTAAATGAATTGAAGGCTACTTCTGGAGATGCTGAGGCAACTATGGATAGCAAGAGAGTATGACTTCTAAAAGATCTATTCTTTTATGGTTCTTGATAATTGGCATCATTTGATAAGACATTTTAATTGGTGCAGATGGAATTCATGCTTGAGATATATGTGACATAAAGAATAATAAGTAGCGGATGAAGGAAGATTCGTCTCCACACACACGTATAAAGAAATGGCTCCAGAAGGTTCCTATTTCTGCAAAATCTTACAGCTTCATTTTAGTTTTTTCTCCCCCGTTATAGTTCGTTGGCGTATGTACTCCTGTTTGTACTTGTACTTTTATCAAATTCTGCAGCTGAAGGCTATTTCTTGTTGTGTGTAACTAGAGTCTAAACTTCATTTTTTTGAGTCTAACTGATTTATGCTGGATGTTGATCATCAATTTCATGTTTAGGTTGCAGATGTGAAGAAAAGCATTGAGAAAATACAAGGTGCAGAAACTTATCCTACTTACCTACAAATGCTCATCCATAGGGGAAGGTTCTGAAAGATGCAACATTGGGAGAAAATAATGTTGCTGAGAACAGTTTCCTAGTCATTATGTTAAGTAAGGTAGGTTCCTTGCAATAGTTGATGCATATATAGGATTAATTAGACTTGGAACTGTGTAGCTAAATGTTGATTTATAAAGAGAAAATTGTTCTAGGAATATCTTATGAGTACTGTTGACTCTAAACTCAATTGGCTTACACTATTTACGAGTAATTATTTTTTCTCGTTGAGTGTATAGGTGTGTGTACATTTTGAGATATTTGACTTCCCCGAATGGCAGGGATTCATACATAGTGGCAGTGCTTGCTGTATGAATGTACTCTTGCTAATCATTCCCCTTTTTTCATGGTTTCTAGAGATATGTGGTCAATTAGTTAGCAGTTATGATTTGATTTTGATCTGTCAAAATGCATTGCTAACTGCTGTACTCCCTCTGTTCTTGAATTATAGCCGGCATCTTAATTTGGAGTTGTTTTCTATGGGAAAGTAACATTATTCTGTTTGTATTATCTTGAAACTATTGCAGAATAAGCATGCTGTAGCTGGATCTTCATCTATGTCTGCAACACCTTCTAATCCAGTAAGCATTAATACTTATGTGTGTGTGTGTGTGTGTGTGTGTGTGTGTGTGTGTGTGTGTCTATATATATATATATATATAGAAGTGAGTTCATATGAGAATGCATACTTACATGAGAAATGAGAATGGATTTTACGCGCTATAACTCTAATGAACAAGTGATGTAACTCTAATGAAAAAGTGATGTAACTCAAAAAAACAAAAAATTGAAAAAAAAAAATTTTTTTTGGGCTCGAAATTTTTTCAGGGGTATAACTCTAATGAACAAGTGTTGTAACTCTAATCCAATCGTGTGGTTGAGATTCATTCTCATTTCTCACGTAAGGAGCATTCTCATGTGATCCTGCCTTTATATATATATATATATATATATATATATATATATATATATATATATATATATATATATATAGCGGTGTGGTGACAAAGTTTGTTTGGTGAATGATGATATCTATCTTGCTATTGTAAACATGATGCATCTTTTCTTGCGGTTTACGGAGATGTAACTTCCATGGTGTTTGTTTGGTGAGTGATGCTTAAATATAGTTAATTTTTTAGGTTTATTGATTAAAAAGCATCGTTTTGTTTTATATTCTATAGATTTGGGAGTTTTGATGTTACTAATGATTCTTAATAAAGGGATTGCAGCTGCCTGCTATCCACAATGAACATATGAATTGAGATTTATTTGAAGTTTTCTATTTTATTATATTAGACTCACTTGAGGTTTGTCGAGCATTGTACTTTTGGGAGTTGGGATGAGGGAATATGTGGGTGAAGATGAGAATCATAGAACGTATCCCCTTGATATTACATTATGCACTTGTTTTCTATATACATCTGTGGTTTGACCATTTTTTCCTTATTGCAAGAGAGACCAAAATGCGATGCTCTTTTTCCTTACTTTGAACTACTCTTTGATCTTTTACATCAGGACCATCATTTTTCGTTGTTTCAAAGAGAGACTGAAAAGCTTCAGGGTGATATAGATATAGATAAGCTGCATAGGGAGCTAAAGTCAGTTTTAATAACATTATGGTTATATTGTTTTATATAATTATCCTGAATTCTATATTTGAACTCAGCCTTTGCTTACAATTTGTGTGATGTTTGGAACAGATATGAGATTGACAAGGTAATAGCAGAACAACATTTGGATTTGAATCTTTAAAATGGGTGAGAACACTCGCCACTTCTTCTATTAATAATCATCATATTCTTCTTTCATATACTTTGTCTGATCTTGATTAATTTGCAATCTGGCGCATATGTGATGAACTTGTTGGTCAGAAATATGAAACTAGCAGCTTTATAAAGATGGAGCTAAACATTGGCTTCACTTGTAGTATGATTTCGTCTCAGTTTAGTCATTGATGCTTGTGTATAGAGGTTCAGCTCTTGAGAATAACTTTTTTCCTTCTACCTTGTGCTTGTTTAGTTTAGTTTTGGTGAGTTGGGCAGTGGCATTGATGCCACAAGTTTGTTGTTCAGTTTCTCGTGGTCCCCTCCCTCTCTTATTCAGGTGCATAGTTATAAGTGGTTTTAGTCTATGATGTTAAATAGTTAGTTTAGGGAGGAATTCAGACATACAAAGAAAAGAGAGCACTATACTGATATTTTTGCTCTGTGGTTAAGTAAGAATAAGGTAGAATCAGAATTTCAGTCATGGGTAAAGCCTCTCAAAATGGTAGAGTTTCCATGAGATCAGATCATAACTCTGGTAGTCTACAAATCATGACATATAGCTTGTTTGTGTGGTTGCTAAAGTATTGACTTGTTGTTTCATTATTACTATTATTAATACTTTATCTATGTACTTTTCTATTGGGTAAGGAATTTCTCGTATGTTGAATTGCTTCAGTTATGTCTCTTTTTAATACTCTCTTTTCTTTGTATGTCTGTGTGTGTTTGTGTTTGTATGCACAGGCTGATCAGATTTTGACCTTATGCAGGGTCCTTGACATGTTTGCTTTTTCAGGTGAATTCTAGTCAAATATGTATGACCATCTGATAGCTCCTATGTTTAGTTGAATATTTTTGTATCTCATCATACGACATGTTGTTTTTGTTTTCTATCTTTTAATGATTTAGGTTGAAGCTTATGGTTTAAATAGCTCTATTTTTTGCATTTTTGTTCATTTATTTTTCCCACTATTATAATTTATTATAGCAAATGTATTGGTTTATTTTTTTTTATTTTGGCCTATCCTTAATTTATTGTTTAATTGATTGGTTATGACTAATTAATATACGAAGATACATGGCAACTTAAAGTCATGTTTGCGTGTCTTTTTATGACTTAAAACCACTGTGTATTGCTGCTCCACTGCCTATCACTACTGCAGTCCAGTTATTGTAAGGCTTGTCACCCACGCTGCTGGCCAGCAAGGGTAGCAGGTTCTAATTTTTTTTCGAAAAAAAATCTCAAATGCTCCGGGTTTCCCTAAACAACCGAAGCATTTGAGCTACTTCTACTAGTAAAAAAGCTCAAATGCTCCGGTTTTTGGAAGAACCTAAGCATTTGAGATACCAAATGCTCCGGGTATAACCCGAGCATTTAAAATTTGATCAAATGCTCGTATGACGTCTGCTACAGGTCAAATACGGAGCATTTGTGGGGTTTTTAACCGAAGCATTTGACCATTTTTCTACTAGTGTTTATAGATCATATAGTGTGTTTTCTTTATCATATAGTATGTTTACATATCATATAGTGTATTTTCTTCATCATATATGTTATTTCACTATTAACAATACAAGAGGGGGGTGAATTGTATGTGTAGAAATAAACGTAACTTTTTGCGGAATTTTAAACTTGAACAAAGAAACAAGCTAAAGGAACATAAGGGATTTGTACGAGGAAAAACTTCTTGGGCCCAACAAGAAGAAACAACCTCGACCACTAGGGATTTTAAACTCAACTCTTTCACTAATTAGGCCAAACAACTTTGTTACAACCTAATTCTACTCACGGGCCACACCTTGAGTTCCTAAACTCAAGTTCCTGAACAACTGTTCCCTTAACAATTGTTCCTCTCAACTTCACATGAAGTTTTCTCACTTTAACTCGCTTCACTCAAAGCTTTTCTCTTACAGATTTTCACTCAAAGTCCCCGTACCTCAAAAATCAAAATACAATAGATCAAATAAACTTAGTGGAATTAGAGTAAGAAGGAAAAGAACAAATGGCATTTATTAGAGAATGAAGGCACTGTTACTTTACTTAGTTAAACTCACTAATTCACTTGGTCAGACACAAATTGGAACTTAATTAGACATTAGTAATTATAGTGGTAATAACTTAGAACGTGGGATTAAAACATATGTAAGTGATAAAACCATTATCCCATGATGTTCCTTACTTAGAGGAACACGTTCCTCATTCAACCCATGATCTCCATGATCACTGTTAAACATGGGAGATAATTGTGTTACTACTCCCATAGTTTTAGCAACCACATAAAGCAGTAATTCCTAAAACCTACTTTAATTAAAAAGTATTTTAATTATTGAAACCAAAATAAAATCCTTTTACCAAAAATATTATCTTTAAAATATTTTCCATAAACACCGAAAAGGATATTTATTGTCTTTATAAAAATAAAATCTTTTCCTTAAAAAGATTTTCCTTAAAATCAGATTTTTCCTTAAATAAAACGGTTACCTAGAATGTAGGCATAAATTACTCAACAGACATAATTAAACATTTGTACTGCTTCATCCTAGGTCTAGTTCCTTTTAATAGTTGGTTCCTTTAACTTATTAGTTAAGCGCCAGTTCGTCTGTTCCTTACCAAGGAACAAACGCTCATTCTCATTCTAAATTGCCATAGTTCCTTACCATTCTTACTCGTTCCTTTACAATGGAACTAGAAACAAAAAGCCTCGCTTTAGTCTTCTTGCTCTAATGCTGCTTCAGTACCAAATCTTGAAACATCTTTACTTAGTCTTCAAAATCCAACTTGATTTCTTCCTTGACTTAGTATTCTCTTTGTTCCTTTCATTGATACCTTGAAATTCATTCACTTAAACAACTTGTTAGTCCAATACTTAGTTTGCATCTTTGTACCTTTGTCATCATCAAAACTAGGGTTCAACAATTTCCCCCTTTTTGATGATGACAACAAAGTTACAAACTAAGGAAAACAACAAATAACATAAGAGATTGAAATAATTTATATAATTTAATTAAGGCAGATTCAGGAATAAATTTTTCATTTTTTCATTTTTTCAATATATCAATTTTTCAACTTAGTTTGTTCCTTATCTTTTCCCCCTTTGTCATCGTCAAAAAGATCAAATGCTTGGTGATTTTGGTAAGACTGATATTTACAAGACCTTGAGACCATTAACAAGCACCAAAAAAAATGGTTAAGTTAGGAATTTCAAAGGTTAGACTTGCTCAAACATCGGTCACATAATACTAGCCATTCCAAGTAAGAAATTATGCACTCAAATCACAAACGAAGACAAATATAGCAAAAGTCATTTATATTTATAGCACTTGTTCCATTAAAGTACAAAAGAGAAAAAGGAGAAAAGAAAAGAAAAGAAACAAAAGTTAAGAGTTCTTGTTCCTTTAAGAGAAGCAAGAACTAGACATTAGGAAAGGAAGGGGTGTTGTGTTCCTCTACAACTTCTTCCTCAACCACTTCTTCCAACTTCTTCATCACCTCTCCATGATGCCCATCAAGTTGCTGCTTCAAACTGTTAATGGCTTGGGCCATCATCTACATGTTCTTTTGTTGTTCTATCACAGTATCACTAAGGACTTTCATTAAACCCATCATCTTATCTGTTTTAGCATCCAAATTCCAGTGAAGGTGATTGTAAAATTTAATCATATGTTGAGCTGGGAGACATAATTCATTGACCCAACCAAATTCATCCGAAGGAACTTGTTCCTTTCCCTTAGAACCAGAGGCAGTGGAGGGTTTAGGTGGAGGAACTGGGGTGTTTTCTTGGGATGAACCTGCTGTTCCTTTGAGAGAAACAGAAGGTGAGGTGGTGGTGTAAATGGAAGGAAGGAAAGGTGGTTGTGGTGGAAGGTCAGTAGATGTAGAGGAGAAAGGATTTGGTTCTTTCATCTCAACCTTCAATTGTTCAAAACTGGAAGGAACAGAGAAGGATGAGGGAGAGATAGAAGGGATGGTGGTGAGAATGGAGGAGTAGGTTCCTTAGGTGAATTGTTATCCTGTTCCTCTGCATCAGATATGACTAATGGAGAGTCCTTATTTGAAGGAACAGGTGCAGTTTTAGCTGTTTTCAACCTAGTGCTAAGTCTAACTCTTTTAGGAACAGGAGGGGAAGGCTTTTTGGCAACATTTTTGCGCCTCTTTGGTTTCTGTTCCTTTAGTTCTGTAGGGGCAGGAACTTGTTCCTCCATTATTACTTCCCCTAGTTCCTCTTCCACTGCCTTAGGCAGTTTTCTCTTGTGAGAGGAACTAGTAGCAATCCTCTCTTGAGTCAGCACTCCATCTTGGACAGAAAGGTCCAATCCATACAAAGTCTTTCCATATAAAATATTACCTTATTTTATACCGAAGGTAGGCCAACCAGTAATTTTGACCTTAAAGTGAGTAAGAAGAGAGGTGAGCAATGCACCATGGCCAACAACACAGTGATTCTCAATGCAATGAGTTAGATGTTGGATAAAGAGAGAAGGGAAGTCAATTTGAATGTGGTGGTCCAGGCAAAACATATAACACATATCCAAGAGACCCACTTCATTCCTCTTTTCAGTTTTAGGAATGAGTGCTCTCCAAACAAGATTAAACAAAATTTTGTGGACAGGAGAGAGAAGATTGTGATTTATTTTGTTTTGGCTAGAAGTTCCCCCAAAGGATTCAACAATATCATCTTGGGAGAAATTGGAAAAGGCGACAGTTCTTTTCCTCTTAAAATATAAATCAGTTCCTTTGCAAGGAACTTCCCATATTTTTGCTAAAGTTTCTTGGAAAAATTTAATTTTCTTCCCCCTAACTTCTGTAGTACATACTCCATCAGTGTTGATGAAGTTTGCACAAAATTCATCCATAGCTAAAGGAACTAAGGCATTATTATATGCGGTTTCAAATAGGTATTCTATACCCTGTTCCTTTAGTATATCGGTTAATTCATTGAATTAAACTTTCTTGGCCCACTCCAAATCGACACAAAATCCTAAAACATACCTTGAGTCACTTCTCTCCACTCTTTTCTTGGAGAAAGAAGCAGCAGTTCCTTTGGAAGGAACAGGTGTAGCTTCTTCTTCCCCTCAACTAGTTCTGGAGTTTCTTCCTCATCATCTTCCCCAATCAGTTTTCTTCTTCTCACACTTCTCCTTGGTGACTCCAATTTTTGCTCTTCTACTACCATTGTTGCTTCTTGAGAATTTTCGACTTCTAAGGTTTTGGAAGGAGAAGAGGGGTTTTCCATTTGAGAGGTTTTGGGAGTTTTTGCTTTTGGAAAAGGTGAATTGAGATAGGTTTTTGCCATTTGGTGAAAAGAAATTGTGGTTTTATGTGGTGTGAAGAGGTGTGAAGGAGATGAACAATGGTGAAGTTGAAGCGTTTAAGGAACACGAATTTGGAAGGGAAGAAGGAAGAAGATGCATGTAACAGGAAATGAAGAGTTACACGCGTAAAAATTAAAAAGATAAAAACAAAAGTAAAAGATAAAAGAAAAAGAAAAGATAAAAATGAAATCATGACTTGATTAAATCTGACCTATATTTTTGGGATTTTTCGGATTTTTTATTTTTATGGACTTTTTAATTTATGGAAAGAAAGTAAGTTCTAAAGAACTTGTGCTATAGGAACAACTTATGCTAAATGTCAACATTCTTCATATCATGCATGTTTCTTTAACTTAGGAACAATAAGGGAAGTATTATGTGACATTTGTGAGTAGCTTTATTCCTTTGAATCCATGTATATGTTTTCAACATCTTAATTTGCAATGGTCTTAGGCAATTAATCACAGTCACTTAATATCACATAGAGTAAGACAAATCAATTCAGACATGGGGGATTGGAATAGGAACAATTACTTAAGTTTTATTAAACCTAACTCAAGCTTTAATTTTTCATATCTATCTCTTTGTGTGGTATCCGATTTTTTACTATCTTAATTAACGGTCTGAATCCCACGAAAGTCTCTCATTGGACTTTGAGTTTTAGAAAACTTGGAAGTCGCCACCCTATTAATATCTGAATAGGGACAGATTTATTTAATAAATTGTTTTAAAATCAATTTCAAGAAAAATCATTTAAAACGATGATGACTTCATATGGATAAGGCTTTTTTGGAAAATTGGTCTTTCATACCATGAGATAGGGTTCGGGGTTTAGATTAAGAGGTGCGAACGTCTGGAACCCGTCTCCTCTTCCGTTCTAAAGAACGGGCTCTTACTAAATGCGTTGTTTTCCATTTTAAAGTAATCATGGCTATTAAAAAGAAAGAAAATCACATAATTTGCACATATACAAATTAACCATTTTTAATTAGGACCAATATATCATTTGTACATGATAGGTTTAAGCACTGAAGTTGCACTACGTACCAATCATTGCGGGATTGGAATCCACTCATGGATCAAAACCGTCGTAGTTCGAGCATATGTCTCACCCTAAATGGCCAATTCCACTGGGGAAAGAAGAGGGGGAAATAGATTATGAATAATTCACTTTTAGAATTAAACAAATCTATTTAAAATGAAGTAATCACTCCAATTAGTGATTGAAATGAGATCAAAATAATCACCTTAATTAGTGATTAAATATGAAGGTTTAAGATAAACACCTTAATTAGTGATTAATAAGGAAAGAAATAAGTAATCACCCTAATTAGTGATTAAAATAGAAAGATAATCACTTTGATTAGTGATTAACAATGAAGGTTAGGAAATAATCACCCTAATTGATGATTATTAAGGTTGAAGATAATCACTCTAATTAGTGATTAAATATGATGAAAGGTTAAGCTAATCACCCTAATTGGTGGTTAACCCAGTTTAAGATAATCACTCTAATTAGTGATTAAATAAGGAAAATAACCGTCCTAATTAACGATTATTAGGGTTTGAAATAATCACTCTAATTAGTGATTAAAAATGAGAAGACTAATCGTCCTAATTAACGATTATTAGGGTTTAAGGTAATCACTCTAATTAGTGATTAAAAGAAGTTTGTGTCAACCGCCCTTATTAACGATTAATCGGGGATTGAAATAACCACCTTAATAGTGATCACGTTTATGATTTTCGAGAGGTCTTAGAAGGTTCGCTTCCTAATTGAAGGCTTTTGAGAAATAATCTTAATTGAAGATTATTAGGTCATTTGGAGAGAAATGATCAATTTGAGATTGAATTTGGAGATTTGTGTTTGGCTAATTGAAATTTGTCATTTAAAATGAGACACGTGAAACGGCCTAAAGTCAATTCGGAGGTCATAATTACCAATCTAATTATGTCAAATTATATGATTAATCCATTTGAATATGGGAAACACATTTTAAAATGTAAGATGGATCATCATACAATTTAACTTAGTTAGATTTTCAATTTTTCCTCTTAATTGAGATTGGGTCATTTGATTCATATACTATAATATATTGGCCCAACATGCAATATTTGTAACATTGGTTGCTCATTCTATTAAAAAGAGTTGCGGAATTATTTATGAAAATTATGCATAAACATCTCCATGTTTTTTTTTATTAATTGAGTGATGCAATAAGTATTTACAAAGAAACTATTATTACAATTGTTATGACAGATGTGAGAAAGAACAAATATTGAATGCAAAGCAAAGAATAATCACACACAGATTTAACGTGGTTCACCAATGGAGTGTTGGCTACGTCCACGGGCGGAGAGAGAATAATATTATTGATGAGAAGGATAACCAGAATTACAGAGGTGATTAATGACTTAATCGTCAATAAAATAAACTAGGTTTAAAACCTATTTATAAGCAAATCCGAAAAACGCGTTCCCGCGCCTCATTAAAGCTCCGCCCGATCGGGTCGGGCGGTCCTCTTTACCAGATGAAGAATGCTCTCGGGCCCGATCGGGCGATCATTGCTAGGTTGCACGCCCGACGCCATCGGGCGCTCAGCTTCCAAGCAACAGCTTGGACCTTCGGCCCCGCCCGGTCGGGCGGCACACCCCCGACTTGACCGGGCGGGCCTGCGAACATGCAAATCCTCGAACAGATTCAAGGCATAAATCGTATAAATCTCCACCTTGACTTGAATCCTCACAACAAACCAGAAAGCAGATAACAACCGCATTGAGCACAATGCCTAGATTCTTTTTGCAACCAGATTTTCCCCGAAAGACAACCAGACCAGATTTGTCCCTTAAGGACACCAGATTAGCCCCCAAAGGCCCCAGACTTGCCCCAAAAGGCAATCAACAATCACGAACATTGAGTAAGTTCAAACAATGTTGAAACTTACTCTGTGGAACAGGTTTAGTGAACATATCAGCAGGATTATCAGCAGTACCTACTTTCTTCACCTTAACCCTCTTCTCACTCCTCAGAAAATGATATCTCACATCAATGTGCTTAGTCCTTTCATGATGGACTTGATCCTTGGCTTAGCATATTGCACTAAAACTGTCACAATACACAATGGCCTGATCGTGATGCAAACCAAGATCACTAACTAGCCCCTTTAACCATCTTCCCTTTTTAGCAGGTGATGTTAATGCCATGGACTGTGCTTCAGGAGAAGACAAAGCAACTATAGCCTGCAAAGCTGCCTTCCAACTAACAATATAGCCACCAAGAGTAAATACATAGCCAGTCATAGACCTTCTACTGTCTATATCTCCAGCATAATCAGAATCAGAATAACCAGTAACTAAACACTGAGTATCATTCCCATAAATGAGACCAACATCAGACGTACCTCGAAGGTAATGAAAAATCCTCTTGACTGCCTGCCAATGCTCCTTACCAGGATCACCCATGAACCTGCTAACAACACTGACTGCATGTGCAAGATCCGGCCTAGTGCAGACCATAGCATAAATCAGACTCCCTACTGCACTAGCATAAGGAACCCTACTCATGTACTCCTTCTCCTCAGCAGACTTGGGTGCAAAAGCAACAGACAAATGGTTATTGGAGGCACTTGGAGTATCTATAGGCTTAGCTGTTGACATGCCAAACCTTGACAAAATCTTCTGAATGTAGCCTTCCTGTGACAAGAAAAGCTTCCTATGATCTCTTTCCCTATAAATCTCCATCCCCAAAATCTTTTTCGCAGCACCCAAATCCTTCATCTCAAACTCAGCACTGAGAAGAGCCTTCAACCTCTGAATATCAGACTTGGACTTTGCAGCTATAAGCATATCATCTACATACAGTACCAAATAAATCTGTGAATCATCATCCAGCTTGTTGTGGTACACACAACAATCATACAGACTCCTGTTGTAACCTAATTCAATCATATAGCTGTCTAACCTTTTGTACCACTGCCTAGGAGACTGCTTTAGCCCATACAAGGACTTCTTCAGTCTGTAAATAGAGTCTTCTTTATCAGAAACTTGGAACCCATCTGGCTGAATCATATAAATCTCTTCTTCCAACTCCCCATGTAGGAAAGCTGTTTTCACATCTAGTTGCTCAAGTTCAAGATCCTGATGTGCAACTATTGCTAGTAGCACCCTGATGGAAGTGTGTCTAACCACTGGTGAGAAAATCTCATTATAGTCAACCCCTTCCCTTTGAGTGAACCCTCTTGCAACAACCCGAGCTTTATACTTGACCCTCTGAGAAGGTGAGGTCCCTTCCTTCTTCTTGAAAACCCATTTGCAGGTGACAATTTTTCTGTCCTTAGGACGCTTGACTAGCTCCCAAGTCTGATTCTTATCCAGAGACTCCATTTCATCTCCCATAGCAGCGAGCCATTGAGCAGACTCACTACCTGAGACAGCTTCTTTGTAGGTGGATGGTTCATGAGTATCTACCTCCACCTCCTCAGCAACTTGCAGTGCATAAGCAACCATGTCCTCAAAACAATACCTCCTAGGAGGTCCCACACCAAATAAAAACGTATATATGTCAAATTAAAAGTTATATATAGTGATATACATACGTATTTGTCAGCTGCAATCTTTGTTTCCTCAGCTGGAATAAATCGCTGTTTGGTGATTGGATCCTTCTTATGCATCGCGCACCACCAGTCATCACCCCGAGTAACATGAGAGGACACCGAGGAGGATGGTGTACTAGATGACGATCCTGCAGAATCAAAACTAGGTGGAGAAAAGTTCTCCTGCTTCCACAACTCTCTAGCATCCCCATAGTTCCTTTGCCCTAAGTGGTGATGATGTGTATTCTTTTTTGCACTCTCGAGCGCCTTTTCTCATTTTTCTGCAATAAAAAACACATTAAGTTAGTAGAATATAATTTAATTTAATAAAACACATTAAGTTATTAGAATATAATTTAACTTACTACAGCCTCATCTGACGTCATAGCCTCCTTGAAGGTAAGCCAATCCTCCATCTTGATGTGCTTGTATACATCTGGCGGAGTATCACCTAGCTTCTCCTTCTTTGATCTGACTCTGGTCATTGTGATCCAACCAGATACCAATTTGCTCTTGAAATCCCTCCATCTTGAGTTCACAGCAGTCAAGTAATGCCTCTTATAGCTTATCTCGTCCGAAAGGTGAAACATATTCTGTTTTCCATCATAAACAAATAAATAAGCACGTTAGATCAACAATAGAACAATAAATCTCAAAATTGTAAATGAAACAAATCTTACCATAGTGTCTGTCCACATCAAATCCAACAAGGCAGGATAAATGTTTTTCCATTTCCAATTGATGTTAAGCCTGCGTATAGAAAGACCGACCCAAATACCATACTTGGATCTCCATGTGCCTAATAGAAAAAACAATTACAAAATACAAACATTAAATCCTAAGCATGGTAAATTATGACTATCTTACAATCAATAATTACATGTTGGTCTCCCCAATTCATGAAACTGTAAGAACATATCTTCTGTGTTGTGGAGATTCATCGTGGGACCTCTTTTACTCTTTCTAGCTGCCTTTGTCTTCCCACCTGACTTCTTTCCCCCTCCCTTGTGCACCATAATATGCACTGGTCTGACGAGGATCTAAGAATCAAAATAAGGAAACTATGAATTAGAGAACGAACAAATAAATGACATATTCAATATTACAATAATCGCGAACCTGCTGAGGGGGGTGGCTGACGTGGATCAGATGTCACCTCAATGTCAAGTAAAGCATTTCTATCAGCTTCTACTTCCATTCTTTCCATTCAAGCATCAAACGCATCTGCAGCACGATCGTTGTCCTCCCTCTGATCAGCCTCCTTTTCCGGGTGAAATGGTGCATCGGAATCCGATGACTGATCGCTCGAACCGTCACTAGCCATATCTGTAACATATACATAGAAACAACAAAAAGTGTTAACAAAATTTAAAACAATATATATCAACACATTATTGTAATGAAATCTATTATAAGTACATCAATTTAGTATTCAAATTACACTCATATAGAACATTTTTTACCTTTAATTTTGGTCAATAGGTTGCTCGATGACCGTTATACCTTCCTGGTGATCCATTCGCATGTAACTATTTTCAGTATCATACACATCCATCATATCATCACATGGGATTGAGAAAGGGGGAATATCATCAAACTTATCATATTCTTCTTCATCGTCAACATCACCAACTCCTAAAATTCGCCTTTTACCATTAACAACAATGCGCCACTGAGTGTCTACAGGATCAGATACATAAAACACTTGTTTTGCTTGTGATGCGAGGTTAAAAGGTTCTTCAGTGTCACGCAGACGACTCATATCGACTAGAGTAAAACCACACTCATCCTTTCGTAAACCACGTCTATTATCCGCCCACTTGCATTGAAAAATAGGCATAGTGAAGTCACAATAATCGAGCTCCCATATTTCTTGAATGATCCCATAATATGATTGTGTAGCATCAATCGGAGTTTTATCCTTTGCACTCGCATACTCCCTAGATGATGCAACCATTGAAACCTCACAATTCTGTACCACCTTCGATTTCTTGTCTTAACGTTCAGTGTAAAAGGTAAATCCATTGATATCATACCCCTCATACGGTTTAAAACTGTCACGTGGACCGTATGCCAACCACTTAATTGTATCGGGTACATGATGGTCGTTTGCAGACAATTCACCAATTACTTTATTATGGAACCAATCAATGAAAGACCTGTTGTGCTCATTCATCAACGCCCTCTCCCCTTTTGACGGGTTTTTGTGGCGCAATTCACGCATATGTCTCTCTAAGTATGGATTAACTTCAGTAACATGGTGCAACACGAAAAGATGAGCTTTATTCAACTCACTCAATGAAGGCGAAATATGTCGCCTTCCGACACCACCCTTGCCTTCTAACCTTCCCTCATGTCTGGACTTTGGAAGGCCTATCGTCACAGCCTTAGCAAAATGAGAAGAACAATATCCTCCAACGTCTTCGGCAATTGTTCCTTGAATAATACTCGCCTCTGGTCTTGCTGGGTTCCTCACTTTCTTTTTCAAAGAACCCATATGTCTCTCAAAAGGGTATGCCCATCTTAAAAACACAGGACCACACAGTTTAATCTCTCTTACCAAATGAAGGACTAAGTGAACCATAATGTCAAAAAAAGAAGGTGGAAAATACATCTCAAATTGACAAAGTGTTATCACCACCTCATTTTGCAAAGCATCCAACTTATCAGGGTCAAGTACCTTGTTGCATATGCTATTGAAAAATGAACACAACCTCGTGATGGCAAGCCTGACATGTTTTGGAAGAATCCCGCGTATTGCAATCGGCAAAAACACTTGCATCAACACATGACAGTCATGGGACTTCAGCCCAATTAATTTCAGATCACTCAAAGAAACAAGTCTTCTCATGTTAGATGAGTATCCAGTGGGAACCTTAATACCGTATAAACACTCACAGAACAATCGTTTCTCTTGCCTAGACAATGTATAACAAGCTGGAGGCAAATATGTTGTTGTTCCCTTTCCTTTCTTAGTTTTTTCCTTAATCTTTGGCCATAAATTAGGCCGAATCTTCAATTTCTCCATATCTCTGCGAACTTTCAGACCATCCTTAGTTTTTCCCGGCATATTCAACAGAGTACCAATAATTGCATCACAAACATTTTTTTCAATGTGCATTACATCGAGACAATGTCTAACTGGTAAGTATTTCCAATAAGGAAGTCTCCATAATATAGACTCTTTTTTCCAAATGACACCATCGTCTTCCGAAGGTTTAACCCCCTTACCAAATATTGTGCTCATCCCCTTAACACGATTATAAACTTCTTTTCCGGTCAACAGTCTAGGAGCTGGAGCATTTTCAACTAACCCGTTAAATGGTGCTTTTTTCTTTCGATATGGATGAGAATTATGTAGGAATTGCCTATTAATGATATAGACATGTTTTCAACAATGTGGCAAATGTGTAGCCTCCATACCATTCTCACAAATGGGACATGCCTTTTTACCTTTGACCTTATACCCCGACAAATTGCCATAAGCAGGATAATCATTTATAGTACAGAATAGCATAGCACGAAGCCTGAAATCTTCATTGGAATACGCATCAAATACCATAACACCTTCGTCCCACATCTTTTTGAGATCTTCGATGAGAGGTGCAAGATATATGTCTATATCATTTCCCGGTTGATTAGGCCCAGAAATTAAGAGAGACAACATAATATACTTCCGCTTCATGCACAACCATGGAGGAAGATTGTATATCACTAACAGAACAGGCCAAGTACTATGTTGACTACTCAAAGTACCGTAAGGGTTCATTCTGTCCGTACACAATGCAAGTCTCAAGTTCCTAACTTCCTGACTAAATTCCCGATATCTGGAATCTATAGCCTTCCATTGAGGAGAATCTGTTGGATGCCTAAGCATCCCATCTTTCTTTCTCCGATCAGCATGCCATCTTAGGTTCTTTGCATCTTCTTTGATAGAAAATAGCCTCCTAAACCTTGGCACAATTGGAAGATACCACAACACTGTCGCAGAAGGACCCGTATTGCCCGGCCCAGGCTCAACCCCATCCGGCAATTTATAGCGGGACTTACCACACCTCGGACATTCATAAAGGTCTGCATTCTCATTTCGATACAACACGTAATCATTCGGACATGCATCAATCCGCTCATATTCTAAACCCAAAGGACACATTAATTTTTTGGCATAGTAGGTGGATTTTGGTAATAAATTACCCTCAGGAAACATATCTTGTAAAGCTTCTAAGAGTTCTGTGAAGCCCACATCAGTCAAATTATGTTTCGCTTTGATGTTGAAAAGGGTTAAAACCCCACTCAATTGAGTGTATTTTGTACACCCTGGATAAAGGGGTTTTCCAGCAGCTTCAGACAAACTGTCAAACACTCGTGGCCGCTCTTTAAAATGGTCACGTGCCCCTTCCAACATCTCACCTAATCGATCATCACCAAACTCTTCATCCTCAGTGTCACTATTATCTCCGTGATCATTTTCATTACCTACAACATCATCACCTTCAATCCTAACATGATCTTCAATCACAAATTCATTCTCTGCCCCAACATTCGACATATCAATCTCTAATGAGTTACTAGTGCCATCATCAACAATAACCCTATTCTGAGTATACTTTCCCTTCTCACCATGCCATAACCAAATATAATACTCAGCTCTAAATCCTCGACGAATAATATGATCTCTTATTAACCTAATATCAGAAATCGTATTCACATTGTAGCAATCAACACATGGACAATATATCTCATCCTCGCAAGTAAGTTGTTGATGCTCTACAGCACGTTTACAAAACTCATTCACACCTTGTATGAACTCCAACGTATTCCGCTTTCCATACATCCAACTTCGATCCATTTCTAAAAACCCCCACACATATATACATCCATTAAAACTTATTATCAATTAAAAAATTCACATAAATATAACACAACAAACTAATATTCAATGCATGCTTCCACTGGGTCCTTATCACTCCAACCTAACCCATTCTTAAACGTCCAATCCCACTATTGAATGCATGTATCATTTTTGATTCTAAGTAAAATTCGGCAGCATTTCCCTTCAGTTCTCCAAGTACACGATGAAGATATAATTGCTTATCTTATATGCACCCGGAGAACAAATTAAGGAAATGATTAACCGTATTTCACTTAGAATCAAAGAATCAACACACATTCACTACCTAAGTGAGATGTGACGTTTAAGAACAGTCCCAAAACGTGGACTATTCAAGACTTACTCCTAATGATTAAATCTTGAACGGGTATCTAGGCATTATGATGTACATAAAAAAATCGCATTCAAGCGATTCCAAGTCATCACCAAACAACAAATACCAAACCATTCCTTAGATTTCCCTTCCTCTCCCATTGGTGAGTCTATAAATGTGAAGGCATTGCAAAAAAACAATCGCATTATACATACAAACAATCACATTTAAGCGATTTCAAGTCATAACCAAACAACAAATACCAAACCATTCCTTAGATTTCCCTTCCTCTCCCATTGGTGAGTCTATTAATATGAAGGCATTGCAAAAATAACCCCATTATATATATCACTTCAAACAATTCACCACACTTATGCAAAAACAATCCCGTACAACATTCTAGGGCATACAAAAACTTAAGCAAAATCATCACAAATTTAGTTTTTAATCCTTAAATCTTATAAGTAATCATATATATATATTATATTGAGCATTTTTAACTACAATTTAAGCCAATTTTTTTATAAATGAAAAAAGACAATTGAAAATTAATAAGAATTAATGAAAAACTAACCGTATGACAAGGGGAAGGTGGCCCTAGCGGCTGTGAACAGAGTAGAGGAGCGCAAAATCGGCCGAAAACCGCACCAAAAGAAGGCCGAAAACCGCACAAAAGAAGGCCGAAAACCGCACCAAAGAGGGGCGAAAACACGGCCGAAAACCGCACCAAAAAGGCCGAAAACCGCCGGAAAAACGAGTTAGGTAACCCTTGTCGCCGGAAACCGAAACCTTGTTGCCGGAAAATGAAACCTTATCGCCGGAAATTTGAAGATAGTGAGAGAGTGTGAGAGTAGAGAGAGAGAGAGAGAGAGAGAGTGAGAGAGTGCGAGTAGAGAGAGAGAAAGTAGAGAAACAGTGAAGCCAAAAAAAAAAAACCCGTGTTTTAGATCCAGATTACGGGGGACAGAAACTGCAGCAATATATTAAAATAATATTTTTTTAAACATTATCTTAATATATTGTTGCGGTTTTTGACAAAATCGCAGCAATATATTAAAATAATATTTTTTTAACATTATTTTAATATATTGCTGCGGTTTCTGAAAGCGACCGCATCAATATATTTCAGGAATAAAATGTTACACTTTTTTGAAAAAATCCGTTGGATATATATTGCTGTTGTTTTCTCTAGAAAACGCAGCAATATGGTTGGTCAAATGGTCAACTATTTGGCCAAAGCTTACCATTGCAACCATATTGCTGCGGTTTTTAATAAAAACCGCAGCAATATATTTATTTTATAATTTACCTTTTTTTTGTCGTTATATATTGCTGCGTATGGGTAAAACCGCAGCAATATCACCGCAGCAATAAGCATTAATTCTACTAGTGATATGTTCCTAATACAATTCGATTACTTTTTAATTCATATATAATATATGTATACATATTACTTAGTATATAACACAAGATTACTTAGTATATAAATCATGATTACGTAGTACATATATGAAAATTTTAAACATAAGTTACCTGATTATCTGAGACTAATAATACCAATTTTTCGGCCATTGTATGAATGCACCATGAGCTTGACTGAGTTTCGTGATGAATAAAGTAGTTAGTGGAATTGGAGCATCTGCATAATCCGCAAAATAACTATGAATACTCACTTTCACGACCCCATGATGTGATGATGACTCCATTTGTGGATGAACGGTACCCTCAGCTACAATTATCATCTCCGAGCCATTCGCTAATGCCAAACGACATGAAACTGGACTCCTGACATCCAATGAAAAGACAATGTCATTAATTAAGTGTTTTAAAAGCATAATATCATAATCTTAGAAGATATAAAATATAAATCTATACCTGGAAGTTGACAAATGGATCATTGCCCCCGAGTGACAGCTACTAGGATCAACTGCATTGTGAGGACTTCGACCAATGCATCTTCCCTTGTTTAATTTGGTATTTGAATACCAAATTGCGCTGCAAAAGCCATGAACTTTTCTTGAACTAAAGCATCTAACTTAGAGTTCATCTCTTCCATCTTCTCTTCTCTAACTCTTTGGGTCACTCTAGCCTCGAATTCCTGCATCTCCTAATCATCCATGCCCCTACTCTTTCGAGCAATAATACTCCGATTAGGATCTCCCCAAACAGCTGTAATCCTCATGCTACGCCTTGCTGTTAACACACGCCTAGGACGGTCTTTTCTCTGTAGAGCACTATGGTATCCGATTTTTGGCTGTCTTAATTAACAGTCCGAATCCCAAGAAAGTCTCTCATTGGACAATGAGTTTTAGAAAACATGGAAGTCGCCACCCTATTAATATCTGAATAGGGACAGATTTATTTAATAAATCATTTTAAAATCAATTTCGAGAAATATCATTTAAAACGATGATGACTTCATATGGATAAGGCTTTTTGAAAAGTGGTCTTTCATACCATGAGATAGGGTTCGGGGTTTAGGTTAAGAGATGCCAACTCTGGAACTCGTCTCCTCTTCCGTTTTAAAAAATGGGCTCTTACTAAATGTGTTATTTTCCAATCATGGCTACTAAAAAGAAAGAAAATCACACAATTTGCATATATATATATACACATCAACCATTTTTATTTAGGACCAATATATCATTTGTACATGGTATGTTTGAGCACTGAAGTTGCACTACGTACCAATCATTGCGGGATTGGAATCCACTCATGGATCAAAACCGTCGTAGTTCGAGCTTATGTCTCACCCTAAATGGTCAATTCCATTGGGGAAAGAAAAGGAAATAGATTATGAATAACTCACCTTTTAGAATTGGAAAAATTGACAATAGAGGTCTGAACTTTGGACGATAATTTTTAAAAGATTTGAACTATTGATTAACCTGTGTAGGTCCCAACTTTAGGGGGTCTTAACTTTTAGCGGGCCTCGATGACTTAAAACTGACGATTTTTTTTAAAATCTCACCTAGTTCCTACTTCCCTCCCTCAATTAACCCTTCTGGTGTGACCCAAGTTTTACAAGTTATGACCTATTAAGCCAGTTTCAAGCCACTAAGGCCCGCTAAAAGTTAAGACCCCCTAAAGTTGGGACTTACACAGATTAATCAATAGTTCAGACCTTTTAAAAATTATCATCCAAAGTTGAGACCTCTATTGTCAATTTTTCCTTTAGAATTAGACAAATCTATTTGGAAAAAAGGTAATCACTCCAATTAGTGATTGAAATGAGATTAAGATAATCACCTTAATTAGTGATTAAATATGAAGGATTAAGATAACCACCTCAATTAGTGATTAGAAATGGAGGTTATGATAATCAACTAATTAGTGACTAAACATAAGAGGAAAGATAATCACCTTAATTAGTGATTAAATGAAAAAATAATCACCCTAATTAACGATTATTAAGGTTTAAGATAACCACTCTAATTAGTGATTGACTATGAAAAGAATTAAGATAATCACCTTGATTAGCGATTAAAAGGAAGGTTAGGATAATCACCTTAATTAGTGATTAAACATGATGAAAGGTTAAGCTAATCGCCCTAATTAGTGATTAAATGAGAAGAATAATCGTCCTAATTAACGATTATTATAGTTTAAGATAATCACTCTAATTAGTGATTAAATAATGATTGGAGATAATCACCCTAATTAGTGATTAAATGAGAAGAATAATCGTCCTAATTAACAATTATTAAGGTTTAAGATAATCACTCTAATTAGTGACTAATTAATGATTGGAGATAATCACCCTAATTAGTGATTAAAAGAACTTTGAGTTAACCGCTCTAATTAGCGATTAATCGAGGATTGAAATAACCACATTAATAGTGATCACGTTTATGATTTTCGAGAGGTCTTAGAAGGTTTGCTTCCTTATTGAAGGCTTTTGAGAAATAATCTTAATTGAAGATTATTAAGTTATTTGGAGAGTTCTTATTCTTTATCCAATGAACAATGACTTGACCATCAAGAAAACTGATTAATGTCGATTTTGGGATACGACTAAAATCCCGACGCCTAATCACGACTCGTTTTTTCGTTTTTCTAAAATACTAACTTAATACAATTAACAAAAAATCGTCAAATTAGTGAAGACGAGCATGATTGTACTACGAATCATTTTATTAACACGGTGGTTGTAGCTATTGACTACGACTCACGGAAAATTATATTTCTAAGCCGAAATCGCACGACCAATATGCAAAAATGGAAAACTGTACGACGGAATGAAACTCGCACTCCAGGGCGCGAGGTCCACGATGCATGTTGATTTTTGTTATTTTTATTTCTTTTCAAAATCTTTATTTATCCGAAAAAGGGGTTCAAAATTTGGTGTCTACAGAATGCCCCACATTGGTTGAATTTTGGAGGAAATGATGGCCAATGTTTGAAAAGACACAAAATTTTGACAGAAAATTTCTTTTGAGATAACATATTCTCCACAGAAAATAGTTATCATCAGTGCTATAATTCGCGTTGCTTTATGTAGAAAATCCAAATTAAATTTCTAAAACTGGAAATGCAACTTTATTGTCGTCTTTGATAGAAAACCCCAATTAAATTTCTAAACCTTTGAAAATGCGACTTTATCATCGTCTTAACTAGAAAATTCCGATTAATTTTCTAAAATTTGAAAATGCGACTTTATTGTCGTCTTTAGATAGAAAATCCCAATTAATTTTCTACAATTTTAAATGCGACCTTATTGTCGTCTTAGATAGAAAATCCAAATAATTTTTTTTAAAATTGAAAATATGACTTTAACGTCGTCCAATTAATTTTCTAAAATTTGAAAATGCGACTTTATCGTCGTCTTAAGTAGAATATCCCAATTAATTTTCTAAAAGTTTGAAAATGCGAC
The DNA here is from genome assembly GCA_947646795.1 of Beta lomatogona. Lineage (NCBI taxonomy): Eukaryota > Viridiplantae > Streptophyta > Magnoliopsida > Caryophyllales > Amaranthaceae > Beta > Beta lomatogona. The sequence goes on from CANSNZ010001329.1 coordinate 108,222, forward strand.
TTTATTGTCGTCTTAAGTAGAAAATCCCAATTAATTTTCTCAAATGTTTAGATGCGACTTTATTGTCGTCTTAGATAGAAGATCCCAATTAATTTTCTAAAATTGAAAATGCGACTTCATCATCGTCTTTTTTAGTCTTCTGAATTTGTCTTTTGTTAATGCGAGAGAGTCCGACAATTAACATGTTGACTCCAGTTTTTTTTTTTTCACAGTTTTTATAGCCTTGATGACAAACAAGTTGTCAACTCACCATCATTCACTTTTTATGACTCCATGTGTTATCATGTCACCTCAAATTAGGACATTGTCAGGTCATGTCACCTAAAGGGTTGACCAAAGGTTATTACCCTCTAGATAAACTATGGTGGACCAAATCATCATATGGCAAATTGTTTTATCTGTTTTTACAAAATCTTTCAGATAAATTCTCATGCATAATGCTTATTTGCTTTATCGGAAAATGATGATCACTATATAAAATTGATTGATCAAAGTCATTATTTTGGATGATCATTAGGAAAAGGGATTGTATCAACGTTCTTGATTCATCATTGACACAGGTTTTTTTTTTTTTTTTTTTTTTTTTTTTTTTTTATTTATGTTCGACTTTAGCAAAAATTGTCATACCACAAATGCTTGGTCATTAGCCATGGTGAAGGATGCTCCTTATTATCCTGTGGACAATGCACAAACTCATTATCCATGGCATAAATCATGGATGATCATCTTTTCCATCTATTAAAGGGGCATGATTTTTCATTTCCAAGTGCACCATCTTCCCTACTCCAATCTTTTCTCTAAATTTTGCTTTCACGAAAATGGTTCTTACTTATGAAGAAGTTAATGAAATGCGGAGTCGGGAGAAAAAACAACTCTCGGGGGTCACAAAGAATAATTTGGAGCAACCAAGGCAATCTTTTTCTGCTTCCCACTTCACTAAGGCTCTTATGCCTTTGCTTTCTCTTTCCATCTGTTATGACATGATTCATGCTGCTTCCCAATTTTGGGATGAAACTCGTCATATTTTCTGCTTTGGAGATCGGGAGATTGTTGTTAGGGTTTTATTTTAATACCGCAAGTGTACGGTGTCGTAGCACATACCAACTCAGGGAGGTATAAGATTAACCACTACTTGATTTTAGATTACAAAATAGTTACACAATCCAGAAATGAGGAAGAGTCTATAAACTAAAGGCTAAACAAATGACAAAATATGACAAACTATATGAATATGATAACTAAAACACTAAGATTAAGTATCACCACTACTATGAATTGATCAAACCATAACTCACTTCCCAATTATTCAATTATAGCTTAGGTAAGAAAGACATTCCCATATGATTTAGCAATAAAGCACAGCTGCGAACCGAAAAAATCCCAAATCATCCAACAATACCTAAAGCTCACTTTCATGATAGCAAAAGGCCTAACTAACATGTATGTCTCCTATTTTCATGGCTTACATACACAATTAGAAGCATTATGAGCCAATGTCAATTAAATCCCAATTCCAATTCTCACCTATTTTCATGGGAAAATTTAAATCAATGACAAGAGTATCCGAATTAAGACCCAACTTTCGTTGATGAACTTAATTAATGAAATAACAATTTAGCAAACAAACATATGATCCTAATTTCTACTCCAATTTTCGTTGATAATAAAAGTTAGGGCTAAAGTAAGATGCGAAATTGACTACAAATACAAACTTGTCAAACCCTAAGCATATAATTCAATAACATGGGAATTAGAGCAACAATATACATGATCAATCCATAATAGGGCTCAACTTAATCCTAGATAGAAGTACTACTCATTAATCATGGCAATAAAAACAATAAGCATAATTGAGTACATAATAAAATAGATTAAGAGAGAGGAAAGAGTAAAACTTATTAAGATTGCTTGAATTGTAGAGGAATCCCAAAGTACATGATCAAATTAATCTTCAAACTCCAAGTTTTGCATAGAAATTGAAAGCTAGGGCTAGAACTCTAATAATAATGTGCCTAAAAAAACTGAAAAGAAATAACATCCACTATTTATATTTTCCGAAAACTCCCTAGAATTAAAAGCGAGAAAATAACATAAGGGAATGCGCTGCCCGCGTCCACAGCGATCCGCGGTGGCTACCGCGAGTCGCGCCCCACGCCGCGAGTCGCGGTAAGCTCTCGGCATTCCACCGCGAGCTGCTGCCAACGCCGCGACTCGTGGTAGAACCGATGTCTCTTTTCTTCCTTGGACTCTTCAAGTACGGCTTCCAACCCAATTGGACCTTGTAGGAAGCCCAATTACTTCCATCTTGGACCTAACATGGTGCCATTAAACCTCTAAATGAGCCACAAATGCATACTCCTCTCATAATTTGACATTTCTCCTCAATTCCTATCACTTGGGTACAAATCTACTCAAATCCATCCAAGTCACAACATAATATCCCTCAAAATAAGAGTAAATTGCGGACTTAACAAATTCCCCCATGCTTAGACCTTGCTCGTCCTCGAGTAAGCAAGAGGTAATGAACAACAAGATAACTTCACAAGGCCTAAAACATGCACCAAACAACGAATAACAATCCACATCCAACATCAACTAACATCCACTCTAGCGCCCCTCTCATACCCCATAGTAGCAACTAACCTACACCTAACTCCACTACTCCTAAGCATACTTCCCCCAAGCTCAACCAAAAATAGAGTCATGTGTGACCATGTTCTAAAAGATCTCAAATAACATGCACACATCTACTACGCATACCAACCATCAAGCCAAAAATCACAAAATATATCAAGTCAATCACAAAGGGTCAAGTTGACACCCTCATGCTTGAACTCATCAATCCTCCCTACAATCGAATCTCCAACATCCTCAAGTGAGACCTACATATCACACACCAACCATCAAGCCTAGTCCTACCCAAACACTCCTATACTCCTCCATCCTTATGTCAACCATGCCGGCAAATGAGATGAGTGACTTTTCTCTCTTTTCTTTTATCTCTCATTTTGCCTAGGAGCCCTTTCGGGTTTTCATCCTAGCCACTCAATTCTCTTTCTTTTTGCTCACTTTCTCACCCGCTCAAATTAGCCACTTTTTTGCCTAGGTTGCCCTTTCGGGTGTTCAACCTAGCCGGGCCCCCAATTTTACCTAAGCCGCCCTTTCGGGTTTTCAGCTTAGCGGGTCATTTTTATATAGAGAGAAATATTATATGAACAAGCATATATACAAGTGATGAGACATCCCCTCCCCCATGCTTACACAAAGCATTGTCCTCAATGTAGAAAAAGGACAAAATGAAAGAAGGAAAGGGGAAGAACTCACCAACTAGGAGCCAGAAGGCCCGCCAGGATCACGGCGAGATCTTCTGGAGGCACGCTCCTCCATACGCTGCTGTCGGCGTCGTGAAAGCTCTACCTCGGGGTCTGTATATGTATCGGGGTAGGTATGGAGATGGAAAGTGTTAAGTGAAGTCATCATGCAGTAGATAGCGGCAAGTTGGTCCTCGGTACCATCTAGGCGAGATGAGAACTCATCCTGCCTCAAAGAAAACGCAGTCATCCGCTCCTCATATGATGCAAAAGGAGGAGGGACATGTGTGTAAGAGGACCCAACTTGGCCATCATGGTCGCCAATACCTCCATCTCTAGGATTAGGCTCCTCCTCATCCTCATCCTCATCAAACTCATCCTCTTCACCATCTTCATCATCTTCATCATCCATAACATCCACCAAGTGACCTCCCCGACCCCGGGTTTGCGAACATCGCAACCGCTGATACTCAACACGCACCACCGCTGCAAAAGCGGCGTCAGGGGCAAGGAAAAAGTGCTCTGCTGTGGCATTGGGAGGAATAGCCACCCGAGCAGGTTGAGGTAGGGTCATGAAAGTGACATGCCTACCTCCATAAAGCCACACAAAACGACCCTTCACCCCTGCAAATGAGATCATCTTTGCACTAACCATCTTTGACAGATCATACATGTAGAATCATCGGTCAATACTCGGACATTATCATTCGGTTGCACACCAAGGTGCTCAGCAATCAAGGAGATCATGCCACCCACACTGATTTTGCCTTTCTGCAGCTTAGAAAGCTCTAGACATCGAGCTACCCAAATTGCAGCTAGATCAGGCGTCCCCCGGCCTGCTGGTGTCATAGACCATAAAACCTTCAACTCTAGGCTAGGGATGTTAGTGGGTTCTCCTTGCCCAAATACGACCATAGAAAGTAACCTGTGCACATAACGAAGAGGGGGGTGGCGCAAAAAGGAGCTCTTGTCATTAGGGGTCTTGCGCAACTGAGTGAGTGCGTGCCAGAAAGTATCCTCATTGTACTCATTGTTGCGGTGGAAGTTCACGGCCTTCAAGTTCCGCCAACCAAAAATAGCTTTCAATTGTGGCATGGTTAGGCTATAGGGTTTGTCATTAAGGTGGAACTCAATGCCAGGATGCTCACCCTCGGTTTTTTTTAGAGTAGAAAGGAATTCTAGGGTGAAACGCTCATAGGTAGGTGCCCATTTGCTCACAAACCCTCAAGCCCAATTTTTTGAAGAAGTTGGGTGACTGGCTCAGCTAACCCCAATGTCTCTAGTGCGGAGTAATCAACGAACTTAGTAACCTTGATGTGACGGTTGGGTAGCATGAGACACGCCCAACGCCCACGGTGCTCGGCTGTAAGGTTACGAAGTCCCAAGGTGTCTACCCTAGGGGTTGATTGAGAGGTGCTAGTTTCTCCTGTTTTGGTTCGTTTGGTTCGGGGTGGCATGGTTCACAAGTGTAAAGACTTCCAATTCAACAAAAACAAACCCAAAAAGTACTCCACTCCACACTCCAACAACAACCAATTCACAATAAGGCACAAAAATACCAACCACAATCCAATTATCCAACCAACAAGCACCAACAATCACCAATAACAATCAACCACAATCATGTCTATCCAGCCAACATAATTTCAACAAACCTAGATATGAAGGTAGAACAAAGAATTCATGCTATATCAAAGGAAGGGAGGAATGTGAAATTTATACCTCTAGGAGATCAAGGGATGCACTCCAACGCCAAATTTACCAAACTAGTGCCCAATGTGGTTGTTTCAAGCTATATCAAAGGAAGGGAGGAATGTGAAATTTATACCTCTAGGAGATCAAGGGATGCACTCCAACGCCAAATTTACCAAACTAGTGCCCAATGTGGTTGATTGCACTCTCTAATTTCACCAAACAAGCCTCAATGCAAAAAGCCCCAATTTCTAGGGTTTATGGTAGTGGATTGATTTTTGTGAAATTTGGGTTGAAATGGGGTTAGGAGAAGGTTGGGGTGGATTTTTGTAGTAGAAGGGGTTGAAAAGAGGAGGAGGGCGGTGAATGTATGTGGTGGTGGTGGTTGATATGGTGGAGGGGGAGGAGTGAGTAAGAGGAAAAAATAAATTTCGTGTGAGGAGAAGAAGGAAAGGGCGAGAGAAAAGAGTGAGGGAAAAGAGAGAGAGACGCGGGTTTAAACCCGTGTCGACTTACCTCGCAAACCGCGAGTCGCGGTCAAGGCCGCGATGTGCGGTTTCCCCCGCGAGTCGCGGTAAGCTCTCGGCATTTTGCCGCGAGCTAAGGTAATGCGGCGCGACTCGTGCCTTTGAAGGTGTGCTGCATCTTCTTTTTCTATGAATATTTTTTTTTTATTCAAAAACAAACACAAAGACATTAATGCAAACAAAATCACACAAAAAGGAAAAAAAAAAAAGAAGTAGGTGTAGAACTCGGGTTGCCTCCCGAAAAGCGCTCGTTTAAAGTCAATGAGCTCGATTCCTTAAAATCATGGGGCAGTTGGAGGAAGAGATAGGCAATAAACTTGCTTGCCTTCAATAGGATCACCGGTGACATAATGCTTGAGGCGACTTCCATTCACCTTGAACGAGCCACTTGCTTCACTAGTGACTTCCACCGAACCATAGAGAAAAACCTTGGTGACCCGAAATGGTCCAGACCACCTAGAACGCAGCTTGCCTGGAAAAAGCTTCAATCGGGAGTTGAATAAGAGGACGAAGTCACCAATGTGGAACTCTCTCCTCATGAGCCGCTTGTCATGCCACTTCTTAGTGCGCTCCTTGTAAATGCGAGAGCTCTCATAAGCATCTAAGCGGAGCTCATCAAGCTCATTCAATTGCAAAGCTCGGCGTTCACTCGCTCGGTCAAAGTCATAATTTAGGCTCTTGATAGCCCAACACTAGTAGAAAAACGCAAATTTGCGTCAGTCTATGTGCGTCGCATGCTAGAAGGACTGACGCAAATAGGCTATTTGCGTCGCACATTAGAAAACATGCGACGCACAAGATGATGTTTGATCCCTATTAAGTCATGTGCGTCGGATGAGAGAGTTTATGCGTCGCAGATGACTAAAGGATTTGCGTCGGACCTCATGGCCCATCCGACGCAGATCCTCGGCCCACGAATAATTAAAAGAGCCCAACCAAACATTTACCAAAATAACTCAAGCGCCCTTCTCCCATAACTCACGCCACTCTCTAAATTCTCTCAAGCGCTCCCTTCTCATCTCAACTCTCTAATTCTCTCACTCTCAGATTCTCCGTCGAGCCTTCTCACATTCCGGCGAATCATCTTCCGTTTTCTCTCTCACTCTCACACACTCCGGCGCATCACATCTTGCGAACGGACCTTCGTCAGCGAGCAAATCTTCAGCGGACGACTTTTTTCGAACGAATCTTCCGAGCAAATCTTTAGATGACTTTCATCAGCGAGCAAATCTTCAGCGGACCTTCATCAGCGAGCAAATCTTGCGAACGAACCTTCAGCGAGCAAATCTTCCGCTTTCTCTCTCGCTTTGACAGGTTCAATTTTTTTTTCATTTTAAAATCTGATTTTCTGTTTTAGTTTTCAAATCTGAATATTCGTTTTCAAATCTGAAAATTCATTTTCAAATCTAGAATGTCGTTTTTTCATTTTTAGATCTGATTTTCTATTTTAGTTTTCAAATCTGAAAATTCGTTTTTTTTATTTTCAGATCTGTAAAATAAAAACTTAGTTCATGCAAATGAAAGATAAAAACTTTCATCCTTTCGTTTTTATTTTTTATATCTGATTTTTTTTTGTTTACTTTTTGGCATTTTTATGGTTTATTTTCAGATCTAGAATTTTTTTCTCAACTTTCAGATCTGGAATTGGTTCTTCTCAAAGTCGGCTCCCTCAAGCTCCTCGAAAAACGTCGGCTGCAAATGTTCCTTCATTGTTCTAGTTTCAGTTTTAATTTTACATTTTTTTTACATATTTGCAATGTAATTTGTTTATATCTATTGTATATATTTTTTACATATGCTTGTATCTAATATTTACATATATATTAATGCAGATTTTTGTTTGTATCTAATATTTACTTATTAACGAGAAATTCAATTGTGATTTTAAGTCATGTTGTGGGAATTATTTGCTTTTGGAATCATATCTTGATTTACCTTTTAGTACAAGCAATGTGAGTTTGAGAGAACAAAAAGCTGAAAAAAAAAAAAGGAAATGGCACTCATCTGCATCGCACATAGTGCCACATGCGACGCAGATGACCATCATTTGCGTCGCATGTGACACTATGTGCGACGCAGATGATTGTTACTTGGGTGAAGGGTGTGTCTCCCATCTGCGTCGCATGTTGAGCTACATGCGACGCAGATGATTAACCAACTGCGTCGTGTGCTAGTCCGACGCAGATCTTGTCTTCTCATCTGCGACGAGACTTGGGCGCCTCGCATCCGACGCAAATCGTCGATTCTGTACTAGTGCAAAATGCTCTGTGTTCTAGCTCGATGGGGTGACATGCTTTTCCATATACTAGACGATAAGGCGTGGTACCAATAAGAGTCTTGAAGGCCGTCCTATATGCCCATAGAGCATCATCTAACTTAAGAGACCAGTCTTTGCGCCATCTAGCCTCGGTCTTCTCAAGTATAGATTTGATCTCCTTTGAAATTTCAACTTGTCCACTTGTTTGTGGATGGTAGGAAAGACCGACACGATGTTGCATACCATATTTCTTGAGAAGAGCTTCGAACTTACGTTTAATAAAGTGACTTCCTCCATCACTAATCAGAACGCGGGGGACACCAAAGCGGGGAAAAATTACCTTCTTGAAGAACTTGGAAACCACACGGGCATCGTTCGTTGGAGAAGCCAAGGCCTCTACCCACTTAGATACATAGTCAACGACTACCAAGATAAACTTATTCGAATAAGAAGATGGGAATGGTCCCATGAAGTCAATACCCCATACATGGAATATCTCAACCTCGAGAATGAAATTGAGAGGCATTTCATTTCGGCGTGAAATATTCCCCATGCATTGACATCTATCACACGCCTTGACAAAACGGTGGGCATCCTTGAACAGAGAAGGCCAATAGAACCCGCATTGCAACACCTTTGCAGCGGTTTTGGAAGTACTAGCATGACCTCCACAAGGCATATCATGGCAGTGAGACAGGATAAAGGTCACCTCCTCCTCCGGTACACAACGGCGGAGGACCCCATCGGCACAAGATTTAAAGAGACACGGAGCATCCCAGAAATAATGTTTGACATCATGAAAGAACTTCTTGCGTTGATATGATGAATAATCGGGAGGGGGAACTCCACTAGCAAGAAAGTTCACTATGTCAGCAAACCAAGGAGATTGACCAATTGTAGTAGAGAAAATACCAAACAACTGATCATCAGGGAAGGAGTCGTCGATTGGGAGATCATCTGTTCGGGCGTCCAGTGTGAGACCGGAAAGATGGTCAGCCACAACATTATCAGTTCCTTTCATATCCTTGATCTCCATGTCAAACTCTTGGAGAAGCAATATCCAACGAATCAAATAGGGTTTGGCATCCTTCTTGCTTAATAGAAACTTGAGAGCCGCATGATCCGTATGCACTATCACCTTCGATCGCACCAAATAAGACCGGAACTTCTCCACTGCAAACACAATGGCTAGCAACTCCTTTTCAGTGGTGGTGTAGTTCATCTGAGCACCATCTAAGGTTTTGCAAGCATAGTAAATGGCATGCATCTTGCCATCATGCTTTTGCCCCAACACAGCGCCCACAGCATGGTCACTGGCATCGCACATCAACTCGAATGGAAGAGTCCAATTTGGAGGTTGAATAATAGGTGCTGAAATCAATGCACTCTTCAACCTGTGGAAAGCTTCAAGACAAGCATCAGTAAACACAAATGGGGTATCTTTGGCTAAGAGCTCGGTCAAAGGTCTAGAGATCTTAGAGAAATCCTTGATAAAACGGCGGTAGAACCCCACATGACCAAGTAAACTCCTCACCCCTTTTACATTGATCGGGGGTAGAAGCTTCTCTATGACTTCGACTTTTGCTCTATCCACTTCGATTCCCTTATCAGATAGAACATGACCCAAAACTTCTCCCTCTTGTACCATGAAATGGCACTTCTCCCAATTCTTGACACCTACGCAACACTTTTTCAAGGTTTAGCAAACATGCATCAAAAGAAGGACCATAAACCGAGAAGTCATCCATGAAAACCTCCATAGAGTGTTCTATAAGCTCAGAAAAAATAGCTATCATGCATCGTTGAAAGGTTGCTGGAGCGTTACATAGTCCAACCGACATCCTTCGATAAGCAAAGGTGCCATAGGGACATGTAAAAGTCGTCTTCTCTTGGTCACTTGGATGGACGGGGATTTGAAAAAAACCAGAAAATCCATCCAAATAACAAAAGAAGGAATGTTTAGCAAGACGCTCCAACATTTGATCAATGAAGGGAAGAGGGTAGTAATCCTTACATGTGGCCTTGTTCAACTTAAGGTAGTCGATGCACATTCTCCATCCAGTGACAGTGCGAGTAGAGATGAGTTCACCTTTTTCATTCTTCACAACCGTCATGCCGTCCTTTTTGGGAACAACTTGAACCGGGCTTACCCACTTACTATCTGAGATAGGGTAGATAATGCGGGCCGCAAGAAGCTTCAAAACTTCTTTCTTCACAACTTCTTTCATATTAGGATTAAGGCGGCGTTGTGACTCAATAGATGAAGCATTTTCTTGTTCTAACAAAATTCTATGATTGCAGAAAGATGGACTTATCCCCTTAATATCATCAATAGTATGCCCAATAACACTTATGTACTTGCGAACAAGACATAAGAACCGTTCAAGTTGAGAATTATTAAGTGCACTATTGACAATAATGGGACAGGGTGAGTTTTCACCCACAAAAGCATATTTTAAATGAGAAGGGAGGGGTTTCAACTCTACCTCAGGAGGCTTAGAACACTCCTTAGTTGTGGCTTCAACCTGTAGGACCTCGATTGAGGGACTGTCGGATGCACAAACCGGTGCATCATCTAACATCTTCTCATATGCCATAGTATCTTCATCACAAGCCCCATTGTTGTTTAAGCACCGTTGAAGAGCATCATCTTCCGTACTCTCCATAGGTGAATCTTCTTCCCATCTCTCAACAACATCAACTCGGTAACAAGTGTCTCCCAAAGAAGGAGCATTTAACGCCTTGTGTAGCTCAAATTCCACCTTGTCTTCACCCCACATTGAGAGACAATTTGCCGCTTTTCACATCAATCAAAGCTCCTGCAGTGGCAAGGCACGATCTACCCAAGATAATTGGCGTATGTACATCTTCTGGCATCTCCATGACAAAGAAGTCACATGGAATAGTCAATTTGCCCTCTTGGAGGGGTACATCCTCCAAAACACCCAAAGGGTATCTGATAGACCTATCCGCTAGTTGAAGAGAGACGCGGGTAGGGCTAAGGTCACCGAAGTTAAGCTTCTTGAAGATAGTGTTAGGCATGAGGCTTACACTAGCTCCAAGATCACAAAGTGCCCTTTGAATAGTCACGTCCCCAATAGAACATGGAATGGAGAAACTTCCAGGATCACTCAACTTTGGAGGAAGCTTGTTATGAACAATAGCATTACACTCTTGAGAGAGTTCCACGGTAGAAGCTTCACAAATTTTATTTTTACCGGACAAGAGTTGCTTCAAGAACTTAGCATATGTAGGAATCTTAGACATAGCCTCAAGGAACGGGATGTTAAGGTGCATACTTTTCAACAACTCAAGAAACTTCCCGTATTTCTTCTCAATTCGAGCCTTTGCCAACCAATGAGGGAAAGGAGCCGGCTCAACATGGACTCTAGAAGGCTTTGGTGGTGCTTTCTCAACCTCTTCAATGGGGTCCCCCTTATCAACTACATCACCAACACTCTCGGAAGTGTCTCCCACAACCTTTGATGGTGTCACAATTAGCTGGCTTGGTTCCTCTAAAGTTTTTCCACACCTCAAAGTAATTGCACTCACATTTTGGTGACCCTTTGGATTCGGTGCCGGCTGCCCCGGAAATTGGGGTGGTCCCTTTTTAAGTTGAGTCACCTGTTGAGTCACATGAGACATTTGTTGAACTAGTTGCGCAATTTGAGTGTCAACTATCTTGTTATGAGCATCCATTCTATCAAACTTCTTGTTAGTTTCCTCGGAGGTAGCAAGGAGTCTCTCGAGCAAGGAATCAGTATATGATTTTTGAGGAGGTTGCTGAGAAGGTTGACATTGTTGTTTGTGCTGGAACCCAGGAGGATTGGAATTGCGTGGTGCTTGAGGTTGATTGTTGCTCCAAGAGAAGTTCTCATGATTTCTCCAACCCGGATTGTATGTGTTTGAGTAGGGGTCGTTTCGAGGTCGAGCATTACCATACACAGCATTGGCTTGCTCTTGCTCTACAAAATCCATGTCCCCATAAGTGGAACTTGCATTATTCCCTTGGAAAGCATTCATCTCGACACTAGGACCAACTGATATATTCCTGATCTGTTGAGATAGAGCATCAACCTTACTTGAGAGTGAGGTTAGAGCATCAACATCATATTTGCCACCTTTCTTAGAAGTAGACCGATCACTAGACCAATGGTAACAATTAGCAGCCATCTCCTCAAGCAAAGCCTTGCCTTGATTGGCCGTCTTACCCATGAGGGCACCACCGGCCGCAGCATCAATAGAGATTCGGACTTCATGAGTCAACCCATTATAGAATGTCTGAATAAGGAGCCATGTTGGGATCTCGTGATGTGGACACTGCCTTTGTAGATCCTTGTATCATTCCCAAGCTTCATAAAGTGATTCACCATCCAACTAAGTGAAGGATGTGATTGCATTGCGTAGCTTGGCCGTTTTCCCAGGAGGAAAGTACTTCTGACAAAAGGCAGTGGCTAGTGCGGTCCAAGTTGTGAACTTGTTCACTTCATGACTCTTCAACCATTCTTTTGCTCTGTCCCGCAAGGAATAAGGGAACAAGCGGAGGCGAAGAGCTTCATTAGAGGCCCCATTAATCTTCACTGTATCACATTTTTCGAGAAAAGCATTGATATGTCCATTTGGGTTCTCCATAGGACTGCCACTGAACTAATCTTGTTGTATGAAATGGATCAATTGGATCTTGATCTCAAAGTTGTTGGCCTCTAGAGTAGGCCTGGCAATGCTAGATGTAGATGTGACATCTGACATATTATATTCGCGAAGAGGACGAGCCATTGGTTCTCTCCGAATGTTTTCCTGCTCCCTTCTTCTTCTCTTAGCGTTGAGTCTCCTAGCTGTGGCTTCTATCTCGAGATCAAAGACCACGTGATCTACAGATAGCGATCGCCTGCGCATTCGGAAACAACAACTAGTGAAGAAATGAACAAGAAACAAAGTAATAGGTGTAATATATTAAATCTATAATCAAAATAATTCTAATCCGTAGCCTCCCCGACAACGGCGCCAAAAACTTGTTAGGGTTTTATTTTAATACCGCAAGTGTACGGTGTCGTAGCACATACGGGTCGAACTCAGGGAGGTATAAGATTAACCACTACTTGATTTTATATTACAAAATAGTTACACAATCCAGAAATGAGGAAGAGTCTATAAACTAAAGGCTAATCAAATGACAAAATATGACAAACTATATGAATATGATAATTAAAACACTAAGATTAAGTATCACCACTACTATGAATTGATTAAACCATAACTCACTTCCCAATTCTTCAATTATAGCTTAGGTAAGAATGACATTCCCTTATGATTTAGCAATAAAGCACAGCTGCGAACTGAAACTAAATCCCAAATCATCCAACAATACCTAAAGCTCACTTTCATGATAGCAAAAGGGCTAACTAACATGTATGTCTCCTATTTTCATGGCTTACATACACAATTAGAAGCATTATGAGCCAATGTCAATTAAATCCCAATTCTAATTCTCACCTATTTTCATGGGAGAATTTAAATCAATGACAAGATTATCCGAATTAAGACCCAACTTTCGTTGATGAACTTAATTAATGAAATAACAATTTAGCAAACAAACATATGATCCTAATTTTTACTCCAACTTTCGTTGATAATAAAAGTTAGGGCTAAAGTAAGATGCGAAATTGACTACAAATACAAACTTGTCAAACCCTAAGCATATAATTTAATAACATGGGAATTAGAGCAACAATCTACATGATCAATCCATAATAGGGCTCAACTTAATCCTAGATAGAAGTACTACTCACTAATCATGGCAATAAAAACAATAAGCATAATTGAGTACATAATTAAATAGATTAAGAGAGAGGAAAGAGTAAAACTTATTAAGATTGCTTGAATTGTAGAGGAATCCCAAAGTACTTGATCAAATTAATCTTCAAACTCCAAGTTTTGCATAGAAATTGAAAGCTAGGGCTAGAACTCTAATAATAATGTGCATAAAAAAACTGAAAAGAAATAACATCCACTATTTATATTTTCCGAAAACTCCCTAGAAATAAAAGCGAGAAAATGACATATGGGAATGCGCTGCCCGCGTCCACCGCGATCCGCGATGGCTACCGCGAGTCGCGCCCATGACCGTAAGTCGCGGTAAGCTCTCGGTATTCCACCGCGAGCTGCTGCCAACGCCGCGACTCGTGGTAGAACCGATGTCTCTTTTCTTCCTTGGACTCTTCAAGTACGGCTTCCAACCCAATTGGACCTTGGAGGAAGCCCAATTACTTCCATCTTGGACCTAGCATGGTGCCATTAAACCTCTAAATGAGCCACAAATGCATACTCCTCTCATAATTTAACATTTCTCCTCAATTCCTATCACTTGGGTACAAATCTACTCAAATCCATCCAAGTCACAACATAATATCCCTCAAAATAAGAGTAAAATGCGGACTTAATAATTGTGCCTCTTGTTGAAGAGGTCGAGGGTTTGCTAGGCTTATCGTCCAATGGTCCAATTATTACACCTAGATCTCCTACAAGGATCTCAAGAGATTTATCAATGATTTTATATCTTTTTGAAAATCTTCATGGCAACTACCTACAATATGGTGAGGTATTCCTTCCCATCTTATTGTTGACTTTTTAATTTGGTACTTGGCAATTCTCTAATAATGCCAACTACAGGATTGCTAAAGAAAATGCTTGCATTCTTATGATTTTGGGAAGTACCCTCATTAAATGGTCTTTAAATGCATGCCATGTTCGGTGTCTTTCACTTATTCCTCAAATTATTAGTGGGGGTCGTCTTGGACCACTTATTTTGGGGGAAATGTTTCTTGGCTTAGATGAACTCAAAAGGAAACCCCGAAGTTTTGTGAAGGGATGTCCATTAGCCCTTCATTTATGGTTATTGGAAAAAATTTCTCTCATGAAACCTCACAAGAGTCTTACTTACAAAACTAGTCATGTCCGGGAGAGAGGTCTTCTTCCTTTCTTTTATCAACTTAGCAAAAATGGTGGGTGGGCAGATTTTTTCCTACATCAAGACATAAAGTGGGTCACAAACCACCTTAGTATTAGTGCAATTGTATATTGCAATTCTGGTCATAGAGGTGTACAATTACCCGGGCTTTGCCAAGTCACTTTCTACCTTCCATGGAGGTGTCTAAAGCAAATTGGTTGGAGGCAACATCATATTCCTACCCTCCAGGTTCTTCCACCTTGCACCACTTATGAGGCTGATATGAGTGGTATTTAAAGAATGCCTACTATATGGCAGGGGGCTAAAACTATATCAGCGCTATCGGAACCTTCCTTTCCACTGATTGATGAAGATTACCTCCAATGGCTTTGGGCAGATATTGGTCAAGACAATGATTCAAACGGGCCTACCATGAAGAGGAGAAGGGCTTGAGAGAAATATCATGTTTATTTTCTATGTTGTTTTTTTTTAGTTTTTTTTTTCCTTTTTTTTTTTTTTAAGTTTGTAGGAAATGAAGGCTTTTTATGTCTTTTTATGTATGAAATGAAGTACCCCAGTTAGGATGAATAAAAGGATCTATTTGTGAGAATTATCTGCTTATGAGAAATTCAATGTGAACACAATTCTAAACACGTGCACATTTTAACATTAAATATTACATGCAAATCATAATTAATCAATCATATGAAACATAAAAGCATAACATATAAACCTTAAATAACACAAACATCCTTGCATGCTTCATCATTTTTCTTTTTCTCATTTTTCTTCTACGTTTTTTTGTTGTTTTTTTTTTCTCTTTTTCGTTTTTTTTATCTTTTTTTTTGTCTCTTTTTTTTTTTTGCATACATCATATGAATATCTAGAAACTCATGGCATGTTTATTAAGAATAACCAGATATGATATATAACCCATAAACTGCTGGGTTACTTGACCATGACAATTACAATTACTTTGATGCCTTAGCGTAATATTTCTTCAACTGATCGAGATTAGTGAAATGAGTGAATTCATTCCCATCAAAATCCATTAGCTTTACTGCTCCAACCGTAGTGACATGCTGGACTAGGAATGGCCCAGACCAGTTAGGCTTGAATTTTCCTCGAGGATCATGCAATGGAGCTCTATTTTCCTTTAGGACTAGATCACCTTCTTGGATGTCTCTATCTCAAACCCTTTTGTTAAATGCACTAGCAATCCTCCATTGATAGAGTTGAATGTTATGCAAAGCTCGTAGTCGGCGCTCATTTGTAAATGCAAGCTCATCATAACGAATTTTGTACCATTGGTCTTTTGAGATTTCACTTTCTGCTATGACCTTGAGAGATTGTATCTCCATTTCAAGAGGATCATGCAATGGAGCTCTATTTTCCTTTAGGACTACATCCCCTTCTTGGATGTCTCTATCTCGAAGCCTTTTCTTAAATGCACTAGCAATCCTCCGCTGACAAAGTTGAAAGTTATGCAAAGCTTGTAGTCGGCGCTCATTTGCAAATGCAAGCTCATCATAACGAGTTTTGTACCATTGGTCTTTTGAGATTTCGCTTTCTGCTATGATCTTGAGAGATTGTATCTCCACTTCAACCGGTAGGACTGGCTCCATCCCATAAACCAAACAATACGGGGTTGTTCCTATTGGAGTCCTAATTGATATCCTATATCCCCAAAGGGCATACGGGCGTTTGTCATGCCATTCCCTAGTCTTTTCAGTCATCTTGGCGACAATAGTCTTGATTGTCTTATTGGCTGCTTCCATTGCTCTATTTGTTTGGGGACGATAAGGTGAGGACTGATGATGCTTGATTGCATATTTTGCGAGAGTGGTTTTCAGATGACCCTCAAATTGTGATCCATTAGCAGAGATGATTTCAAAAGGTATGCCATACCGACAGATAATGTTGTTAATCACAAATTTCGAGACTCGCTTTGCCCCTAGCTTTGAAAAGGATGCAGCTTCAACCCTCTTCGAAAAGTAATCAATTGCTACAAGAATATACTGATGCCCATTTGATGCCTTTGGGTGAATTTGTCCGATTATGTCTATGCCCCAACTTGAAAATGGCCAAGGAGAAGTTATATTGTGTAATGACACATGTGGCATATGATTGAGGTTAGCAAATATCTGACATTGCTTGCAGGCGCGGACAAAGCTGATGCAATCACCTTCTAGAGTGCTCCAAGAAAAACCTGCTTGCAAAATTTTACGAGCCAGCATCCTTCCATTCATATAGGGTCCACATTCTCCTCCATGAACTTCTTCCATGTTGGCTTGCTTTTCGCTATCATTCACGCAGAGTTGCAGAGTACCATCAAACCCTTTGTGATATAGTCTGCCTTTAAGTATGAGGAAATGAGCAGCTAGCCCCCTGATGGCTATGCGGTCTTTCTTGCCAATTCGCTCTGGATATTGCATAGTTTCCAGGAAAGTCTTGGTATCCTTATACCAGACATCATCATCATCATCTTGTTGAGCCAGCGTGGAGACGACTTGTGCTACCGTCACCGTAGGTCCCTTCCTTTCTTCAATTAAAATTGACTGGATTTTTGTACCATTTTCCCATGTTAAATTAACAGCGAGATTGGCTAAAGCATCAGTGAAACTATTTTGTTCCCGAGGAAGATGTTTGAAGTTGATGTCATCAATATAAGGGATCAATTCTTGAAGGTACTTTGTGTAGAGCTGAAGTCTCTCATCTCTAACCCTCCAAATTCCTATTGTCTGAGATATGATGAGATTAGAACCTCCATACACAGTGAGATGTCTAGCCCCTGCTACCAAAGCGGCCTTTACTCCATATATAAAGGCTTCATACTCAGCTGTATTGTTTGTTGTTGGGAAATCCAGCTTGACAGAAATGGAATATGGACTTCATTAGGATCTACTAACAAAAGCCCTGTTCCATTACCTCTTCTATTAGAAGCTCCATCAAAATACATGCATCATTGTGGATTGTCAATGAATAATAAGTACTCATCAGGGAACACATCATCATATTCATCTCCTGACACTAGTCCCTCTGCTGGGGAATCAGATATGGCTCTTCCCTTAACATATTTCTGGCTGACACATTGTATATCAAACTCAGAAAGCATAGCATGCCATCTTTCCAATATTTCTTTAAGAATGGGTTTTTCAAACACATACTTGATTGGATCAAGTCTTGAAATCAGATAGGTGGTATGAGCTTGGAGATGATGCCTCAACTTCTTCGTGGCATAGACCGAGGAAACACATGCTTTTTCCAATGGGGTATATCTTGTCTCATACTCCAGGAATTTATTGCTGAGATAGTATATGGCAACTTCCTTCTTTGTTCCTTCTTGATATTGGGCTAAGAGAGCTCCTATAGCCGTTTCTGTAATAGTAAGGTACAAAATTAGAGGTTCCCCTAGTTTAGGTGGCATTGGAACAGGTGGATTTGAAAGATACTCTTTCATGGAATCAAGAGCTTCCTAACATTACTCGTTCCACTCATGGGATGCCCCTTTTCTGAGCAGCTTAAATATAGGTTCACATCTCATAGTGAGTTGTGAGATGAACCTGCTGATATATGGGGTAGAGGAAAGCAATCTTTTGGTAATGCAGCATTCAAATCACGAAAATCAATGCACACACGAACTCTTTCATCCTTTTTAGGTACAACCACTATATTGGCGAGCCAACTCGGATGCTTTACAGCTTGGATGAATTTGGCATCAAGCTGTCTCTGAATTTCTTCTTTCACTTTCAGACTAATCTCTGGTTTCATTCGGCGGAGCTTTTGCTGCTTAGTCTTGCTTTCAGGATGTAACGGAATGCGATGTTCCACAATCTCTCTATTGACACCAAGCATATCATCATAAGACCATGCGAACACATCTACATACTCTTTTCACAATGCAATAAACACAGATTGTTTAGTTGGGGAGAGGGATGGACCTATTTTGACTTCTTTTACAGCATTTTCTGTACCAATATTTATTACAATTGACTCTTCCATGGGTTTTATATATGTTTTAGTTGCATCAAGGGATTCATCATTATTAAATTCACTGTCAGAAATAACATCTTGCATGCAAATATATTTAGATAAAGGTTCACATTTAATTTCCTTACTATCAGAGTCTTCTGAGTGGGTATGCAAGGTAGATTGGCTGGAAGATGAGCTATCAGTATGATATCCATATGAAAGGGGTGGAAAGGTAATTTCATGAGATGGATGTGGAGGATGGTTTCGGAGCCAAAATTTGACGCGCTCGTTGTAAACACATCAAAGATACCTAAACTACCCAATATAGGGCAAGTAAAGGATCGAATCCACAAGGACTAAGGGAAGCACCAATAAATATTGCTTTATATTTAAGCTAAGCAAAGTCTATGTTTTTGAGATTTATAGATGAAAAGACAATAAGAAAAATGACTTTGGGAAGGGGTATCCACCAATCAACTCATTCACAAACCAAGCAATCACAATGGGAATCAACAATGGGGATCAATTGAGGGGAATTGTTCATCCATTGGTACTCTAACCACTCTCTCGAGCTAGCTAGATTGGCCTAGTCTCTTACCCAAGACCTATTCTCATGGTTAAGGCATTGAACCAAGCATATCCATAAACATGATGAACTTAAACAAGCAAACTAAGTCCCCTAGGCTAGGTAGTCCCTATTCTCATGGTCCTTCAAGCCTAATTATCGATTTGAGGCAACCCCTTAACTTTATCTCTCGATCCTTCACTAAAGGTACCTAAATTATGCTCCTATGATGGCCAATCACACAAACATTCATGAAAATGCCAAATAAATTAACCAAAATTATCCCAAGTCAAAATCCAATGTTGGATTTAGAGGTTCATGAACTCATTAATGGCTTCAAACCCTTCTCAAAGAAATAGCTACTCACAAATCATGATAAATTATAAACTAAAAGACATTAACAACTATTAACATGCACTAAAACAATAATCTAGAATGAACAAGTAAATAGTGTGGAAATGACATGAAAATAAGAAAATAAAGCAATAAAATATGAGAGAGAGTAAGAAATTCTCATTAAAGTTGCAAGGAGCCTCCAAATCTTCAAGTTTCCTTCTTAGATTCTTCAAATTCCAAGCTTTCAACAAGTTTCTCTCACTTCTCTCTCTAGAAATGAGATTTTCTTTCTCCTAGGGTTCTAAGAATTTCAAATCTCCCTTTATTAAAATATAATGTAAATTAGCCTAAGCTAAAATAAGAGGAGTTCCTCTTATATAGTCATAAAAAATAAAACAGAAAATTACAAAACAACACCCGCATTAAAACAAACAAAGTCGTAAAAAGGTTTACGGAAAATTGACCCGACCCGGGCGAATAAGATGACCAGAGCCTCAGGTGGCCTGACCCGGGCGGGTCAGCTAATCAGGACTGAAATACGAGTTCTCCGCAGATTGACCCGGGCGGGTCATTTGACCCGAGCGCTCGGGTCAGTTTTCACTTTCGTCAATTTATTTTTAAACGGTCATATCTCTCTCGTTTTTCATCGGAATTGAGCTTGTGACCACTTGTTGGAAAGATATTGAGCCAAACTTTCATCTCCTACTTGAATCGCTCAAAAATATTTTGTGTGTTGAAAGTTATGGCCATTTGAAGTTGACCCTTGTGCGCAAACTCTTCCAAAACTTTTTATATTTGCCCTCGAAACTCGGTTATGTTTCCTTGATGCTTCCTTGACCTTCCTCTCCGACATTAATACTCGGGGTTGTGCAAGTGTCCTCCAAGCGTGCTCGTAAGTCCTGAAATGAAACAAATCGCCCAAAGAAAGTGCATACAAGAAGGAAAATTGCGCAAATTAAGAAAATAGTTAACAAACTAGCCTAAACTAACTCAAAAACAACTATAAAACTACTTAAAAACTATCAAAAAGTAAAGTAATAAACAAGATATCAAACTCCCCCAAGCTAGATCTTTGCTTGTCCTCAAGCAAAATAGATTAAAATACAAGTAGGAGAATGAAAACTTATTTGAAAACAAAATGAAGAAGGAAGGGGGAAGAAAAAATGAAAAAGGAAGGAAGGATAACGAATTTACACTAACTCATTTTCGTAGGAATCACGATTGCATTTAGCACATGCAACAAGCTCTTTAAACCCCTAGATCTCTCTAGAGGGCGAGTGGGATCTCGCGAGGGTTTCCAAAGAGTTTTCAAACCCACAACTCTAGTTTTTCATCAACAATTTATTCAATCAAATTCAAAAGCAATGCCTAAGTCAACTATCGATGAAATGGTTCACAAGCAAGAATAGAGAGCAACTTTCAAAACAACTAATTTCCAAGTGTACTCATAGGTCATGGGTAGAGAAAGCAACTAATCAAGATTGCAAAAGGACACCTAACTAGACTTTTTACTCGCTCATTTGAGAACACCTAGCTATCCAAAAGATCTATGGCTCTTTAAGTGTTATAGAATCTCAAACCACTAGCCCACCATCCCTAGACACACAAATATGCCTTAGACTCCACTCTACTCAAAACTTTATAAAAATTAGTACTAAGTGTGGGAGGCATCCACAAATTGACCTCTTTTCATTGGAATTCTTCTATTCTTTTTTTTTTTTCACTTTTCACGCCTTTTTTTTACTGTTTTTGGCTTTTTCTTTTTCCCTTATTATGGGAATTTTTGCTATACAAATGTGAAGTTACTCGCTAAAGAGAGACATAAGAACTTGTGGCTTTTTGTGCCACTTATTGCATACAAAGAGAAATAAAAACTAAGTTTCTTATTAAGCTTTGTTTGGGGGCATGATGAGTATATCTAGGGACACAAGGGACCGCAAATTGGAAGCTAAAATTATCCAAGCATGAGCAAATTAGTCAAGACACAAGACTAGGCATCCAATTGAGCATTCATTAGTTTCATTTTGGTAGATTCTAATGCAATCAAGATTAATCAACTCCTAAAACACCTTAACCCATGATCACACTCTTCCAAAAGAAGCCTCTAAATATATATACTCAAAGTCAAAGCAAGGAATCCACATTATATCATTACCTAGCATTTTCCTTGGGCAAGGAAACCAAATCTTTATTTAAAACTTACACTTCTTTTTGTTTCTTTTTTTTTTTTCAATTCATTTTTTTTTCATTCTTGACTTTGTTACAACTAAAGAGAGGGAAATCAAAACTTGAAAAAGGGAAAAAAAAAAGAAAAAAAAACTATATACACCTCCCCCAAGCTAGCAAATAGCTACTCCCCCAAGCTAGAATAAAGCATTGTCCTCAATGCTTGAACAAGAAGATCAAAGGGAGGGGGGATGGGAAAGAAACATCCAAATCAACAAGCATATGTTCCACAATCATAAAGCATTAGAGAAAGAGAAAAGGAAGGAAGCTACTGGATAGTAGGTGGGTGTAAATACCCGCAAATGACCCAATTTCTCCACTTATAATCAACTTCCTCAAAACCATGATTTGCTTTCCACGTACTATTGAGAATGAGTGTTATTCCAATTATGTACCTAAATCAAAATAAAAATAGAGAAGAGAAATGAGTAAAATCAAAAGAAAGAAAATGAAAGCAATAAATCACGGGTTACTTCCCGAGAAAGACTTATTTAAGGTCTTAAGCTTGACCTTTCTAATAAATAGCAATTCAAAGATCGCAAGAGTTTGTCAAATACACTAGCATACATTTCCATTCTTATTAAGTATGCAATGACATAATGCAAAGTGTGCATAAAGTACAATGCAACTCCATGAAAATGAGGAGAAGGATGCCTAAAAGAAGGAACAAAAGGAAAAACAAAGAAATAAGAATAAGAATTAAAATAAGAAGAAAAATGAAATGGCAAACTCTCATCAACAAACTCTTTTTTTGTGGCAATCTCACTCTCTTCCTCAACAATAAACAAATTGGGCACTTGAAGGTCAAAAGAGGCAAGAAACTCGTCAAAAGGTGGAGTTTTAAGAGATGAGAATGGATATGAAATGGGAGTAGAGGGAATAAGGTCAATCCTTCTTATAAATGGAATATAAGGGGAAGGGATAGAAAGAAGGCTTTCACTAACCACTTCACTCACATCACAAGAGTTAAGAGGGGAGACTTCTTCCACCAATGAGTTATCATCAACAACATTTTCATTATCCATCAAAACTTCAAAATCACTACCAACCACCAAATGAGGTATCTTACTTTCCAATTGACTAAGATCTTCACTCAAGCTAGAATTGGTAGGAGACGATGAGTGCT
Source organism: Beta lomatogona (assembly GCA_947646795.1). NCBI lineage: Eukaryota > Viridiplantae > Streptophyta > Magnoliopsida > Caryophyllales > Amaranthaceae > Beta > Beta lomatogona. The sequence continues at coordinate 131,180 of CANSNZ010001329.1, forward strand.
CCAAGATGGAAAGAGATGGAGTAAGGCTAAACCCACTAGAGTTAGGGACATCATACTCAAAAAGAGAATGCAAAGATTCACAAACATCCTCACTTTCAACAATATCCTCAATAATGGGCATTTTCTCCTCAAAAGCATACCCTTCATCATCACTACTCCAAAAATCACCATCAAGATCTCGGCTACTCTTTCCCAATTGATTTTCATTTTCAACATCCTTCGAATCAACATAATCAAACTTGAGAATGTCATTTTTGCAACCCCGATTTTCCCTAAGCAAATTCAAACCACTTTTCAATTATAAAAAGAGATCCTCAATGGGTTTGGAGTCAACTTTAGGGAGAGGCTCATAATTGGCACTAGAATTTGCCCCATTAAGATATCGCTCAAGAGTAAGCTCCAATTCAGATTTCGATGATTTGGAATGCAAGGAACCTTGAAAATCAATTTTGGGGGAGGGATCACAATCAAGCATATGAGAATCATTCTTGGGGACATGTGACACATCATTGAAATTCATGCACAAATTTGATGAAAATCGAGAAGTATCATGAATATCATCAACATTGGAGTCTACCTCATTACAACAAACATATGAGGGAATATGATCATGCATAATAGGCTCACTAGTGGGAACATTTGACTCATCAAAGAAATTCATGCCATCATTAGAGGAATCACGACAATTTGCATAAAAGTCGGAAACATAACTGTCCCTAGCTAACCACATAAAAAAATTCCAAGCTTCATCCGAAGATGTCGCTCGAAACTCACCGTTAAACATATTTTCAACAACTCCTCTAGTATGTTCATTTAGTCCCCAATATGTAATCTCACAAGCTTCCCCAATTACATAGTCATGGAACTTTATAAACTCCCTAAGCCTATCAAAGTATGCCCAAAAGGATTCATTGTCATATTGAGGAAAAGAAGTACTTGCCATTTTTTTTGATAATTTTTCTTTTAAAAAAGAAAGAAAAATAAAGAATATTCACAAATAGCCTAGACTTACCCAATCAACACAAAACAATGCAAGCCGAAGTCTCCGGCAACGGCGCCAAAATTTGACGCGCTCGTTGTAAACATGTCAAAGATACCTAAACTACCCAATATAGGGCAAGTAAAGGGTCGAATCCACAAGGACTAAGGGAAGCACCAATAAGTATTGATTTATGATAAGCTAAGCAAAGTCTATGTTTTTGAGATTTATAGATGAAAAGTCAATAAGAAAAATGACTTTGGGAAGGGGTATCCACCAATCAACTCATTCACAAACCAAGCAATCACAATGGGAATCAACAATGGGGATCAATTGAGGGGAATTGTTCATCCATTGGTACTCTAACCACTCTCTTGAGCTTGCTAGATTGGCCTAGTCTCTTACCCAAGACCTATTCTCATGGCTAAGGCACTGAACCAAGCATATCCATATACATGATGAACTTAAACAAGCAAACTAAGTCCCCTAGGCTAGGTAGTCCCTATTCTCATGGTCCTTCAAGCCTAATAATCGATTTGAGGTAACCCCTTAACTTCATCTCTCGATCCTTCACTAAGGGTACCTAAATTATTCTCCTATGATGGCCAATCACACAAACATTCATGAAAATGCCAAATCAATTAACCAAAATTATCCCAAGTCAAAACCCAATGTTGGATTTAGAGGTTCATGAACTCATTAATGGCTTCAAACCCTTCTCACAGAAATAGCTACTCACAAATCATGATAAATTATATACTAAAAGACATTAACAACTATTAACATGCACTAAAACAATAATCTAGGATGAACAAGTAAATAGAGTGGAAATGACATGAAAATAAGAAAATAAAGCAATAAAATATGAGAGAGAGTAAGAAATTCTCATTAAAGTTGCAAGGAGCCTCCAAATCTTCAAGTTTCCTTCTTAGATTCTTGAAATTCCAAGCTTTCAACAAGTTTCTCTCACTTCTCTCTCTAGAAATGAGATTTTCTCTCTCCTAGGGTTCTAAGAATTTCAAATATTCCTTTATTAAAATATAATGTAAATTAGCCTAAGTTAAAATAAGAGGAGTCCCTCTTATATATTCATAAGAAATAAAATAGAAAATTACAAAACAACCCCCGCATTAAAACAAACAAAGTCGTAAAAAGGTTTCCGGAAAAATGACCCGACCCGGGCGGGTAAGATGATCCGAGCCCTTGGGTGGCCTGACCCGGGCGGGTCAGCTGATCAGGACTGATATACGAGTTCTCCGCAGATTGACCCGGGCGCTCGGGTCAGTTTTCAGTTTCGTCAATTTATTTTTAAACGGCCATATCTTTCTCGTTTGTTATCGGAATTGAGCTTGTGACCACTTGTTGGAAAGATATTGAGCCAAACATTCATGTCCAACTGGAATCGCTCAAAAATGTTTTGTGTGTTGAAAGTTATGGCCATTTGAAGTTGACTTGCGCAAACTCTTCCAAAACTTTTTATATTTGCCCCCGGAACTCAGTTATGCTTCCTTGATGCTTCCTTGACCTTCCTCTCCGACATTAATACTCGGGGTTGTGCAAGTGTCCTCCAAGCGTGCTCCTAAGTCCTGAAATGAAACAAATCGCCCAAAGAAAGTGCATACAAGAAGGAAAATTGCACAAATTAAGGAAATAGCTAACAAACTAGCCTAAACTAAATCAAAAACAACTATAAAACTAGTTAAAAACTATCAAAAAGTAAAGTAATAAACAAGATATCACCCATCGTTTGCCTGACACTCAATACTCCACTTATGTTCAATGCTTTCGCCAAAAGGTATCATCAAAGACACTGGGTCAAAATCCCCTTCCCTAGAGGTTTCAGAAGTGAAAAGCTTCTTAAGGACTCCATGTTCCAGATTATCCACCCAATCATTTTCTTTTTTCATATTGTGTTTTTAGACAAACCAACTTTTGATTAAATCTAGATTTCTATCCTCATTGAAGAATATCTCCAATCCGGGTAAAATTTTCTGTTCCTTCCTACTAAGCCAAGGTTCTGGGAACTCATAGTATAGCTCAGTATCTCCTTGCAGGATGAACTAGCCGTTGAGGGTAAAAGAATGTTTTTTGATGTTGTGAGAAGTGCTGCTCGGATCATATGCTAACCCATGTCGGTTTTGCTTGTCTACAATGGGGATTGGTTGCTTTATTCCCCTACCATCAAACCCTAAACCGGTTCCTTGAGAATAACCCATCTTCATCATGATTTGAAATCCTTTGGACAGAGATTGCATGGCAAACCCTACAAGCTCTTTGACCGCATTTGTGGATACGACTGAGGTGTTTGTTTTCTGATGGTAATTGGTCATCCTTAGAGAAGGGACAAATTTCTTCTTTTTAGACCTAAAGGTTGAGAAAAAGAATTAAAAGAAGAGAGAGGAAAACTACATTTTGCAGAATGCAGTGCAGAATAAAGAAAATTTTCGAAAATGATCTTGCCATATTTTGACTGGAATGGTCCACCTTTACAATTTTTTTTTGTTTTTATTTTTTGTTTTGCCTCTCTTGAATGATTTTACTGTCATTGGGGTTGAAAACAAATGTTTTTTTTTTATTCTTCCATTCCCTGCTTTAATATTGAACAAAGACAAAAAATATAGAGATTAGGGCCTGTATCCCCATCGACGTGTCAATTCATCATTCTGAAATTGCTCTTGTGATGACTGGCATCTCAAGTTCTGATCACATTGCCTGAAATACAATGGTTAATACATTTGAGTCGAACCCGAACGTTGCCTACATATCCCCATTGCTCCAGGTGTATTTTATGGGGAATCAGACTCAGCGTAGTTCATTATTTTAGCAAGAACTAAAGTTTTTTATTTAATAAAGAAGCTGCACTCATATTGAGCTACCTACGTACCCCAAGTGTTACATAGGTGGAGTGATCTCACAGTGCAAGTGGACGTGATAATGGGGATTCAAGCTGCACGTAGTTCTCTAATACTAACAAGCTGAAAGATTTTTTTTAATATATATATGGGCTAACCCCATACAGGACTCTAACCGCAGATTTTTCCTTTCTGTGAGATGATCAAGTAGCTTTGCGGTAGGCAAGAGCTATGTTGGTTATTTGCTTGATGCGATAGCTGAGAGCATGACATTGGTTTATGCCGTGATCATGCAACTGATGATATTGGTAGTACTTGTGAATATCCGACCCTATGGGATTTGCCTCTGGGCGTCTGGGAAGTGGATGAATCTCACCTTGTTCAACCAGTTTGCGAAAGATATCAACTTGGGATTGCGGTCGCGGACGTGACGACACCATCTTTGCAGGTATTTCTTTGTGGGTTGGACTAATGATGCCTCGATCAATCAGGCTTTGCACTTTGTAGTAAAGGTTATGGCATTGATCAGTTTCATACCCAAATTGACGACAATAAGCGTAGAGTTTGCTCATGTCTGTTCCAAGAAGGGGGAAACAGTACACATGCGCTGGAACTTGAAGTATACCTTGCCTCCGAAGACGATCATGCACCATACTCAATGGTTCATCCATCTTAGCATATACCCTTGGATTTGTGTTGGGAGTTTCAAGATCTTCCCAAGGTCGTTTTTCTTGCAATTTCTGAGTATCGATGTCGAAACCATGTTGCTCCATGTGGATGAGGGAGGTGTATTTGATAGTAACCATGTGACGGTAATAGAAATCATTCAGGTTTTGCAGCAATATAAGCATGAATTGCCGATCAGTAATAGGGACACGAAGTTGGGCGCGAATGCAAGCGCATCTTGAACAAAAGTGCGAGAAAGTTTCCAAGCCGCCTTGATGCAAAGTGACTAGCTTAAACTTCTTGACATCAGTTTGTTTATGCTCGAGAGCCCAATTAACAAAAGCTTGGCTGGCATTTTCCCAACTGGCTCTATCTACACAATCTGAAGAATAGTACCAGTCCAAAGCTAGTCCTTCTAAACTCTTGTCAAAGCGCATGGGGTAATCTTCCTCTGGTATACCCCATGCATGCAAGGCATTCACAAATCCAACTAAGTGGACAAAAGGATCACCATTCCCATCAAATTTCCAGAACTGTTGCAATTCACGATAGGGATCTTCATGTTGATATCCTGGAAAGAGAATCAGTGATTCAGTGTGAACCTCTTGGATAGGATCCATGTCAAAATCATCTGTCCTAGATCTCTTCTTTGAGTCATTATCATCATCTTGAGGATTACCGACACAGGATTCCTCTGCTGCTTCAATTGACGTATCATGAGTGTCAATGCTTGGAGCTCCCACTTCTTCCTCGTTATCCTCACTATACTATGGTTTTGTTTCTTCAGCACTTGCATCTGGTGTGGCAGCTGGGACCTCATTCATCTAGGAATTTTCAGGCGCTGCTAAAATGCAGTGGATAGTATAACTATCCAACCTAGTGCCCTCTACTTCTTTCAGATACAATACTTATTTTTCGGTGTTGGAGATGGTCATGAATTCTGGATCACCAGAAATTGTCACAGCACCCTGATCAATGAGAAGCTTCACCTTCTGATGTAGAGTAGAGGTCACTGCTCTATTTTCATGCAGCCATGGTCTTCCTAATAAGAAGTTAAAACAGGCTTGAATGTCAATGACCATAAATTCCACCTTCTTTGCAACAGGACCACATTCAATGAGGAGGCTGATCAAACCCAATACTTCTCTCTTAGCATTATCATATGCTATGACCACCTGGTTGGATGGTACCAGATCTTCTTTTAAATACCCAAGTCTTGTTAGCACACGCAGAGGGCAAACATTGATTGCGGAGCCATTGTCGATCAACACCCTAGGTATCTCCCATCCATTACAGCGTATAGTGATGTGCAATGAATTGTTGTGGTTGATATTGTCCGGGAGATTATTGTTTGTGAACATGAGAGTTCCATCTACCCCATGAATAAGCCCCACCATTTGGTCAAGTGTTATGGAAGAGCTTAAGAGGCTTCATTAAGATGCTTTAGAACAGCTGCCCTATGAAGCTGGGAATGCATTAACAATTTTCAGATGGAAACATTAGCATTTACTTCTTTCATGAGCTTGATAGCATCATCTTCCTTGTTACTATCCTCTGTCATTGGCTCTTTGCCCTTTTCTTTCCTCCTCAATGCCTGATATGCCCAAGTTATCCGTTGTATTTACGTTATTTTGGGTGCACTTTGCTAAGGGTTTGATTGTAATTGTTAACGTTCATGTTTTATTTAACCCTTAGCGGAAGTTCGGAGTTTTGCGAGATAATTGTGTTAATGTCCTGTATTCCGAGCTTTCAAGGCGAAATGCATGTGAACCGAGCAAAGTACCAAGCTACATCGCATCGCAAGCACATCAGCGAGCCCAAGCCAAGCATGCGAACAACCAAACTCCACCGCACGCTCAGCACTACCGCAATCCTCGCCCAAGCTACCGCAAGCCTGCCCAGCATGCTCGCTCAAGCAGCAGCCAAGTCGCCCAGCTCTCGCGCATGCTCGCAGCAAGCAGGGCCTGCCCAGCACAGCAGCTCGCACCACGCGAGCTAGGTCGCACCTCGCGACCTCTTGCTCGCACGGTGCGACTTCCTTGGATTGCCCATTTCTTCAGCTCGTGTTGGAGGCAGTAGCGCATCGCACGGTGCGACCTGTACCGCACCTCGCGACCCCTAGGTCGGTGTAAATGTCGGCTGACTTTTGAGCTTTAGTATAAATACTAAACTTGATTTTTGGACCTAGGGGGCAGCACACTTAAGGAGAGAGAATCTAAAACACTCCATTCTTCTCTTCTTATCTTCTCTTTTTAGTTTTCATTTTCTAGTTTAGTTTTCGTAGATTTCAATTATGGAATTGGCTTATGCTATGCCGATTGTAGCTTGAACTGTTCTTGAACGAGATTAATACGAAGCTTCAAGCATTATTGTGAGATCTTTCCTCTCTATTTAGTTTCTTTGATTATGGTTTAATTTCTATGATTGTTTTCTATGGTTTTTGCATAATTATGCTAGGAACGTTACTAGTTTAATTGTGTAATTAATCTAATGCTAGATTTAAGAATAGAATCGGATTGTTTTATTCTTTTATCAATTGGTAGCAAACTAGGAAGTAACTTAGATGCAGATCGCTTTGGTTATCTCTTGGGGAAATTGAATCAACTGTTGAATGCTTATCGCTTCTATGACGTTAACAGGTCTGTTGGTTCTCTGTGTTTATTGCTGCTATTGGATTGAACTTAGACGCTATCGGACTAGGTTATCCTTTGGTTAGGGTTTTATAGTCACGCTGATCGTGCTATTCAACTAAGAATAAGGAGAATGCGAGATTAATTCTCATCAATAGATAATCATGGAAATAATTAGAATGGAGGTTCAATGATCGATAATGAATTGAAGTGGATGTTAATCGGATTCAAGATATTCCTATATTGATTTCTCATTTTATTTATATGCTAGTTAGTTGTAGTCTAATAACAACTCTTTGAAAACCCCCCTCGTTATTAGGTTACTCGACCGTTAGAGTTATCTAGGTACTAATTCACGCTAAATATAAAACTTGTCCCTGTTTCCCTATGGATACGACCCTTACTTCCATTATACTTGCTTAGTGTAAAAGAGAGTAGGAGAAATTTTATCTTTGGCCGGGTGCGGTGCACAACGACGACACATCCGCGGCCGCCCAAATTTTGGCGCCGTTGCCGGGGAAAACGGTGTTACTTGTTTGTATTTAGTGTATGTTTTTGGATTGTATTGCTTATGGTTTTTGTTTATGGTTAATACTCGTGCTACTAACCAAGAGCCTTTGCAGTACGATCGAGATCTAAAACTAACCCTTTTCAGGTTGAGAAGAGAATTGCGTGAAAGCTTTAGAGAGCTCCCTTTTTCGCTTGAATTTGAAGGAGAGATGCCTCCTAGAGTTGAGCACCGCACTTTAAAGGAGCTCACTGCTCCTAACCTTGACCAACAGCCTTTGTGTATCACATTTCCGGAACAGGAAGTGGGGGACACATTTGAGCTAAAGTCGGGGTTGATACATTTGCTTCCCACATTCCATGGGCTAAATGGTGAAGATCCAAATAAACATTTGTCAGAGTTTCATGTGGTATGCAGCAGCATGAAACCAAGTGGAGTTTCAAAAGACAGAATCAAGCTTAAAGCCTTCCCCTTTTCGCTAAAAGACGCAGCAAAGGACTGGATGTACTGCCTTCCGGCCGGCAGCATCACCACTTGGGCACAATTGAAAAAGAGCTTTCTCGAGAAATACTTTCCCACTTCTAAATCATCTACATTGAAGAAGGAGATAAGTAACATTGAGCAACAGGGTGATGAGTCATTTTATGAGTATTGGGAGAGGTTTAATAAATTATGTGCTAGCTGTCCATACCACGGTTACCAAGGGGAAGATTTGGTGCTATATTTTTATAATGGCCTATGTGATGAGGATGCTAGGATGGTTAATGCAGCAAGTGGTGGATCCATTGTGAATAAAACTGCACTCACTGCTAAAGAACTGTTAAATGAGCTTGTTGAAAGCTCGAGGCAATTTAGTAGAAGGTCTGGAACTCGACGTGTGGTCGCCGAGGGTTCTAGTTCTTCTAAGTTGGAAGATCAGGTGCAAGCTCTCACATCCGTGATGTCAGAATTCATAGTGAAAGAGAAAACTCACCAAGTGAAGGCTTGTGGCATTTGCTCTTCACATCATCCAACTGATTTTTGCCCTCATCTACAAGAACCGAGTGAAGAGGTTAAGGCGGTCGATTTTCAGGGCCAAGGTTTCCAGAAAAGATATGATCCATATTCTGGTACCTACAATCCGGGATGGCGAGATCATTCTAATTTGAGGTACGGGAACTCATCAGGGAACCAGCAGCCGCCACAGCAGTATAACCGCCCAGCACCTCCTTATTCGAGGGCACCGGAGCAAGGAGCTCCATATTTTCGGCCGCAAGGCCAATCACAGGGACCGAGTACCAGCATGTCTACAGAGGATATGATTAATGCTTTAACTAAAAATGTTACTAACATGCAAGGAAATATGGTTCAGTTTCAGGAGGAGACCCGTTCGAGCATCAAGAACTTGGAGAGCCAAGTAAGCCAAATTGCAGGAGCTGTAACCAAGTTAGAGGCTAGGGATTCGGTGAGGTTTCCATCCCAAATAGAACTCAACCCTAAAATGAACGTGAGTGCTATCACATTGAGGAGTGGAGCGGAAATTGCAAGCAAAGAGAGGTTGGTGGTTCGAGACAAAGAGATAGTGGAAGAGGTGATCGAGCATGAACCGACAACATATTGTAAATCATTGCCACCTCAACAAGAGGAGAAAGTCCAAAAATCACCTCCTCCACCATATGAACCAGAGCCACCATTTCCCGAGGCATTGAGAGAAACCCGCAATGCAGAGCGCAACAATGACATTTACGAAATCTTTCGTAAATGTGAGGTAAACATTCCCCTTTTTGATGCTTTAAATCAAGTACCTAGGTTTGCTAAGTTCCTTAAAGAATTGTGTACTTCGAAAAGAAAGCAAAAACAAAAGGGAGTGCAAAAAGTGAAGGCTAGCGAGCATGTCTCTGCTATCTTTCAAAAGAATTTACCTCAAAAGTGCAATGACCCAGGCATGTTTACCATCCCATGTACTATAGGTGACACCATGTTTCCTAAAGCCATGTTAGACTTAGGTGCGTCAATTAATGTGATTCCATATTCATTGTATAAGTCTTTGAAACTTGGCAATTTGCATGAAACTGGTGTGGTGATTCAATTAGCTGATAGATCCAATGTTTATCCTAGGGGTAAATTAGAGGATGTGTTAGTTAAGGTTGGGAAATTGCAATTTCCTGCTGATTTTTATGTTTTAGAGATGGAACCTGATAAGCATGCCGCCCCCATCCTTTTGGGGCGACCTTTCTTGAAAACATCTTGCACTAAAATTGCTGTTTTGCGCTGGTTCTTTGACCATGGAATTCGAGGGAAAGGTAGAGGCGTTTAAAATCAATGATTCTAAGCCTTTGATTAAGGATGATAACCCTCTTTGCTCTATTAACATTGTTGACTCTGTTTTGCATGATGTTCTTGATATTGAGCAGGTTGATGAGTCGATGAATGTTGATGATGTCTTGGTTGAGGATTGTGCATCTCCTACTAACATGCAGGTTATGGTGCCGGAGTTGAAAGAGCGGAAAAAGCCTCCTGATTTACCACCTTGTTTTGAAACTGTACCACTAACGATGCATTGCAAGAGTTCTTCTCAGTTTGTTTTGCAGGTACTCGAATTGGAGGTTGACATGGAGCCACCATTGTCACACATGGAGCACAAGCCCAATTTTTGAAATTAAGGTACTAAGTCCAGCTCACGACTTTAAACAACAGCGCTTCTCGGGAGGCAACCCGAGACCCTTTTTTATTTTCTTTCTTTTCCTTTATTCTCTCATCAAATTTCCACCACCACAACAAATTTTATTTCACCCACCGCCCGCCCGCTACAAAGATCCACAACCAATCTTAATCCGCTTGGAACCCAAAAATCCACCAAAGAAAACCCGTTGGGAGGAGTTCCATAGCTAGGAGTTGGTGCAACTAGAGGGTTGAGATTGTTAATGTATCTTTTCAATCTCTTAAGCTAGGTGCAAATCTCAAAAATTTAAACAAAATTTGAATTTGTCATTTGTTTGAGTTATTCGAGGGAGAGGGTTGTGAGTTGAGTTATGAGATTTGAGTTGGTGTTGTTAAGAAATTTGAGTTTGACGGATTGCTTTTCATGAGTTTTGAGCATTCGATCTTCGATTTACCCGATTGTCGGTTCCCCCCCCCCCATTTTCAGTTTACTTTTTCTTTTAATTGTCGACACATTGAGGACAATGTGTAGTTTAAGTAGGGGGGAGGGTACTCTCATTCTCATGTATCTATGTTGTATTTATTACTTTCAATTTAAAAAAAAAAAAGAAGAAAAAAGAAAAAAAAATTATATAAAAAAAAAAGTGATGAAATGAATCCCGCTGAGTTGAAAACCCGCAAGCTGCGGGCGACTCGGACAAAATTGGGCGTTCGGATAGGTCGAAAACCCGAAAGGGCGGCCTATGCAAAAAAGGGCTAGTTGAGCGGGTGAGTTTTGTGAGCCGGAAAAAGAAGAGAGATGAAAAAAATGTGAGAAGCTAGGATGAAAACCCGAAAGGGCTCCTAGGCAAAATGAGAGATTAAAGAGAGAATTATGTATTTTGAAAACTCATTTGCCGGATTTGGTGTCATAAGGCGGAAGGCGCTTTCGGGTTGGGTTGGTTATTTCATCCTCGATTTTGTGAAGATTTGTTATGGCTTTCACATTCTTTTGGTTTCATTTGTTTTTGGGAGTAAGCATGGAGTTTATACCTTTTTGTCTTTGTTCCATGGCTTGCTATTCTAAATTAGTTGTAGTAGTAGTAGTTTTAGTTTATCTTTTGAGGTTTTAGGCGAGCTGTCATTTTGATTGTGACGTTGGAGTGAGTTCAACTCCTTTGAGATCCTTCAGGATTTGAGCTCACATTTTGGTTGTCGTTTGGTGATTATTGTTGTCGCGTCTGTGTTTCTGATAGTAGCTTGAAGCTAAGTGTGGGGGAATCATCGTCCCTTACATTTAGGTTTTGAGCGGAGGTTGTTAAGATGTGATAATGATGATGTAGTTGATGGAGAGTGTAGTTTGGTGTTGATAATTTGGGTAAAGATTTAATTGGTATTTCTCATTTTTGAGTTTACTCGAGGTCGAGTAAAGTTCAAGTATGGGGGTATTTGATATGCCCAAGTTATCCGTTGTATTTACGTTATTTTGGGTGCAGTTTGCTAAGGGTTTGATTGTAATTGTTAACGTTCATGTTTTATTTAACTCTTAGCGGAAGTTCGGAGTTTTGCGACATAATTTGTGTTAATGTCCTGTATTCCGAGCTTTCAAGGTGAAATGCATGTGAGCCGAGCAAAGTACCAAGCTACATCGCATCGCAAGCACATCAGCGAGCCCAAGCCAAGCATGCGAACAACCAAACTCCACCGCACGCTCAGCACTACCGCAAGCCTGCCCAGCATGCTCGCTCAAGCAGCAGCCAAGTCGCCCAGCTCTCGCGCATGCTCGCAGCAAGCAGGGCCTACCCAGCACAGCAGCTCGCACCACGCGAGCTAGGTCGCACCTCGCGACCTCTTGCTCGCACGGTGCGACTTCCTTGGATTGCCCATTTCTTCAGCTCGTGTTGGAGGCAGTAGCGCATCGCACGGTGCGACCTGTACCGCACCTCCCGACCCCTAGGTCGGTGTAAATGTCGGCCGACTTTTGAGCTTTAGTATAAATACTAAACTCGATTTTTGGACCTAGGGGGCAGCACACTTAAGGAGAGAGAATCTAAAACACTCCATTCTTCTCTTCTTATCTTCTCTTTTTAGTTTTCATTTTCTAGTTTAGTTTTCGTAGATTTCAATTATGGAATTGGCTTATGCTATGCCGATTGTAGCTTGAACTGTTCTTGAACGAGATTAATACGAAGCTACAAGCATTATTGTGAGATCTTTCCTCTCTATTTAGTTTCTTTGATTATGGTTTAATTTCTATGATTGTTTTCTATGGTTTTTGCATAATTATGCTAGGAACGTTACTAGTTTAATTGTGTAATTAATCTAATGCTAGATTTAAGAATAGAATCGGATTGTTTTATTCTTTTATCAATTGGTAGCAAACTAGGAAGTAACTTAGATGCAGATCGTCTTGGTTATCTCTTGGGGAAATTGAATCAACTGTTGAATGTTTATCGCTTGTATGACGTTAACAGGTCTGTTGGTTCTCTGTGTTTATTGCTGCTATTGGATTGAACTTAGACGCTATCGGACTAGGTTATCCTTTGGTTAGGGTTTTATAGTCACGCTGATCGTGCTATTCAACTAAGAATAAGGAGAATGCGAGATTAATTCTCATCAATAGATAATCATGGAAATAATTAGAATGGAGGTTCAATGATCGATAATGAATTGAAGTGGATGTTAGTCGGATTCAAGATATTCCTATATTGATTTCTCATTTTATTTATATGCTAGTTAGTTGTAGTCTAATAAAAACTCTTTGAAAACCCCCCTCGTTATTAGGTTACTCGACCGTTAGAGTTATCTAGGTACTAATTCACGCTAAATATAAAACTTGTCCCTGTTTCCCTGTGGATACGACCCTTACTTCCATTATACTTGCTTAGTGTAAAAGAGAGTAGGAGAAATTTTATCTTTGGCCGGGTGCGGTGCACAACGACGACACATCCGCGGCCGCCCAATGCCTCCAAAGGATTTTCATCCTCCAAATGGGATGGTTTAAAATGACGACCTGCTCTAGTCAAATGAGATATATCCACGTACTCCTCATCACTAAGATCATTGAGGCAGATGGGGCGCCAGTATGTATTTGGAGTGGTGGAATGTCCTCCAGTGTTTTTCTCCACAATTGTCAAGACCAAAGAGGCATCTTCATCAGCATCAGAGTCCAAAATGAACAAATCACCATTATAATCCAAAGTTCCACACACGTCAGAGAATGGATCCTTGTCGAGAGTGAAGCGGGGGTCTTTACATGGCATCATCTCGACTTTTTCTTGAGTGAATAGTCATAAACTTGACACTTGCAACCTGCAGCTATTGGCATTTCATATATTTGAGGAACTGTCTTGCAGATTAACTTGATTAGATCGCCTCCGTCTAGAGCAGCAGAGATGGCATTAATGGCAAATGAGGGCTTATGATTAGGAAGGGTTTTTTTGTGATGTTGGGCTGAGAGTCATTTGGTTTATTGCAAGTGGATCCTAAAGAGAGTTTTCCATCATCCACAAGGTTTTGAATTTGATGCTTTAGACCCGTGCAACTTTTGGTATTATGCCCCGGACTTTGGTGATACTCACAGTTTTGGTTTGGGTCATAACCAGGGTAAGGATTTTTAGGAGGTGGGCGTGGATTCAAAGGTTGAATGAGATTGGCCTTTTTTAGCTTGGAGAGAGCTTGGGAATAAACCATGTTGAAAGGAGTAAAGTTCCTTTGTGGTCGCAACTGGAATGCAGAAGATGCGCCAATGGCATGGATCGCATTAGTTGTCTTAGGAGCTGCTGAGTCATTGTGTGAAGTTCTTTTGTTATTTCCAAACTTTGCATTATAAGTAGTTTCGCCAGTAGGTTCATCTTTCTTGATGTCCCCTCTTTTCACAGCATCCTCAACTAGAGTTCCCGTAGCAATCAAAGCTTTGAAAGTCGGGAAATATTGGTAGGCCATATGCTTTTGATAGACAGGAAGAAAGTTCTTCACAACCATTTGCAGTTGCTCTTCTTCATTAGGCCTACTCATTATTTTGGAAGCCTTGTTTCTCCACCGAGTGATGAATGAAGAAAATGTCTCATTAATGTTTTGAGAAGTGGTCTCCAGATCCCTTCTGGTAACATCAATTTCTTCATTATATTTGTATTGGTTTGAGAACTCCCTGACTATGTCCGCCCAAGTGGATTTCTTTGTGTTTTCAAGGTTGAGGAACCAATGTGCGGCCGCACCATCTAAATACCGTTGAAAGCGTTGAGCCATCAATGATTCTTCCACTCCCCAGGGACTCATTACCCTTACGTACATATTTAGAAAATTGGTGGGGCTGCCGGTCCCATCAAACTTTGTCAGGTTAGGCATCATGAAACCGTGAGGTAATCGTGCCTTAGGGAAAAGTGTTAACCCATGAATGTCCATCCATGGTTCAGCCTTAGTCATGCCTTTTAAAACTTCCTTGAACTTAACTACTTCTTCCTCGAGCTTAGTGGGGATTTCTTTCTCTTTGTTCATAGGCTCAAGGTGAAAAGGTGAAGCTACTTCCGACTCCGGAGGAGGAGGAGGAGGAGGCATCTGGGCGCTTTGGCGTATTATGCCCAACATAGTTTGTTCAATATTATCCTGTCGGTCAAGATAGCCTGGACAATTCCTCGGAGCTCAGTCATTGGATCAGGTTGAGGGGTAGAGTTTTGTTGGTGCTCGTTGTTCGGCATTTCAGACATGTTGCTGAGACGTGTAGCAGAGAATACCGCTGGTGTAGACAAGGATGACAGTATTACTGACAGAGAATATTCACTACGGTCAAAACTTCGGCGAATTAGCCTAGATCCTGAGCGGGTCCAGGCAGAGTTCATGTGAAATGAGATGAAAAGTTAGCACAAAAGTTTGTCCAGACTTTGATTCTTCTTTTCTTTTCTCTCTTATTTTTTGTGCAGGAAATGAAAGAAATGATATCATCGAATATCTTTTTTTTCTTTTAACCCCAATTTCAGTTATCATTTATTAAAAGGTGTGAAACCTTGACTTTATCATTTGTTTTGGATTTTTTATTAGATTTCTTTGACTTGTTATTCTTTTTTACACTTGGAATTTTTATTTACATTTTAAACTGCCACACTTGGGCTCATTTTTTTTTGGGATAATACACAAACATTTTTCAAAATCAATTCGATAATATCCTTCAATTTCCTGCTACTACAAAAATAAGAGAAAGGAGGTATAACGAGGCATGTGTCCTCATTTTGGCAAATTATAATGCCCCATATATCGTTCTTTGTTGTTGTATCTGCATGTATTAATTGCTTCTAAGCGCTGAAACCACAAAAGAAAACATCAAATGCAAAAGGGGTCGAACCCGAAGGTTGCCTCCGTATCTCCATAAGTGAATTTGGGGAAGAAATTTTTCTTGTGATGATTTTTTTTTTAATGGAGAATCAGGCCCAACGTATTTCTGATATATTAAAAATGAAATTTTACATAGTTTTTCTCCTTTGTTTTGTTTTTTTTTTTTTATTTATTTATGCAGCTGCACTCAGAAAATGAGTTGCCTAAGTACCCCTTTTAGTACATTATAAAGAAGAGAAACTAAGATATATGCATACAACATTAGTTTTTTTTATCATCTTTTTAGGAGATCAAGACGCACGTAGCTCTACCTACAAAACACAATATAAAAGCGATTAAACGAATCAGGTACTTCCTAAACTTTACATACAGTTTGCCGGGTGTCAAGCCATATGTTCTCCTGTTTGAAGACGTCTGTTCCACATCTTAGGATTAGACAAGAGTGAAGTACTCGGGTTCTTCTCAACTTTTTTCCGAATTCTGTTTGCTAGGCGCCAGGCCATGTATTCTCCTATTTGAATACGTCAGTTCCACCTCTTAGGATTAGACTACTTTGAAGTACCTGACAATGTACACACTAACAATGTTAGTCAATGACTGATGAATTGTTCTTTATATATTTTTTTTAGCAGGAAATGGAAGAATTTTTTTCGAAAACAATCATCCCTAATTCACAAGAATTTTTTTTTTATCTTTTTTTCTCTTTGAAACAATTATCCCTTTTGACATAATTTTTTATTTTTTCTTCTTTTTTTAAAACAATAATTCCTTTTGGCACTAAATTTTTTACACTAGACTTCTCGTGTTTTAGACGATATGTTTTAATTACATTCTACTCCTTCCGTCCCAGAAAGATCTGAACACTTGTTGGGACACGTAGTTTAATGTGATAAGTTGTAGTGTGGTTATCAAATGTTATTTTATTTAAAAAGTAGATGTGATAGGAGTTGATGGGGTATTTTTATTAGGGGAGAGAGAAACTTAGGTAACTTTTAATTGATAAAAGGTAGAATGTGGGCCAAACATGTGTAAAAGAAATAATATATTAATGGTGGGACCATGCTAAAAAAAGAAGTGTTCAAACTAATTTAGGACAAACATAAAAGGAAAGTGTTCAGACTATTCTGGGACGGATGTAGTAATTCCTAACATGACACATTTTGAACTCGTAATTATGACTCTTTTTTCATTTTTCAATTTTCTTTGTTTTTGGGATTATATTTTCAAAACCAGACTTTTTCTTTTCCTAAAAAAATTAATTTTGTTTTGAAAAAGAATTATGAAGTAAATGTGATTTTTTTTTTTTTTGTTTTGAAAATGGGTGAGCAAACAGTTTTTATGATACTTGCGATAAATAGACAAGAATACTCTTAATATTTCAATAATCATTCCGGAAGCAATTCAGCTACACTTAATGATTACTGACATATTGACCGACTGAAAACGGACTGAGGAATTTTTTGAAAATTTCCACATTATTCAATAGCTGAAATAAATAAAGGACATTTGTGCATTGATCCTTGTGTCCTAAAGGTCAACTAAAAGGTGATTCATTTAGGGAGAGATTATGTTAAAGTGGCCTCGAGTCACTTCCATTGTGTCCATCGAGGGTAGACGCTCCTGACAAAGCCGGTCGCAATAGCTCGTGGATGCAGATTTTACGCCCTTAATTCATTAATATGTCATTCTAAAATTCTGATCCTTGCCAATAGAAAGAGGTATCAGACCTATTAAGAAAATGGTTAAAAAGAATGCACGTGTATGGATCGATAAACTACCTAGCACACGTAATTTTCACATAAGCATGCTATATACAAAAATAAAATTGTGAATAGCCATGATTAACTTTTTTATTATTATATTTACATGTGGAAAATAACGCATTGTTCAGGTTTAAACCTCATATACTTCTAGTGGAAGTATAGTCCCCAGTGAAGTCGCCAGCCTATGGTATCCAATTTTTGACCGTCTTAATTAATGGTTTGAATCCCACGAAAGTCTCTCATTGGAGTATGAATTTTAGAAAACATGGAAGTCGCCACCGGACAGATTTATTTAATAAATCATTATAAAATCAATTTCGAGAAATATCATTTAAAAAGATGATGACTTCATATGTATAAGGCTTTTTAAAAATTGGTCTTTCATACCATGAGATAGGATTCGAGGTTTAAGTTAAGAGGTGCGAACGTCTGGAACACGTCTCCTCTTCCGTTCTAAAGAACAGGCTCTTACTAAATGCGTTATTTTCCATTGTAAAGTAATCATGGCTATTAAAAAGAAAGAAAATCACACAATTTGCACATATGCACATCAACCATTTTTATTTAGGACCAATATATCATTTGTACATGGTAGGTTTGAGCACTGAAGTTGCACTACGTACCAATCATTGCGAGATTGGAATCCAATCATGGATCAAAACCGTCGTAGTTCGAGCTTATGTCTCACCCTAAATGGCCAATTCCATTGGGGAAAGAAAAGAAAATAGATTATGAATAACTCACCTTTTAGAATTAGACAAATCTATTAGGAAAAAAGGAAATCACTTCGATTAGTGATTGAAATGAGAGTAAGATAACCACCTTAATTAGTGATTCAATATGAAATATTAAGAAAACCACCTCAATTAGTGATTAGAAATGGAGGTTAAGATAATCACCCTAATTAGTGACTAAAGTTAAGAGGAAAGATAATCACCTTGATTAGTGATTAAATGAAAAAATAATCGCCCTAACTAACGATTATTAAGGTTTAAGATAACCACTCTAATTAGTGATTGAATATGAAAAGGATTAAGATAATCACCTTGATTAGCGATTAAAAGGAAGGTTAGGATAATCACCTTAATTAGTGATTAAACATGATGAAAGGTTAAGCTAATCACCCTAATTAGTGATTAACCAAGGTTTAATATAATCATTCTAATTAGTGATTAAATGAGAAGAATAATCGTCCTAACCAACGATTATGGGTTTAAGATAATCACTCTAATTAGTGATTAAATAATGATTGGAGATAATCACCCTAATTAGTGATTAAATGAGAAGAATAATCGTCCTAATTAACAATTATTAAGGTTTAAGATAATCACTCTAATTAGTGATTAAATAATGATTGGAGATAATCACCCTAATTAGTGATTAAAAGAAGTTTGAGTTAACCGCTCTAATTAGCGATTAATCGAGGATTGAAATAACCACCTTAATAGTGATCAGGTTTATGATTTTCGAGAGGTATTAGAAGGTTTGCTTCCTAACTGAAGGCTTTTGAGAAATAATCTTAATTGAAGATTATTAAGTCATCTGGAGAGAAATGATCAATTTGAGATGGAATTTGGAGATTTGTGTTTGGCTAATTGGAATTTGGCCATTTAAAGCGAGACACGTGAAACGGCCTAAAATCAATTCAGAGATCATAATTACCAATCTGATTAGGATTTTTTAACTGGAATAATACAAACTTTGGCCCGTTCTCTAGCAATAATACAAACTTTTGATTATTTTTTAATAATACAAACTTTGCATCAAAATTCCTCCAGTAAGTCAAGTTGACTTGGAACCTGTAAAACAGGTAAAAAAAAAATTACAAAATAATATTTCTTCTTTATCCTCCTCCCCAAGCCTCCCCCAACGAACCACCTGGCCCTCCCCCACCCCATAGCCACCACCGAAGCCACCTTTCGACGCCCTACCCACCACCCACCTAAACCACCCCCAACCCCGGCATCTCCTCCACCCCACCGCCACGAAACGTCCCTGTCTTCCCCCACCATGGATGAAACCACCCGCTCCGCCTCCGATGAAACCACCCCTGCCTTGCCCCACCACGGATGAAACGACCTGCTCCTCCGATAAAGCTTTCCTCTTTCCTCCCCTTCCCAACCCACTGAAACCACCCCCGCCTTGCCCCCGCCTCAACCCCACTCCCTCCCCACCATAACGGGCAACACCGAGCCGAAGCCACCCCGTCCACCAAAAACAACACCGTAACCCCACTCGTAAACCCACCGTAACCCCGAAGCCACGACCACTGAACCTACCGCCCGAAACACCACCCCGAACCACCCCGTCCACCCGTAACCAACAAAAACAACACAAAAATAATTAAAGAAGAAGAATCGAATCCCTCTTTAAGAAAAACAACAAAATTCATGGAATTTAAGAGCGGAAAACGAAAAAAAAGGAGAGGAGAGAGAAATTGAGGGGGTAAACCTTCAAGGTCGACGAAATTGGAGGGCTGTGAAACTCCACCACCATGAAACTCCACCCTTGATCCCCGCCATGAAACTCCACCCTTGATCCCACGGCCATGAAACTCCACCCCATCAAACTCCACGGCTTTATGCGATTTCTCAATCACATTCTCAATCGGCCCAAATTGCGGAAAAACTCGGTAACTTGGGTTTTTTATCCCAACGGTAAATTACCCACAAAAATCTTACCCACTTTCCGAAATTGGCTAAGAGAATCGAGAAGCTGCCTTCGATTTTGTCGAGTTTTGTGAGTTTGATGAAGGTTTCCTTCGCGGTGAGGATTGGGGGAGGAGGGAATTTCGCCATTGATGGGAGGGGAGAAAGTTAAGAGTGGTGATGAAGGTGGTTTCGTCTGGGGGGTCGGGTGGGGTGGTGAGGGAAAAGAAAAGGGTTTTTTTTCAAATTTAAAAAATCAACCAATAAAAAGCGCCACGTGTCCTAGAAAGTGCCACGTATGCATTTTACCTACACCAACAAGTTAGAAACCGGTCATGACCTACTAGAGGAATTTTGGCCCAAAGTTTGTATTATTAAAAAATAATCAAAAGTTTGTATTATTGCGAGAGAACGGGCCAAAGTTTGTATTATTCCAGTTAAAAAATCCATCTGATTATGTCAAATTATATGATTAATTCATTTGAATATAAATAACACATTTAATTTTTTAAAATGTAAGATAGATCATCATACAATTTAACTTAGTTAGATGTGCAATTTTTCCTCTTAATTGAGATTGGGTCATTTGATTCATATACTATGATATATTGGCCCGACATGCAATATTTGTAACATTGGTTGGTCATTCTATTAAAAAGAGTTGTGGAATTATTTATGAAAATTATGCATAAACATCTCCATGTTTTTTATTAATTGAGTGATGTAATAACTATTTACAAAAAGTTATTATTACAACAAAATGTACAAATTCTATGTTATATACTAAGTCTTCAATCTTGATCTTCTCCATAATGCTCCTTGATCTTCATGTCCTTGAATGGGCTTTGGAATTCATATTTATTTGTAAACTTATGAAAGTTAAAGATTAATTAACCTCTTTGATTTTAATTTTTATGAAATTTTTTTTTTGATTTTTATTTACATGATAAAATGAGTCATTTTAAGAGAAAATTAAAATCTAATGACTTTTAATTCACATTTTCGTATGAAAAGAAAACATTTCTTTTTATAAAAGTTGAATTAATCACTTTATTTCATTTTCCAGATTACCTTTTTGTTCTTGTACTGACTTACAAATTTTATAACTTTCTATAGAAAGTGTTAAATTGAGAATCTTATATATATATGGATAGATCAGTGAGTTATTTATGTTATGTCAAAATTGCATACACTTTTAGTGGAAAGTCAAATTATGGTGAATTTTATATCAAAACTGGTCAAAACATGACCTTTGTTCAATTTGTTCTTTAAAACCTAACTTATTGAACTTATTCTTAAGTGAATTTTGGTATGAACATTCTAGACACCTTGAAGACTAGACTGGAAATTTTCACTTTAATCAGACCTTTTTAAGACCATTTTTTATTTATTTTCTTAACTGAAAAGAAAACCAGTTTTCTGGAACTTAGTGATTTACATGAACGTTTTTGTAAAAATGATGTAAAATTGTATAAAATTCATATGAACATGATTTTTATATTTTTGAAAATCTACTAATGTTTTCTTCAAACTTGTTGTTTTCAGTTTTGTCTAAATGATTTTATTTTGAGCTTTATTGACAGAACAAACCTAGGTGGTACTGAACAAAATCAGTTTTACACAACAAAATTGTATGATTTTTAATTATTTACACAAAATTCGTTTTTTAGAAATTCAAAAGCCCAATTGCTGGAAATATCTTACACTTCATGAAACAATATTAAATTCTACATAATATTCTGATAATACAGAAGAAAAAATGAAATGAAATACAAAATTGAAACTGATTATAATTACAGCATCACATTTTTTTATGGAGAAGTTTATGTATAACTTGTCTCGAATTTTTTTATGAAAACATTTTTTGTGATGAACAACAACTTGATTAAGGAAAATCACATAATCACATTGTTTCCTAAGAGTCTCCCTATTAGAGTTGACTATTCTAGGTGGGGTGATTTAAGGTTGGGAACCTATTAGGACTTCCACATACCCAAATCACTCCAAAGATTAAAAAAATGATAAGAAGAAAACAAGGAGAAAGTTAGTAGATGATTAAGAAGATAATCAAAATAAACAAGAATTTCAACTTTACCTTGCTAGCTCAATGATGCACTTCCTTTTTGCCAATTTTTCTACCTTTTTTTGTGATTTTCTTAATTTCTAAGTGAGTTTCTAAATTTTCTTAATTATTAACTTAAACTCTTTTTTGTATTTTCTTCTTTTGATGAACTTCTTCACTTACTAATTAAGACTTTTGCTTATATGAAAAGATTAAGGAGGAGAAGAGTAGTAGAGAAGATGAGAGTGAAGTTGAATTGTGTTTTTTTTCAACTTGGTTTTGAAGTGAAAAAAGGAGGGTTTTTATAGAGAAATGAGGTAGGTGAACTAGGATTTCAAAGAGGTAGAAAATCAGTTTTTTCACCCAAAAAATATGATTTTCTTCATCCTTAATCACCCTAATGACATCACTCTAATGACCTCACCCTAATGACATCATCCAATCTCTTTGGAAACACAAATATTGTTATTCTTTTTGGATTTTCTCATAAATGAGGCAAAATCAGATTATTAGAAAATATTCTTCCTTAAACATCCTAATACGTAAAAAAATTGCAACGAAAAACGTGCAAACAAAACTGATTAAGGCTCTACGTCTGGCGCAGGCTATGTTGTGCGCAAGGTGCACGATCTTGCGTCTAGCGCATGATCGTGTGCTTTGCACACTCGATTCTTCTGGAAAAAATTAGGATTCCCCCCCTCGTACACATGGGATTTGATTCTTATTCTCACATCTTTTCATGATTCTTATTCTCTAACTAATGGATAAAGGATGTGATTAATGGCTAAAGAATATATTCTTATTCTTTATCCAATGAACAATGACTTGACCATCAAGAAAACTGATTAATGCCGGTTTTGCACTAGTGGAAAAAACCTTATCCGAAAATCATTAAAAAAAGGGAGGAAAAGTTGGGCAGAAAATTTGACCCGGTCTTTTAGTTAACCGGATCAGATTTTAGAAACCGCTCCGGTTTTCTAAAATCTGATCCGGTTTCCAAGACCGGATCAGATTTGTCGTTCATTTCTGCCTGATTGCTCCCTTAGAACGGCCCAAAAGGAACGATCCATTTCTTTCGCCCAATATGATAAACCCTCCATCAAACGCCTCTCCTTTTCCCTCCAAATTTGTACTTTTTCTACTACCTAGAACAACCCTTGGAGAGAGAAAACTCGACGAAGAACAAAAATGGCGGCAGCAGATGTTGAAGCGGTGGACTTCGAACCTGAAGAAAATGATCTCATGGACGAAGATGGCAGCGCGGCTGAAGCCGACGGCTCTCCTCGAGCTCCTCATCCTAAGATTAAATCAGCCTCAGAATTTCGCGAAACCCTAGAAAATCTCCACAAACTTTTTTCTTCGAAATTTCGGGTAATTTACTTCTACTCTCTCTCTGAATTTCATTTTTATGTGAATTTTTGTTTCTTGATCTTTCATTTTGATGATGTTGAATTTTCCAATCACATTTGGTCGATTTCTTCTGGATTTTAGCTACTGTTGAATTTTTATTTTTGTGAAAGAAATTATACAGCGAAAAAAGTTAAAAGATGCTTGAATTATGATCAATTTTGGTATTTTGACGCTACTTTGGAAATCAGTTGGTGAAATTGCGGTTGCGGAACGTTTTCAGTTTGATGATCGGAGGCGGAATTGTAGTCTATTTTACTCATGCACATGTTAATTGATCAAATTTAGTGCTTGATGGAGTTGCATTGATAGTTCCATTGTCGAATCGTTCAATTTATGAATGAGCTTATGATTTTGCAACTCTTATACTATAATTAATGTTAGACTCGTCACTGCTCGTGAATTTGATTCTCTCGACTCCGATGGCGGCCCTTGCCCCGCTCGATGTCAGTTTTCTCTCTCTTTGTTATAGCGAGGTTAGGGTTTGTGCTCTTTGCCTTCTGCCATTTTTTTTTTGCTTCCACCATTAAAATTAACCCAAATTCTCCCTTCTTCGATTCCAATTCTCTGTCTCAAAATTTCCCCTAAATTCAACAACTTTAACTCATCTAATCAAACTCAAACTATAATCACAAATACCTAATTACTTAAAATTCAATTACTACTACTAATTAGAAGAATAAGCAAATTTATAGAAATTGATTCTTACTCTTTCTTCTTTAATTTCTCTTTCATGGTGGTTTATCATCTTTTTTGATTGATTCTTCCATGGCAGAAACATACGAGTCTTCTTCTTCTTCAGTTGAGAGGAATCTTCGATACCTGAAGATTGAACTCCATGATTATGAACCTCGCGTGTTTCCTCAGCGGAGGTTTTGTCGAGAGAATTAGAGGGGGGCCGTGTAAGTTGAAGGTTGTGTTGTTAGTTCTGCTGTGAGATTGTTGTGTTTGCCGTGGAATCCTCAGATGGAATTGTTAGGAGATAATATATATATATAGGTTTGGTACTTGAGAAGTAATAGGTTACCGAAAAGAGTTAGATAAAAGATATTTAAAAATAGTTTGGGAAAATATTATTTTTGTAAAAGATATTTTTTATTAATAAAAGTAATTACTATAATTAATTGATTCTATTAATTAAATTGGGCTAGAAAAGGGGTTTCATATAATTGGGCTTTCATAACAACTATTTTTAAAAGGTTTTCGAAGATGTGCTTTTAAAAGGTTATTTTAAAACGCTTTAGAAAATGGGCTTTTATAAAATTATTTATAAAAAGGGTATTCGGAAATGGGTTGATAAAAAGGAGGTTATAAAATGGTTTGGGCTTAAAACATTTTATTTTAGACTCGTTCTTCATTCTTTCCTCGATCCACACCAATTGGAGCAGGGTATTGGTCATCTAATGCAAGTCCAAGGTCCAGAAGAAAAGCCCATGCATTATATGACGAATTAGAACTATCAATGTTGATACTTATATTCCTAACAGCCATAATTTGGTCAATTTGGCTCATTTCGTGGACTTTGATAGGTCTATCAACAAGTTCACATTTTGAACTTACGAAAAAAGTGGTCAAACACTTAATTTGGATAAGTTTTAGGCCGAAATCAAGTGTTGCATGTCATGAATGAAGCCCAATCAAATTTTGCAGCAAAAACAAGAAGTGGGACATGAGTTGGACGTGTGAATTGAAGGCCCAAGTTATGTTTGGGTTTTATTTGCTTTTGTTGTTAATTTAAGTTTGTAATAAACCATGAGATTACTCTTAAAGTAATCCATGATTAGGAGAGGGTTTTAGGGCTGATAATAGGCATGTGATGCATCGGCTTAGGGTTTTTATTGTCTTTGGTTTAACTCTTGTAACAGCTCATTTAATGGAGCTTAACAAGAGGCTTAAATCAAGGAGCTTTGTAACTCCTCTTTGCTGCTCCTCTTTAGACCTTTTTGTAGGTTTTTTTAAGTGTCTTATTGCTGCTCCTCCCTCTATATAAGGAGAGCATATGATAGGTTATGATTAGATATGAAGTTGAATGAAAAAAAGTTGTTTCATTGTGAAACTTTCTTTTGAGTGTGTCTCAAAAACCCCTATTACAACTTGAGTGTGTCTTGGTTGTTTAGGATTGATAGACTAAATTGAGTGTGTCTTGTTTAGTTGTATCAAGATCCTATAGTTCTTTGAGTGTGTCTTGAGAACTACGGTTAAATTTTCAGTTTTCCCTATCCGTTCTAATTCATTAAAAGGAGCAAAATTGTTATAACCAATTCAACTTAAATTAAGTGAGAAAGTGAGGGTTGCACTTGGATCATTTGGTATCAGAGCTTTGGTGAAGAAATTCATCGGAAAAACCGAGTTTTGGAGAAGAGACTAAACTGCCAGAATTCAACCAGTTTTTCATCCGACTTTGAAGGACGATTTCTCAACCTTTAGTAGTCCAAATTGGTTAATTCTTTTTTTCATTCTGCATAACTTTTTGTCTAGAATACTCACAGAATTTTTCAGATTTTTCTGAATTTTTTAGATATTAAACTGGGCACGTTTTTCGCAACTGCTCCAAAACGAAGCAAATCTGGCACACAGAACTTGAAACGACGATTCCTCCTTCATCCGGAAAGCTTTTCAAGAGTTTCTTTTTTGATTCCGCTTGAAATTTCTTGAATTTTCATAATCTGTAATCCTTTGAGAGTCTCAAGGCAATTTACTTTTTTATTCTGTTGTTTGAAGTTACGGACAGATTGATCATTGTAACTGTAATAGTCTAGCAAAATAGTGAAAGAAAAACATGGCTGGTGATGATATTGCTAAGATGTTACAGGTTATAACTCAAAAATTGGAGAACTTAGAGAAAAAATCAGTGGAAAAAGAAGAGAGAAAAAAAGAAATAATGTGGGAAGATATTTTCTTTGAAATTGGGAAGGTTGATGGTGCAAGATGTTCAAAATGCCATGGTTATGGGCATACATACCATTCCTGTCCTAATAAGTTTTATGTGTCCATGGATGACTACCTAAGTTTTGATGAAGAAGATGAAAGAGATAGGGTAATGGATCGAACACTTGAAATTGAAGTCATGGAAAACAATTTTGAAGTTAGTCTTGAAAAGAAAGAAATAATTCAAGACTTTAAAGAAGAAGGGAAAGAAAATTGTTTTCATGAACTTGCTTTTAAAGGAACTTTGTTTCAAAATAGATCTCTTATCAACTCATATGATGTCACAAATTTTGATCCTTTTGAAGAAGATTTTGCCGAGCAAGGTTCTAGTGACGGTGATGATGAAAGTATCACAAGTTCAATCATGGTTCCTTCAATGTATCCAAGTGATGTGGAAAGTGAACTTACTTTTTCTTTATCATTGTTTGAAAAGGTAGGTACAAAAGAAAAGAAGCAAAGCACATCTCTTGTAATTTGTAATTCATATGAAAATCTAGTGGAATCAAACGGGGAGGGTTTGGTTGTGAATGAAAAACAAGCTAGGGGTACTTCTTGTGATATCTCATCTCTAAATGAGTTATTAGGAGAATACCAATATGAAAATAAAAGAGTGAGAGTATTTCAAAATTCATGGGAGAAAATGAGAGAAGAAATTGAAAAGGTGAACAAAAGGAATCTTGAGAGGGTAAACAACAAAAGGAAACTCTTCAAACCTGGTCCAATCTTCACTATAAGAGATCACTTTTCATACTTTCAACAACCAAGTTTGAGGGCAAACTTTTTTGAAGAAAGGGAGAATGATGCAAGTCCAAGGTCCAAAAGAAAAGCCCATGCATTATATGACGAATTAGAACTATCAATGTTGATACTTATATTCCTAACATCCATAATTCGGTCAATTTGGCTCATTTCGTGGACTTTGATAGGTCTATCAACAAGTTCACATTTTGAACTTACGAAAAAAGTGGTCAAACACTTAATTTGGATAAGTTTTAGGCCGAAATCAAGTGTTGCATGTCATGAATGAAGCCCAATCAAATTTGCAGCAACAACAAGAAGTGGGACATGAGTTGGACGTGTGAATTGAAGGCCCAAGTTATGTTTGGGTTTTATTTGCTTTTGTTGTTAATTTAAGTTTGTAATAAACCATGAGATTACTCTTATAGTAATCCATGATCAGGAGAGGGTTTTAGGGCTGATAATAGGCATATGATGCATCAGCTTAGGATTTTTATTGTGCTGGTTTAACTCTTGTAATAGCTCATTTAATGGAGCTTAACAAGAGGCTTAAATCAAGGAGCTTTGTAACGTCTCTTTGCTGCTCCTCTTTGGACCTTTTTGTAGGTTTTTTTAAGTGTCTTATTGCTTCTCCTCCCTCTATATAAGGAGAGCATATGATAGGTTAAAATTAGATATGAAGTTGAATGAAAAAAAGTTGTTTCTTTGTGAAACTTTCTTTTTAGTGTGTCTCAAAAACCCCTATTACAACTTGAGTGTGTCTTGGTTGTTTAGGATTGATAGACTAAATTGAGTGTGTCTTGTTTAGTTGTATCAAGATCCTATAGTTCTTTGAGTGTGTCTTGAGAACTACAGTTAAATTTTCAGTTTTCCCTATCCGTTCTAATTCATTAAAAGGAGCAAAATTGTTATAACCAATTCAACCTAAATTAAGTGAGAAAGTGAGGGTTGCACTTGGATCATTTGGTATCAGAGCTTTGGTGAAGAAATTCATCAGAAAAACCGAGTTTTGGAGAAGAGACGAAACTGCCAGAATTCAACCAGTTTTTCATCCGACTTTGAAGGACGATTTCTCAACCTTTAGTAGTCCAAATTGGTTGATTCTTTTTTTCATTCTGCATAACTTTTTGTCTAGAATACTCACAGAATTTTTCAGATTTTTCTGAATTTTTTAGATATTAAACTGGGCACGTTTTTCGCAACTGCGCCAAAACGAAGCAAATCTGGCACACAGAACTTGAAACGACGATTCCTCCTTCATCCGGAAAGCTTTTCAAGAGTTTCTTTTTTGATTCCGCTTGAAATTTCCTGAATTTTCATAATCTGTAATGCTTTGAGAGTCTCAAGGCAATTTACATTTTTATTCTGTTGTTTGAAGTTACGGACAGATTGATCATTGTAACTGTAATAGTCTAGCAAAATAGTGAAAGAAAAACATGGCTGGTGATGATATTGCTAAGATATTACAGGTTATAACTCAAAATTTGGAGAACTTAGAGAAAAAATCAGTGGAAAAAGAAGAGAGAAAAAAAGAAATAATGTGGGAAGATATTTTCTTTGAAATTGGGAAGGTTGATGGTGCAAGATGTTCAAAATGCCATGGTTATGGGCATACATACCATTCCTGTCCTAATAAGTTTTATGTGTCCATGGATGACTACCTAAGTTTTGAAGAAGAAGATGAAAGAGATAGGGTAATGGATCGAACACTTGAAATTGAAGTCATGGAAAACAATTTTGAAGTTAGTCTTGAAAAGAAAGAAATAATTCAAGACTTTAAAGAAGAAGGGAAAGAAAATTGTTTTCATGAACTTGCTTTTAAAGGAACTTTGTTTCAAAATAGATCTCTTATCAGCTCATATGATGTCACAAATTTTGATCCTTTTGAAGAAGATTTTGCCGAGCAAGGTTCTAGTGATGGTGATGATGAAAGTATCACAAGTTCAATCATGGTTCCTTCAATGTATCCAAGTGATGTGGAAAGTGAACTTACTTTTTCTTTATCATTGTTTGAAAAGGTAGGTACAAAAGAAAAGAAGCAAAGCACATCTCTTGTAATTTGTAATTCATATGAAAATCTAGTGGAATCAAACGGGGAGGGTTTGGTTGTGAATGAAAAACAAGCTAGGGGTACTTCTTGTGATATCTCATCTCTAAATGAGTTATTAGGAGAATACCAATATGAAAATAAAAGAGTGAGAGTATTTCAAAATTCATGGGAGAAAATGAGAGAAGAAATTGAAAAGGTGAACAAAAGGAATCTTGAGAGGGTAAACAACAAAAGGAAACTCTTCAAACCTGGTCCAATCTTCACTATAAGAGATCACTTTTCATACTTTCAACAACCAAGTTTGAGGGCAAACTTTTTTGAAGAAAGGGAGAATGATGCAAGTCCAAGGTCCAAAAGAAAAGCCCATGCATTATATGACGAATTAGAACTATCAATGTTGATACTTATATTCCTAACATCCATAATTCGGTCAATTTGGCTCATTTCGTGGACTTTGATAGGTCTATCAACAAGTTCACATTTTGAACTTACGAAAAAAGTGGTCAAACACTTAATTTGGATAAGTTTTAGGCCGAAATCAAGTGTTGCATGGCATGAATGAAGCCCAATCAAATTTTGCAGCAACAACAAGAAGTGGGACATGAGTTGGACGTGTGAATTGAAGGCCCAAGTTATGTTTGGGTTTTATTTGCTTTTGTTGTTAATTTAAGTTTGTAATAAACCATGAGATTACTCTTATAGTAATCCATGATTAGGAGAGGGTTTTAGGGCTGATAATAGGCATGTGATGTATCAGCTTAGGATTTTTATTGTGCTGGTTTAACTCTTGTAACAGCTCATTTAATGGAGCTTAACAAGAGGCTTAAATCAAGGAGCTTTGTAACTTCTCTTTGCTGCTCCTCTTTGGACCTTTTTGTAGGTTTTTTTAAGTGTCTTATTGCTTCTCCTCCCTCTATATAAGGAGAGCATATGATAGGTTAAAATTAGATATGAAGTTGAATGAAAAAAAGTTGTTTCTTTGTGAAACTTTCTTTTTAGTGTGTCTCAAAAACCCCTATTACAACTTGAGTGTGTCTTGGTTGTTTAGGATTGATAGACTAAATTGAGTGTGTCTTGTTTAGTTGTATCAAGATCCTATAGTTCTTTGAGTGTGTCTTGAGAACTACAGTTAAATTTTCAGTTTTCCCTATCCGTTCTAATTCATTAAAAGGAGCAAAATTGTTATAACCAATTCAACCTAAATTAAGTGAGAAAGTGAGGGTTGCACTTGGATCATTTGGTATCAGAGCTTTGGTGAAGAAATTCATCGGAAAAACCGAGTTTTGGAGAAGAGACGAAACTGCCAGAATTCAACCAGTTTTTCATCCGACTTTGAAGGACGATTTCTCAACCTTTAGTAGTCCAAATTGGTTGATTCTTTTTTTCATTCTGCATAACTTTTTGTCTAGAATACTCACAGAATTTTTCAGATTTTTCTGAATTTTTTAGATATTAAACTGGGCACGTTTTTCGCAACTGCGCCAAAACGAAGCAAATCTGGCACACAGAACTTCAAACGACGATTCCTCCTTCATCCGGAAAGCTTTTCAAGAGTTTCTTTTTTGATTCCGCTTGAAATTTCCTGAATTTTCATAATCTGTAATGCTTTGAGAGTCTCAAGGCAATTTACATTTTTATTCTGTTGTTTGAAGTTACGGACAGATTGATCATTGTAACTGTAATAGTCTAGCAAAATAGTGAAAGAAAAACATGGCTGGTGATGATATTGCTAAGATATTACAGGTTATAACTCAAAATTTGGAGAACTTACAGAAAAAATCAGTGGAAAAAGAAGAGAGAAAAAAAGAAATAATGTGGGAAGATATTTTCTTTGAAATTGGGAAGGTTGATGGTGCAAGATGTTCAAAATGCCATGGTTATGGGCATACATACCATTCCTGTCCTAATAAGTTTTATGTGTCCATGGATGACTACCTAAGTTTTGAAGAAGAAGATGAAAGAGATAGGGTAATGGATCGAACACTTGAAATTGAAGTCATGGAAAACAATTTTGAAGTTAGTCTTGAAAAGAAAGAAATAATTCAAGACTTTAAAGAAGAAGGGAAAGAAAATTGTTTTCATGAACTTGCTTTTAAAGGAACTTTGTTTCAAAATAGATCTCTTATCAGCTCATATGATGTCACAAATTTTGATCCTTTTGAAGAAGATTTTACCGAGCAAGGTTCTAGTGATGGTGATGATGAAAGTATCACAAGTTCAATCATGGTTCCTTCAATGTATCCAAGTGATGTGGAAAGTGAACTTACTTTTTCTTTATCATTGTTTGAAAAGGTAGGTACAAAAGAAAAGAAGCAAAGCACATCTCTTGTAATTTGTAATTCATATGAAAATCTAGTGGAATCAAACAGGGAGGGTTTGGTTGTGAATGAAAAACAAGCTAGGGGTACTTCTTGTGATATCTCATCTCTAAATGAGTTATTAGGAGAATACCAATATGAAAATAAAAGAGTGAGAGTATTTCAAAATTCATGGGAGAAAATGAGAGAAGAAATTGAAAAGGTGAACAAAAGGAATCTTGAGAGGGTAAACAACAAAAGGAAACTCTTCAAACCTGGTCCAATCTTCACTATAAGAGATCACTTTTCATACTTTCAACAACCAAGTTTGAGGGCAAACTTTTTTGAAGAAAGGGAGAATGATGCAAGTCCAAGGTCCAAAAGAAAAGCCCATGCATTATATGACGAATTAGAACTATCAATGTTGATACTTATATTCCTAACAGCCATAATTTGGTCAATTTGGCTCATTTCGTGGACTTTGATAGGTCTATCAACAAGTTCACATTTTGAATTTACGAAAAAAGTGGTCAAACACTTAATTTGGATAAGTTTTAGGCCGAAATCAAGTGTTGCATGTCATGAATGAAGCCCAATCAAATTTTGCGGCAACAACAAGAAGTGGGACATGAGTTGAACGTGTGAATTGAAGGCCCAAGTTATGTTTGGGTTTTATTTGCTTTTGTTGTTAATTTAAGTTTGTAATAAACCATGAGATTACTCTTAATGTAATCCATGATTAGGAGAGGGTTTTAGGGCTGATAATAGGCATGTGATGCATCAGCTTAGGGTTTTATTGTGCTGGTTTAACTCTTGTAACAGCTCATTTAATGGAGCTTAACAAGAGGCTTAAATCAAGGAGCTTTGTAACTCCTATTTGCTGCTCCTCTTTGGACCTTTTTGTAGGTTTTTTTAAGTGTCTTATTGTTGCTCCTCCCTCTATATAAGGAGAGCATATGATAGGTTAAGATTAGATATGAAGTTGAATAAAAAAAGTTGTTTCTTTGTGAAACTTTCTTTTGAGTGTGTCTCAAAAACCCCTATTACAACTTGAGTGTGTCTTGGTTGTTTAGGATTGATAGACTAAATTGAGTGTGTCTTGTTTAGTTGTATCAAGATCCTATAGTTCTTTGAGTGTGTCTTGAGAACTACGGTTAAATTTTCGGTTTTCCCTATCCGTTCTAATTCATTAAAAGGGGCAAAATTGTTATAACCAATTACACCTAAATTAAGTGAGAAAGTGAGGGTTGCACTTGGATCATTTGGTATCAGAGCTTTGGTGAAGAAATTCATCGGAAAAACCGAGTTTTGGAGAAGAGACGAAACTGCCAGAATTCAAACAGTTTTTCATCCGACTTTGAAGGACGATTTCTCAACCTTTAGTAGTCCAAATTGGTTGATTCTTTTTTTAATTCTGCATAACTTTTTGTCTAGAATACTCACAGAATTTTTCATATTTTTCTGAATTTTTTAGATATTAAACTGGGCACGTTTTTCGCAACTGCGCCAAAACGAAGCAAATCTGGCACACAGAACTTGAAACGACGATTCCTCCTTCATCCGAAAAGCTTTTAAAGAGTTTCTTTTTTGATTCCGCTTGAAATTTCCTGAATTTTCATAATCTGTAATCCTTTGAGAGTCTCAAGGAAATTTACATTTTTATTCTGTTGTTTGAAGTTACGGACAGATTGATCATTGTAACTGTAATAGTCTAGCAAAATAGTGAAAGAAAAACATGGCTGGTGATGATATTGCTAAGATGTTACAGGTTATAACTCAAAAATTGGAGAACTTAGAGAAAAAATCAGTGGAAAAAGAAGAGAGAAAAAAAGAAATAATGTGGGAAGATATTTTCTTTGAAATTGGGAAGGTTGATGGTGCAGGATGTTCTAAATGCCATGGTTATGGGCATACATACCATTCCTGTCCTAATAAGTTTTATGTGTCCATGGATGACTACCTAAGTTTTGAAGAAGAAGATGAAAGAGATAGGGTAATGGATCGAACACTTGAAATTCAAGTCATGGAAAACAATTTTGAAGTTAGTCTTGAAAAGAAAGAAATAATTCAAGACTTTAAAGAAGAAGGGAAAGAAAATTGTTTTCATGAACTTGCTTTTAAAGGAACTTTGTTTCAAAATAGATCTCTTATCAGCTCATATGATGTCACAAATTTTGATCCTTTTCAAGAAGATTTTGCCGAGCAAGGTTCTAGTGATGGTGATGATGAAAGTATCACAAGTTCAATCATGGTTCCTTCAATGTATCCAAGTGATGTGGAAAGTGAACTTACTTTTTCTTTATCATTGTTTGAAATGGTAGGTACAAAAGAAAAGAAGCAAAGCACATCTCTTGTAATTTGTAATTCATATGAAAATCTAGTGGAATCAAACGGGGAGGGTTTGGTTGTGAATGAAAAACAAGTTAGGGGTACTTCTTGTGATATCTCATCTCTAAATGAGTTATTAGGAGAATACCAATATGAAAATAAAAGAGTGAGAGTATTTCAAAATTCATGGGAGAAAATGAGAGAAGAAATTGAAAAGGTGAACAAAAGGAATCTTGAGAGGGTAAACAACAAAAGGAAACTCTTCAAACCTGGTCCAATCTTCACTATAAGAGATCACTTTTCATACTTTCAACAACCAAGTTTGAGGGCAAACTTTTTTGAAGAAAGGGAGAATGATGCAAGTCCAAGGTCCAAAAGAAAAGCCCATGCATTATATGACGAATTAGAACTATCAATGTTGATACTTATATTCCTAACAGCCATAATTCGGTCAATTTGGCTCATTTCGTTGACTTTGATAGGTCTATCAACAAGTTCACATTTTGAACTTACGAAAAAAGTGGTCAAACACTTAATTTGGATAAGTTTTAGGCCGAAATCAAGTGTTGCATATCATGAATGAAGCCCAATCAAATTTTGTCGCAACAACAAGAAGTGGGACATGAGTTGGACGTGTGAATTGAAGGCCCAAGTTATGTTTGGGTTTTATTTGCTTTTGTTGTTAATTTAAGTTTGTAATAAACCATGAGATTACTCTTAAAGTAATCCATGATTAGGAGAGGGTTTTAGGGCTGATAATAGGCATGTGATGCATCGGCTTAGGGTTTTTATTGTCTTGGTTTAACTCTTGTAATAGCTCATTTAATGGAGCTTAACAAGAGGCTTAAATCAAGGAGCTTTGTAACTCCTCTTTGCTGCTCCTCTTTGAACGTTTTTGTAGGTTTTTTTAAGTGTCTTATTGCTGCTCCTCCCTCTATATAAGGAGAGCATATGATAGGTTAAGATTAGATATGAAGTTGAATGAAAAAAAGTTGTTTCTTTGTGAAACTTTCTTTTGAGTGTGTCTCAAAAACCCCTATTACAACTTGAGTGTGTCTTGGTTGTTTAGGATTGATAGACTAAATTGAGTGTGTCTTGTTTAGTTGTATCAAGATCCTATAGTTCTTTGAGTGTGTCTTGAGAACTACAGTTAAATTTTCAGTTTTTCCTATCCGTTCTAATTCATTAAAAGGAGCAAAATTGTTATAACCAATTCAACCTAAATTAAGTGAGAAAGTGAGGGTTGCACTTGGATCATTTGGTATCAGAGCTTTGGTGAAGAAATTCATCGGTAAAAACCGAGTTTTGGAGAAGAGACGAAACCGCTGGAATTCAACCAGGTTTTTCATCCGACTTTGAAGGACGATTTCTCAACCTTTAGTAGTCCAAATTGGTTGATTCTTTTTTCATTCTCGCATAACTTTTTGTCTAGAATACTCACAGAATGTTTCATATTTTTCTGAATTTTTTAGATATTAAACTGGGCACGTTTTTCGCAATCGCGCCAAAGCGAAGCAAATCGGCACACGTAACTTGAAACGACGATTCCTCCTTCATCCGGAAAGCTCTTCAAGAGTTTCTTTTTTGATTCCGCTTGAAATTTCCTGAATTTTCATAATCTGTAATCCTTTGAGAGTCTCAAGGCAATTTACATTTTTATTCTGTTGTTTGAAGTTACGGACAGATTGATCATTGTAACTGTAATAGTCTAGCAAAATAGTGAAAGAAAAACGTGGCTGGTGATGATATTGCTAAGATGTTACAGGTTATAACTCAAAAATTGGAGAACTTAGAGAAAAAATCAGTGGAAAAAGAAGAGAGAAAAAAAGAAATAATGTGGGAAGATATTTTCTTTGAAATTGGGTAGGTTGATGGTGCAAGATGTTCAAAATGCCATGGTTATGGGCATACATACCATTCCTGTCCTAATAAGTTTTATGTGTCCATGGATGACTACTTAAGTTTTGAAGAAGAAGATGAAAGAGATAGGGTAATGGATCAAACACTTGAAATTGAAGTCATGGAAAACAATTTTGAAGTTAGTCTTGAAAAGAAAGAAGTAATTCAAGACTTTAAAGAAGAAGGGAAAGAAAATTGTTTTCATGAACTTGCTTTTAAAGGAACTTTGTTTCAAAATAGATCTCTTATCAGCTCATATGATGTCACAAATTTTGATCCTTTTGAAGAAGATTTTGCCGAGCAAGGTTCTAGTGATGGTGATGATGAAAGTATCACAAGTTCAATCATGGTTCCTTCAATGTATCCAAGTGATGTGGAAAGTGAACTTACTTTTTCTTTATCATTGTTTGAAAAGGTAGGTACAAAAAAAAGAAGCAAAGCACATCTCTTGTAATTTGTAATTCATATGAAAATCTACACTAGTGGAAAAAACTGCTTTTGCTACTTATCAAATGCTCCGGTTGACTAATCAACGCGACCATTTGTGAATGAGTGCTCCGGTTAGTCAACCCGAGCACTTAACCCTATCACATCTTATGAAAACTAAAACTCAAGAGTGTTTATTTTCACTCTCCTCGTCAGTTCTTCCCTCTCTAGTGTTTTCCCTCCCTCCGTGTTCTCTCTCTTTTTCCCTCTCCATCAAACTGCTTCTCTGTCTCTCTCTTCCCTCTTCACTCTCTCTCTCTCCCTCTCCCCCCTAAACTCAACCGACAACAATGGTGTCCTCAGATGAAAAAAATGGTTCACCCCCAACAAAAGTCGCCCTAATCACCGGCATAACAGGGCAAGACGGATCCTACTTAACCGAATTCCTCCTCCAAAAAAACAACCAAGTCCATGGCTTAATCCGTCGATCCTCAAACTTCAACACACAACGCATGTCAAGGTAAGTTTATTCGAACTTTATTGCTGTATTTTAGGTTTTTTTCTTTGATTTTTTTAAGATTTTCTCTGATTCAAAACCTTTCTCTCTCACCTCGACTAAATATTCCGGTATTAGATTCAGAAACTTTCTGTTTTCTTTCATGTTTCTCAAATTCATCGCTGATTGTGATTCACAGTCGAATTTTACAAGGAGAATTGTTGTGGTTTACGCGTTGTTTGTTTTGTCAAGGTTTGGCAGTTTCATCGGTTTTTTATTGCGAGATTTCATTTGGCTTTATTCGTAGCTCTATGAATCAAACTGGATTTTAATGGAGATTTGATATCAATTGATGCTAATCTCTTGAAGTTGCATGAGGTTTCACCTTTGGCTCTCAAACCTAATTCTTACCTGGCGCAAGAGTTATTTGAACAGCGGCTTTCGCTTCCTGAAACCAATTGCCTCGTAAGTCCTTTCATTTTGTTTATGGAAATTTTTTCTTTTTTACGTTATTTTTGTTGTGTCAGATTATGATGTGTTGATAGTTGATCTGAAAATCGCGATTGGTATTTGGATCATTCTCTCTTCTTCTTTTGCTTTTTATTTTCGATCTTGGGTTCTGCTATATTGTTTAAGTATTTCGTTAATGTTGCAATGTCAAATGCTGAGTACAGTGTGGTCTATTCTTTTACTTATTGGTTAATTGCCTCTTTCTTTGAAAGATTTGATCTTCAGTCAGTTTTCTAACTGATAGTATCATGGACATATGTAACTTTATTAGCTGGTTATTATGCACAATGAATTCCTTCTGAGTCTGCTAAGAAATTTGTTGCAATAATCCGTGATGTACTCTTTTATGATCTCATAGTGTCTGATGAGAGAAAAAGAATTTGTATGCTTGTTGTACTAAATTTTAATTAGCTATTTCTATTTTTAAATGTGTAATATACAAGTTGCATTTCCATGTCACAGTTGGCATGGAAGTCTGATATTGTCACCTCAATTTTTTTTGTGTGTAAAGGACAGCGGATAAGTATCAACTTTATACCCAGCATGCCTATATGAGACCTCTTGGAGTAGGTGTGTGCCAAGTCTTTGCTTTTGCTCTCCTTCAAGAATTTTTTGTTTGGTTGTTAATGCCTATTTTCTTTCTTTTAGTGGCTATGGTACTTGGAATTGATGAAGAGAAGGGGCCATTGCTATTTAAATGTGACCCAGCTGGCCACTTTTATGGTCACAAGGTATTCTTTTTGGATTATTAAATTTTCAATATGCTCCACCATTATTGGCGTTCACTCATGAGTCATGATAAGTAGTGATAAAGTTCAGGTGTGATCAATTGCTTTGTAAACTACTAGTAATAGTGTTAGTATTGTGGTAGTAAGCTAAAGAGGATGACCTTAATTGAGGCGAGAACTATAACCATTATATTATTAGAATCATCGACACTTCTAGTTCTACTCCATAATTTATTCTAATTAACAAATAAAGAAGTGGTTTGGCTTCATGGGAATCACTTTACTGGGATAGTCCCAGAAGGTATTGGAAATTTAATCTCATTGAAAATTCTTGATCTTAATAGGAATCGGCTTTGATGGAGTTGGAGAGATTGGATTTGAACAACAATATGTTAATCTGAGGAGCTACGTTCCATATACCATTCAAACATTCAAACTGTGCAGTATTCCATTTCAAATAGGTATATTATTGTTGCTTTGTAGTTCTTACTGCTCTCAATGTTGAATCTAGGGTCTTTTATTATGTTGGTCAACTTTGAATCACCCTCCCCTTTCTTTATTTTGAGGGCCTTAGGGGTTCACTGTTTTACTAAATAAAATGAATCAGGGAGGCTGGAGAGCTTTTTCCAATGTGGTTTTGTTATGGAAGGTCAGGATTGTGGGTAATTGACTAACTATTTATGTTACCGTTAATTGTTTACTTGTTTTCTTTTAGTGAGTCTAAGTTATTGCTTGTTAGTGAGTAAGTTATTTCTTACTGGCTGGAGCTTAGATTTTTATCTTATAACAAGATCTGGAAGTGTGTGGTGAGTATAACAAGCTTAGCTATACTTTGTAATGCAGCTGGCCTTTGTGCGAATGTCTCGTTGCTTTCTACTCAACTGGCTATCCTCTTGAAAAAGTGGAGGCTTTTGCTGGTTTAAGGAAGTAAGTCATATTTGCTATTATCTCATTCTTCTCTCTCTAATCATTGCATTACTTATGAATACGGTTGCTCTATAAAGTATCCTACCATTTGGAAACCCCCCCCCAATCGACTCTTTGAGGTACCAAATACATGAGTAGTAGTCTACATTACTGCTTTCTGAATCTTAGATAGCTGGTAAACTTTGGCATCGTAAGCAGAATATGATATGTACGTATTTCTATATGCCTTTGTCTCCTGGTAAAGGTAACATATCATGGTTCGCTATAATCAATCTGTTATAGGATAGTTTGTCCGGAGTATTAGAGTGTGACAGGTGTGGAAGTAGATGGTTATCGGGAAACAGAGGGGTTGGTCCGGGAAGTAGATGGTTATCTAATGATGTGCTACTGAAGTACTGTTTCTATATGGTCCATTGTGCTGCTTCTAGTTGAGTTGCAATTTTTGGTGTTTTGCGTCCAAGTTGAAGAGATTATAGTTAGTTCAATCTCTTTTTTGTTCATTGTAAATGTTGCCTGTTACTATATAATTGCCATCAATTTAAATGTGGTGCACTACGTATGATAAGGTGGCTAGTCTTTGAAATTTTTACGTTCAATATGGGCTTAATCTCGTTTCCGGTGTATTGTTTTCTAGTTTATGTGATTGCAATATATATGGTGCAGGGCAAGTTTCCACATCGGCCAATTAGCTTTATCATCATTATTTCCCCTTTGATGGCTTTAGTTTCAAGTCTTATAGTAAACCATATGTGAATTATACAATTATCTAAATCTGCTCTGTTGATATATAATTTTGCAAGATAAGGTTCTAATGGTGTACATGTATGGTTCATTTCAGTTATAAATTTAAATTTTAGATACCCTATACTTTTTAGTGCTTTTTTCGTCCAAGGCTCTTGTAAATTAGTTCTTTTTTCTTGATATGATATGATTTGTTGATTCCTCAAGCTACTTCTTTGATTTGTAATGGCTGTGTAGACCATTCAGCTCTGCGTTTGTGGTTTATCAAGTGCATTAATACTTTGTTGTTGCTGTTGGATGCTGTACACAGCAACAACATCCATTTTATTTATAAAAAAAAAATAGCCGCAAATGCTCCGGTTGACAGGAACAAACCGGAGCATTTTGTTCATAAATGCTCCGGTTTTTAGTAATAATCGGAGCATTTGGCCCACTTTGAGCATATTAAATTTGTCATATGCTCCGGTTTTTTGAACAACCGGAGCATTTGACAGACTAAATGCTCCGGTTGAAAACCGGAGCATTTGATAAATTCTCAAATGCTCGTATGACGTCTGCTACGCCTCAAATACGGAGCATTTGTATGGTTTTCAACTGGAGCAATTGATGTTTTTTCCACTAGTGCTAGTGGAATCAAACGGGGAGGGTTTGGTTGTGAATGAAAAACAAGCTAGGGGTACTTCTTGTGATATCTTATCTCTAAATGAGTTATTAGGAGAATACCAATATGAAAATAAAAGAGTGAGAGTATTTCAAAATTCATGGGTGAAAATGAGAGAAGAAATTGAAAAGGTGAACAAAAGGAATCTTGAGAGGGTAAACAACAAAAGGAAACTCTTCAAACCTAGTCCAATCTTCACTATAAGAGAACACTTTTCATACTTTCAACAACCAAGTTTGAGGGCAAACTTTTTTGAAGAAAGGGAGAATGATGTAAGTCCAAGATCCAAAAGAAAAGCCCATGCATTATATGACGAATTAGAACTATCAATGTTGGTACTTATATTCCTAACAGCCATAATTCGGTCAATTTGGCTCATTTCGTGGACTTTGATAGGTCTATCAACAAGTTCACATTTTGAACTTACGAAAAAAGTGGTCAAACACTTAATTTGGATAAGTTTTAGGCCGAAATCAAGTGTTGCATGTCATGAATGAAGCCCAATCAAATTTTGCAGCAACAACAAGAAGTGGGACATGAGTTGGACGTGTGAATTGAAGGCCCAAGTTATGTTTGGGTTTTATTTGCTTTTGTTGTTAATTTAAGTTTGTAATAAACCATGAGATTACTCTTAAAGTAATCCATGATTAGGATAGGGTTTTAGGGCTGATAATAGGCATGTGATGCATCAGCTTAGGGTTTTTATTGTGCTGGTTTAACTCTTGTAACAGCTCATTTAATGGAGCTTAACAAGAGGCTTAAATCAAGGAGCTTTGTAACTCCTCTTTGCTGCTCCTCTTTGGACGTTTTGTAGGTTTTTTTAAGTGTCTTATTGCTGCTCCTCCCTCTATATAAGGAGAGCATATGATAGGTTAAGATTAGATATGAAGTTGAATGAAAAAAAGTTGTTTCTTTGTGAAACTTTCTTTTGAGTGTGTCTCAAAAACCCCTATTACAACTTGAGTGTGTCTTGGTTGTTTAGGATTGATAGAATAAATTGAGTGTGTCTTGTTTAGTTGAATCAAGATCCTATAGTTCTTTGAGTGTGTCTTGAGAACTACAGTTAAATTATCAGTTTTCCCTATCCGTTCTAATTCATTAAAAGGAGCAACATAGTTATAACCAATTCAACCTAAATTAAGTGAGAAAGTGAGGGTTGCACTTGGATCATTTGGTATCAGAGCTTTGGTGAAGAAATTCATCGGAAAAACCGAGTTTTGGAGAAGAGACGAAACTGCCAGAATTCAACCAGTTTTTCATCCGACTTTGAAGGACGATTTCTCAACCTTTCGTAGTCCAAATTGGTTGATTCTTTTTTTCATTTTGCATAACTTTTTGTCTAGAATACTCACAGAATTTTTCATATTTTTCTGAATTTTTTAGATATTAAACTGGGCACGTTTTTCGCAACTGTGCCAAAACGGAGCTAATCTGGCACACAGAACTTGAAACGACGATTCCTCCTTCATCCGGAAAGCTTTTCAAGAGTTTCTTTTTTGATTCTGCTTGAAATTTCCTGAATTTTCATAATCTGTAATCCTTTGAGAGTCTCAAGGCAATTTACATTTTTATTCTGTTGTTTGAAGTTGCGGACAGATTGATCATTGTAACTGTAATAGTCTAGCAAAATAGTGAAAGAAAAACAAGGGTGGTGATGATATTGCTAAGATGTTACAGGTTATAACTCAAAAATTGGAGAACTTAGAGAAAAAATCAGTGGAAAAAGAAGAGAGAAAAAAAAGAAATAATGTGGGAAGATATTTTCTTTGAAATTGGGAAGGTTGATGGTGCAAGATGTTCAAAATGCCATGGTTATGGGCATACATATCATTCCTGGCCTAATAAGTTTTATGTGTCCATGGATGACTACCTAAGTTTTGAAGAAGAAGATGAAAGAGATAGGGTAATGGATCGAACACTTGAAATTGAAGTAATGGAAAACAATTTTGAAGTTAGTCTTGAAAAGAAAGAAATAATTCAAGACTTTAAAGAAGTAGGGAAAGAAAATTGTTTTCATGAACTTGCTTTTAAAGGAACTTTGTTTCAAAATAGATCTCTTATCAGCTCATATGATGTCACAAATTTTGATCCTTTTCAAGAAGATTTTGCCGAGCAAGGTTCTAGTGATGGTGATGATGAAAGTATCACAAGTTCAATCATGGTTCCTTCAATGTATCCAAGTGATGTGGAAAGTGAACTTACTTTTTCTTTATCATTGTTTGAAAAGGTAGGTACAAAAGAAAAGAAGCAAAGCACATCTCTTGTAATTTGTAATTCATATGAAAATCTAGTGGAATCAAACGGGGAGGGTTTGGTTGTGAATGAAAAACAAGCTAGGGGTACTTCTTGTGATATCTCATCTCTAAATGAGTTATTAGGAGAATACCCATATGTAAATAAAAGAGTAAGAGTATTTCAAAATTCATGGGAGAAAATGAGAGAAGACATTGAAAAGGTGAACAAAAGGAATCTTGAGAGGGTAAACAACAAAAGGAAACTCTTCAAACCTGGTCCAATCTTCACTATAAGAGATCACTTTTCATACTTTCAACAACCAAGTTTGAGGGCAAACTTTTTTGAAGAAAGGGAGAATGATGCAAGTCCAAGGTCCAAAAGAAAAGCCCATGCATTATATGACGAATTAGAACTATCAATGTTGATACTTATATTCCTAACAGCCATAATTCGGTCAATTTGGCTCATTTCGTGGACTTTGATAGGTCTATCAACAAGTTCACATTTTGAACTTACGAAAAAAGTGGTCAAACACTTAATTTGGATAAGTTTTAGGCCGAAATCAAGTGTTGCATGTCAT
This sequence comes from Beta lomatogona, assembly GCA_947646795.1. Classification (NCBI taxonomy): domain Eukaryota; kingdom Viridiplantae; phylum Streptophyta; class Magnoliopsida; order Caryophyllales; family Amaranthaceae; genus Beta; species Beta lomatogona. The sequence goes on from CANSNZ010001329.1 coordinate 174,186, forward strand.
GAATGAAGCCCAATCAAATTTTGCAGCAACAACAAGAAGTGGGACATGAGTTGGACGTGTGAATTGAAGGCCCAAGTTATGTTTGGGTTTTATTTGCTTTTGTTGTTAATTTAAGTTTGTAATAAACCATGAGATTACTCTTAAAGTAATCCATGATTAGGAGAGGGTTTTAGGGCTGATAATAGGCATGTGATGCATCAGCTTAGGGTTTTTATTGTGCTGGTTTAACTCTTGTAACAGCTCATTTAATGGAGCTTAACAAGAGGCTTAAATCAAGGAGCTTTGTAACTCCTCTTTGCTGCTCCTCTTTGGACGTTTTTGTAGGTTTTTTTAAGTGTCTTATTGCTGCTCCTCCCTCTATATAAGGAGAGCATATGATAGGTTAAGATTAGATATGAAGTTGAATGAAAAAAAGTTGTTTCTTTGTGAAACTTTCTTTTGAGTGTGTCTCAAAAACCCCTATTACAACTTGAGTGTGTCTTGGTTGTTTAGGATTGATAGAATAAATTGAGTGTGTCTTGTTTAGTTGAATCAAGATCATATAGTTCTTTGAGTGTGTCTTGAGAACTACAGTTAAATTTTCAGTTTTCCCTATCCGTTCTAATTCATTAAAAGGAGCAACATAGTTATAACCAATTCAACCTAAATTAAGTGAGAAAGTGAGGGTTGCACTTGGATCATTTGGTATCAGAGCTTTGGTGAAGAAATTCATCGGAAAAACCGAGTTTTGGAGAAGAGACGAAACTGCCAGAATTCAACCAGTTTTTCATCCGACTTTGAAGGACGATTTCTCAACCTTTCGTAGTCCAAATTGGTTGATTCTTTTTTTCATTTTGCATAACTTTTTGTCTAGAATACTCACAGAATTTTTCAGATTTTTCTGAATTCTTTAGATATTAAACTGGGCACGTTTTTCGTAACTGTGCCAAAACGGAGCTAATCTGGCACACAGAACTTGAAACGACGATTCCTCCTTCATCCGGAAAGCTTTTCAAGAGTTTCTTTTTTGATTCTGCTTGAAATTTCCTGAATTTTCATAATCTGTAATCCTTTGAGAGTCTCAAGGCAATTTACATTTTTATTCTGTTGTTTGAAGTTGCGGACAGATTGATCATTGTAACTGTAATAGTCTAGCAAAATAGTGAAAGAAAAACAAGGGTGGTGATGATATTGCTAAGATGTTACAGGTTATAACTCTAAAATTGGAGAACTTAGAGAAAAAATCAGTGGAAAAAGAAGAGAGAAAAAAAAGAAATAATGTGGGAAGATATTTTCTTCGAAATTGGGAAGGTTGATGGTGCAAGATGTTCAAAATGCCATGGTTATGGGCATACATATCATTCCTGTCCTAATAAGTTTTATGTGTCCATGGATGACTACCTAAGTTTTGAAGAAGAAGATGAAAGAGATAGGGTAATGTATCGAACACTTGAAATTGAAGTCATGGAAAACAATTTTGAAGTTAGTCTTGAAAAGAAAGAAATAATTCAAGACTTTAAAGAAGTAGGGAAAGAAAATTGTTTTCATGAACTTGCTTTTAAAGGAACTTTGTTTCAAAATAGATCACTTATCAGCTCATATGATGTCACAAATTTTGATCCTTTTGAAGAAGATTTTGCCGAGCAAGGTTCTAGTGATGGTGATGATGAAAGTATCACAAGTTCAATCATGGTTCCTTCAATGTATCCAAGTGATGTGGAAAGTGAACTTACTTTTTCTTTATCATTGTTTGAAAAGGTAGGTACAAAAGAAAAGAAGCAAAGCACATCTCTTGTAATATGTAATTCATATGAAAATCTAGTGGAATCAAACGGGGAGGGTTTGGTTGTGAATGAAAAACAAGCTAGGGGTACTTCTTGTGATATCTCATCTCTAAATGAGTTATTAGGAGAATACCAATATGTAAATAAAAGAGTAAGAGTATTTCAAAATTCATGGGAGAAAATGAGAGAAGACATTGAAAAGGTGAACAAAAGGAATCTTGAGAGGGTAAACAACAAAAGGAAACTCTTCAAACCTGGTCCAATCTTCACTATAAGAGATCACTTTTCATACTTTCAACAACCAAGTTTGAGGGCAAACTTTTTTGAAGAAAGGGAGAATGATGCAAGTCCAAGGTCCAAAAGAAAAGCCCATGCATTATATGACGAATTAGAACTATCAATGTTGATACTTATATTCCTAATGACCATAATTCGGTCAATTTGGCTCATTTCGTGGACTTTGATAGGTCTATCAACAAGTTCACATTTTGAACTTACGAAAAAAGTGGTCAAACACTTAATTTGGATAAGTTTTAGGCCGAAATCAAGTGTTGCATGTCATGAACGAAGCCCAATCAAATTTTGCAGCAACAACAAGAAGTGGGACATGAGTTGGACGTGTGAATTGAAGGCCCAAGTTATGTTTGGGTTTTATTTGATTTTGTTGTTAATTTAAGTTTGTAATAAACCATGAGATTACTCTTAAAGTAATCCATGATTAGGAGAGGGTTTTAGGGCTGATAATAGGCATGTGATGCATCAGCTTAGGGTTTTTATTGTCTTTGCTTTAACTCTTGTGTAAGCTCATTTAATGGAGCTTAACAAGAGGCTTAAATCAAGGAGCTTTGTAACTCCTCTTTGCTGCTCCTCTTTGGACGTTTTTGTAGGTTTTTTTAAGTGTCTTATTGCTGCTCCTCCCTCTATATAAGGAGAGCATATGATAGGTTAAGATTAGATATGAAGTTGAATGAAAAAAAGTTGTTTCTTTGTGAAACTTTCTTTTGAGTGTGTCTCAAAAACCCCTATTACAACTTGAGTGTGTCTTGGTTGTTTAGGATTGATAGACTAAATTGAGTGTGTCTTGTTTAGTTGAATCAAGATCCTATAGTTCTTTGAGTGTGTCTTGAGAACTACAGTTAAATTTTCAGTTTTCCCTATCCGTTCTAATTCATTAAAAGGAGCAACATAGTTATAACCAATTCAACCTAAATTAAGTGAGAAAGTGAGGGTTGCACTTGGATCATTTGGTATCAGAGCTTTGGTGAAGAAATTCATCGGAAAAACCGAGTTTTGGAGAAGAGACGAAACCGCTGAATTCAACCAGCTTTTTCATCCGACTTTGAAGGACGATTTCTCAACCTTTAGTAGTCCAAATTGGTTGATTCTTTTTTCATTCTGCATAACTTTTTGTCTAGAATACTCACAGAATTGTTCAGATTTTTCTGAATTTTTTAGATATTAATCTGGGCACGTTTTTCGCAACTGTGCCAAAACGGAGCTAATCTGGCACACAGAACTTGAAACGACGATTCCTCCTTCATCCGGAAAGCTTTTCAAGAGTTTCTTTTTTTATTCTGCTTGAAATTTCCTGAATTTTCATAATCTGTAATCCTTTGAGAGTCTCAAGGCAATTTACATTTTTATTCTGTTGTTTGAAGTTGCGGACAGATTGATCATTGTAACTGTAATAGTCTAGCAAAATAGTGAAAGAAAAACAAGGGTGGTGATGATATTGCTAAGATGTTACAAGTTATAACTCAAAAATTGGAGAACTTAAAGAAAAAATCAGTGGAAAAAGAAGACAGAAAAAAAAGAAATAATGTGGGAAGATATTTTCTTTGAAATTGGGAAGGTTGATGGTGCAAGATGTTCAAAATGCCATGGTTATGGGCATACATATCATTCCTGTCCTAATAAGTTTTATGTGTCCATGGATGACTACCTAAGTTTTGAAGAAGAAGATGAAAGAGATAGGGTAATGGATCGAACACTAGAAATTGAAGTCATGGAAAACAATTTTGAAGTTAGTCTTGAAAAGAAAGAAATAATTCAAGACTTTAAAGAAGTAGGGAAAGAAAATTGTTTTCATGAACTTGCTTTTAAAGGAACTTTGTTTCAAAATAGATCTCTTATTAGCTCATATGATGTCACAAATTTTGATCCTTTTGAAGAAGATTTTGCCGAGCAAGGTTCTAGTGATGGTGATGATGAAAGTATCACAAGTTCAATCATGGTTCCTTCAATGTATCCAAGTGATGTGGAAAGTGAACTTACTTTTTCTTTATCATTGTTTGAAAAGGTAGGTACAAAAGAAAAGAAGCAAAGCACATCTCTTGTACTTTGTAATTCATATGAAAATCTAGTGGAATCAAACGGGGAGGGTTTGGTTGTGAATGAAAAACAAGCTAGGGGTACTTCTTGTGATATCTCATCTCTAAATGAGTTATTAGGAGAATACCAATATGAAAATAAAAAAGTGAGAGTATTTCAAAATTCATGGGAGAAAATGAGAGAAGAAATTGAAAAGGTGAACAAAAGGAATCTTGAGAGGGTAAACAACAAAAGGAAACTCTTCAAACCTGGTCCAATCTTCACTATAAGAGATCACTTTTCATACTTTCAACAACCAAGTTTGAGGGCAAACTTTTTTGAAGAAAGGGAGAATGATGCAAGTCCAAGGTCCAAAAGAAAAGCCCATGCATTATATGACGAATTAGAACTATCAATGTTGATACTTATATTCCTAATGACCATAATTCGGTCAATTTGGCTCATTTCGTGGACTTTGATAGGTCTATCAACAAGTTCACATTTTGAACTTACGAAAAAAGTGGTCAAACACTTAATTTGGATAAGTTTTAGACCGAAATCAGGTGTTGCATGTCATGAATGAAGCCCAATCAAATTTTGCAGCAACAACAAGAAGTGGGACATGAGTTGGACGTGTGAATTGAAGGCCCAAGTTATGTTTGGGTTTTATTTGCTTTTGTTGTTAATTTAAGTTTGTAATAAACCATGAGATTACTCTTAAAGTAATCCATGATTAGGAGAGGGTTTTAGGGCTGATAATAGGCATGTGATGCATCAGCTTAGGGTTTTTATTGTGCTGGTTTAACTCTTGTAACAGCTCATTTAATGGAGCTTAACAAGAGGCTTAAATCAAGGAGCTTTGTAACTCCTCTTTGCTGCTCCTCTTTGGACGTTTTTGTAGGTTTTTTTAAGTGTCTTATTGCTGCTCCTCCCTCTATATAAGGAGAGCATATGATAGGTTAAGATTAGATATGAAGTTGAATGAAAAAAAGTTGTTTCTTTGTGAAACTTTCTTTTGAGTGTGTCTCAAAAACCCCTATTACAACTTGAGTGTGTCTTGGTTGTTTAGGATTGATAGACTAAATTGAGTGTGTCTTGTTTAGTTGTATCAAGATCCTATAGTTCTTTGAGTGTGTCTTGAGAACTACAGTTAAATTTTCAGTTTTCCCTATCCGTTCTAATTCTTTTAAAGGAGCAAAATTGTTATAACCAATTCAACCTAAATTAAGTGAGAAAGTGAGGGTTGCACTTGGAACATTTGGAATCAGAGCTTTGGTGAAGAAATTCATCGGAAAAACCGAGTTTTGGAGAAGAGACGAAACTGCCAGAATTCAACCAGTTTTTCATCCGACTTTGAAGGACGATTTCTCAACCTTTAGTAGTCCAAATTGGTTGATTCTTTTTTTCATTCGGCATAACTTTTTGTCTAGAATACTCACAGAATTTTTCAGATTTTTCTGAATTTTTTAGATATTAAACTGGGCACGTTTTTCGCAACTGCGCCAAAACGGAGCAAATCTGGCACACAGAACTTGAAACGACGATTCCTCCTTCATCCAAAAAGCTTTTCAAGAGTTTCTTTTTCGATTCCGTTTGAAATTTCCTGAATTTTCATAATCTGTAATCCTTTGAGAGTCTCAAGGCAATTTACATTTTTATTCTGTTGTTTGAAGTTACGGACAGATTGATCATTGTAACTGTAATAGTCTAGCAAAATAGTGAAAGAAAAACATGGCTGGTGATGATATTGCTCAGATGTTACAGGTTATAACTCAAAAATTGGAGAACTTAGAGAAAAAATCAGTGGAAAAAGAAGAGAGAAAAAAAGAAATAATGTGGGAAGATATTTTCTTTGAAATTGGAAAGGTTGATGGTGCAAGATGTTCAAAATGCCATGGTTATGGGCATACATATCATTCCTGTCCTAATAAGTTTTATGTGTCCATGGATGACTACCTAAGTTTTTAAGAAGAAGATGAAAGAGATAGGGTAATGGATCGAACACTTGAAATTGAAGTCATGGAAAACAATTTTGAAGTTAGTCTTGAAAAGAAAGAAATAATTCAAGACTTTAAAGAAGAAGGGAAAGAAAATTGTTTTCATGAACTTGCTTTTAAAGGAACTTTGTTTCAAAATAGATCTCTTATCAGCTCATATGATGTCACAAATTTTGATCCTTTTGAAGAAGATTTTGCCGAGCAAGGTTCTAGTGATGGTGATGATGAAAGTATCACAAGTTCAATCATGGTTCCTTCAATGTATCCAAGTGATGTGGAAAGTGAACTTACTTTTTCTTTATCATTGTTTGAAAAGGTAGGTACAAAAGAAAAAAAGCAAAACACATCTCTTGTAATTTGTAATTCATATGAAAATCTAGTGGAATCAAACGGGGAGGGTTTGGTTGTGAATGAAAAACAAGCTAGGGGTACTTCTTGTGATATCTCATCTCTAAATGAGTTATTAGGAGAATACCAATATGAAAATAAAAGAGTGAGAGTATTTCAAAATTCATTGGGGAAAATGAGAGAAGAAATTGAAAAGGTGAACAAAAGGAATCATGAGAGGGTAAACAACAAAAGGAATCTTGAGAGGGTAAACAACAAAAGGAAACTCTTCAAACCTGGTCCAATCTTCACTATAAGAGATCACTTTTCATACATTCAACAACCAAGTTTGAGGGCAAACGTTTTTGAAGAAAGGGAGAATGATGCAAGTCCAAGGTCCAAAAGAAAAGCCCATGCATTATATGACGAATTAGAACTATCAATGTTGATACTTATATTCCTAACGACCATAATTCGGTCAATTTGGCTCATTTCGTGGACTTTGATAGGTCTATCAACAAGTTCACATTTTGAACTTACGAAAAAAGTGGTCAAACACTTAATTTGGATAAGTTTTAGGCCGAAATCAAGTGTTGCATGTCATGAATGAAGCCCAATCAAATTTTGCAGCAACAACAAGAAGTGGGACATGAGTTGGACGTGTGAATTGAAGGCCCAAGTTATGTTTGGGTTTTATTTGCTTTTGTTGTTAATTTAAGTTTGTAATAAACCATGAGATTACTCTTAAAGTAATCCATGATTAGGAGAGGGTTTTAGGGCTGATAATAGGCATGTGATGCATCGGCTTAGGGTTTTTATTGTCTTTGGTTTAACTCTTGTAACACTCATTTAATGGAGCTTAACAAGAGGCTTAAATCAAGGAGCTTTGTAACTCCTCTTTGCTGCTCCTCTTTGGACGTTTTTGTAGGTTTTTTTAAGTGTCTTATTGCTGCTCCTCCCTCTATATAAGGAGAGCATATGATAGGTTAAGATTAGATATGAAGTTGAATGAAAAAAAGTTGTTTCTTTGTGAAACTTTCTTTTGAGTGTGTCTCAAAAACCCCTATTACAACTTGAGTGTGTCTTGGTTGTTTAGGATTGATAGACTAAATTGAGTGTGTCTTGTTTAGTTGTATCAAGATCCTATAGTTCTTTGAGTGTGTCTTGAGAACTACAGTTAAATTTTCAGTTTTCCTATCCGTTCTAATTCATTAAAAGGAGCAAAATTGTTATAGCCAATTCAACCTAAATTAAGTGAGAAAGTGAGGGTTGCACTTGGATCATTTGGTATCAGAGCTTTGGTGAAGAAATTCATCGAAAAAACCGAGTTTTGGCGAAGAGACGAAACTGCCAGAATTCAACCAGTTTTTCATCCGACTTTGAAGGACGATTTCTCAACCTTTAGTAGTCCAAATTGGTTGATTCTTTTTTTCATTCTGCATAACTTTTTGTCTAGAATACTCACAGAATTTTTCAGATTTTTCTGAATTTTTTAGATATTAAACTGGGCACGTTTTTCGCAACTGCGCCAAAACGGAGCAAATCTGGCACACAGAACTTGAAACGACTATTCGTCCTTCATCCGAAAAGCTTTTCAGGAGTTTCTTTTTTAATTCCGCTTGAAATTTCCTGAATCTTCATAATCTGTAATCCTTTGAGAGTCTCAAGGCAATTTACATTTTTATTCTGTTGTTTGAAGTTACGGCAGATTGATCATTGTAACTGTAATAGTCTAGCAAAATAGTGAAAGAAAAACAAGGCTGGTGATGATATTGCTAAGATGTTACAGGTTATAACTCAAAAATTGGAGAACTTAGAGAAAAAATCAGTGGAAAAAGAAGAGAGAAAAAAAGAAATAATGTGGGAAGATATTTTCTTTGAAATTGGGAAGGTTGATGGTGCATGATGTTCAAAATGCCATGGTTATGGGCATACATATCATTCCTGTCCTAATAAGTTTTATGTGTCCATGGATGACTACCTAAGTTTTGAAGAAGAAGATGAAAGAGATAGGGTAATGGATCGAACACTTGAAATTGAAGTCATGGAAAACAATTTTGAAGTTAGTCTTGAAAAGAAAGAAATAATTCAAGACTTTAAAGAAGAAGGGAAAGGAAATTGTTTTCATGAACTTGCTTTTAAAGGAATTTTGTTTCAAAATAGATCTCTTATCAGCTCATATGATGTCACAAATTTTGATCCTTTTGAAGAAGATTTTGCCGAGCAAGGTTCTAGTGATGGTGATGATGAAAGTATCACAAGTTCAATTATGGTTCCTTCAATGTATCCAAGTGATGTGGAAAGTGAACTTACTTTTTCTTTATCATTGTTTGAAAAGGTAGGTACAAAAGAAAAGAAGCAAAGCACATCTCTTGTAATTTGTAATTCATATTAAAATCTAGTGGAATCAAACGGGGAGGGTTTGGTTGTGAATGAAAAACAAGCTAGGGGTACTTCTTGTGATATCTCATCTCTAAATGAGTTATTAGGAGAATACCAATATGAAAATAAAAGAGTGAGAGTATTTCAAAATTCATGGGAGAAAATGAGAGAAGAAATTGAAAAGGTGAACAAAAGGAATCTTGAGAGGGTAAACAACAAAAGGAAACTCTTCAAACCTGGTCCAATCTTCACTATAAGAGATCACTTTTCATACTTTCAACAACCAAGTTTGAGGGTAAACTTTTTTGAAGAAAGGGAGAATGATGCAAGTCCAAGGTCCAAAAGAAAAGCCCATGCATTATATGACGAATTGGAACTATCAATGTTGATACTTATATTCCTAACAGCCATAATTCGGTCAATTTGGCTCATTTCGTGGACTTTGATAGGTCTATCAACAAGTTCACATTTTGAACTTACGAAAAAAGTGGTCAAACACTTAATTTGGATATGTTTTAGGCCGAAATCAAGTGTTGCATGTCATGAATGAAGCCCAATCAAATTTTGCAGCAACAACAAGAAGTGGGACATGAGTTGGACGTGTGAATTGAAGGCCCAAGTTATGTTTGGGTTTTATTTGCTTTTGTTGTTAATTTAAGTTTGTAATAAACCATGAGATTACTCTTAAAGTAATCCATGATTAGGAGAGGGTTTTAGGGCCGATAATAGGCATGTGATGCATCGGCTTAGGGTTTTTATTGTCTTTGGTTTAACTCTTGTAACAGCTCATTTAATGGAGCTTAACAAGAGGCTTAAATCAAGGAGCTTTGTAACTCCTCTTTCTTGCTCCTCTTTGGACGTTTTTGTAGGTTTTTTTAAGTGTCTTATTGCTGCTCCTCCCTCTATATAAGGAGAGCATATGATAGGTTAAGATTAGATATGAAGTTGAATGAAAAAAAGTTGTTTCTTTGTGAAACTTTCTTTTGAGTGTGTCTCAAAAACCCCTATTACAACTTGAGTGTGTCTTGGTTGTTTAGGATTGATAGACTAAATTGAGTGTGTCTTGTTTAGTTGTATCAAGATCCTATAGTTCTTTGAGTGTGTCTTGAGAACTACAGTTAAATTTTCAGTTTTCCTATCCGTTCTAATTCATTAAAAGGAGCAAAATTGTTATAGCCAATTCAACCTAAATTAAGTGAGAAAGTGAGGGTTGCACTTGGATCATTTGGTATCAGAGCTTTGGTGAAGAAATTCATCGAAAAAACCGAGTTTTGGCGAAGAGACGAAACTGCCAGAATTCAACCAGTTTTTCATCCGACTTTGAAGGACGATTTCTCAACCTTTAGTAGTCCAAATTGGTTGATTCTTTTTTTCATTCTGCATAACTTTTTGTCTAGAATACTCACAGAATTTTTCAGATTTTTCTGAATTTTTTAGATATTAAACTGGGCACGTTTTTCGCAACTGCGCCAAAACGGAGCAAATCTGGCACACAGAACTTGAAACGACTATTGGTCCTTCATCCGAAAAGCTTTTCAGGAGTTTCTTTTTCGATTCCGCTTGAAATTTCCTGAATCTTCATAATCTGTAATCCTTTGAGAGTCTCAAGGCAATTTACATTTTTATTCTGTTGTTTGAAGTTACGGCAGATTGATCATTGTAACTGTAATAGTCTAGCAAAATAGTGAAAGAAAAACAAGGCTAGTGATGATATTGCTAAGATGTTACAGGTTATAACTCAAAAATTGGAGAACTTAGAGAAAAAATCAGTGGAAAAAGAAGAGAGAAAAAAAGAAATAATGTGGGAAGATATTTTCTTTGAAATTGGGAAGGTTGATGGTGCAAGATGTTCAAAATGCCATGGTTATGGGCATACATACCATTCCTGTCCTAATAAGTTTTATGTGTCCATGGATGACTACCTAAGTTTTGAAGAAGAAGATGAAAGAGATAGGGTAATGGATCGAACACTTGAAATTGAAGTCATGGAAAACAATTTTGAAGTTAGTCTTGAAAAGAAAGAAATAATTCAAGACTTTAAAGAAGAAGGGAAAGGAAATTGTTTTCATGAACTTGCTTTTAAAGGAATTTTGTTTCAAAATAGATCTCTTATCAGCTCATATGATGTCACAAATTTTGATCCTTTTGAAGAAGATTTTGCCGAGCAAGGTTCTAGTGATGGTGATGATGAAAGTATCACAAGTTCAATCATGGTTCCTTCAATGTATCCAAGTGATGTGGAAAGTGAACTTACTTTTTCTTTATCATTGTTTGAAAAGGTAGGTACAAAAGAAAAGAAGCAAAGCACATCTCTTGTACTTTGTAATTCATATGAAAATCTAGTGGAATCAAACGGGGAGGGTTTGGTTGTGAATGAAAAACAAGCTAGGGGTACATCTTGTGATATCTCATCTCTAAATGAGTTATTAGGAGAATACCAATATGAAAATAAAAGAGTGAGAGTATTTCAAAATTCATGGGAGAAAATGAGAGAAGAAATTGAAAAGGTGAACAAAAGGAATCTTGAGAGGGTAAACAACAAAAGGAAACTCTTCAAACCTGGTCCAATCTTCACTATAAGAGATCACTTTTCATACTTTCAACAACCAAGTTTGAGGGCAAACTTTTTTGAAGAAAGGGAGAATGATGCAAGTCCAAGGTCCAAAAGAAATGCCCATGCATTATATGACGAATTAGAACTATCAATGTTGATACTTATATTCCTAACAGCCATAATTCAGTCAATTTGGCTCATTTCGTGGACTTTGATAGGTCTATCAACAAGTTCACATTTTGAACTTACGAAAAAAGTGGTCAAACACTTAATTTGGATAAGTTTTAGGCCGAAATCAAGTGTTCCATGTCATGAATGAAGCCCAATCAAATTTTAAAGCAACAACAAGAAGTGGGACATGAGTTGGACGTGTGAATTGAAGGCCCAAGTTATGTTTGGGTTTTATTTGCTTTTGTTGTTAATTTAAGTTTGTAATAAACCATGAGATTACTCTTAAAGTAATCCATGATTAGGAGAGGGTTTTAGGGCTGATAATAGGCATGTGATGCATCAGCTTAGGGTTTTTATTGTGCTGGTTTAACTCTTGTAACAGCTCATTTAATGGAGCTTAACAAGAGGCTTAAATCAAGGAGCTTTGTAACTCCTCTTTCCTGCTCCTCTTTGGACGTTTTTGTAGGTTTTTTTAAGTGTCTTATTGCTGCTCCTCCCTCTATATAAGGAGAGCATATGATAGGTTAAGATTAGATTTGAAGTTGAATGAAAAAAAGTTGTTTCTTTGTGAAACTTTCTTTTGAGTGTGTCTCAAAAACCCCTATTACAACTTGAGTGTGTCTTGGTTGTTTAGGATTGATAGACTAAATTGAGTGTGTCTTGTTTAGTTGTATCAAGATCCTATAGTTCTTTGAGTGTGTCTTGAGAACTACAGTTAAATTTTCAGTTTTCCCTATCCGTTCTAATTCATTAAAAGGAGCAAAATTGTTATAGCCAATTCAACCTAAATTAAGTGAGAAAGTGAGGGTTGCACTTGGATCATTTGGTATCAGAGCTTTGGTGAAGAAATTCATCGGAAAAACCGAGTTTTGGAGAAGAGACGAAACTGCCAGAATTCAACCAGTTTTTCATCCGACTTTGAAGGACGATTTCTCAACCTTTAGTAGTCCAAATTGGTCGATTAATTCTGCATAACTTTTTGTCTAGAATACTCACAGAATTTTTCAGATTTTTCTGAATTTTTTAGATATTAAACTGGGCACTTTTTTCGCAACTGCGCCAAAACGGAGCAAATCTGGCACACAGAACTTGAAACGACGATTCCTCCTTCATCCGGAAAGCTTTTCAAGAGTTTCTTTTTTGATTCCGCTTGAAATTTCCTGAATTTTCATTATCTGTAATCCTTTGAGAGTCTCAAGGCAATTTACATTTTTATTCTGTTGTTTGAAGTTACGGACAGATTGATCATTGTAACTGTAATAGTCTAGCAAAATAGTGAAAGAAAAACATGGCTGGTGATGACATTGCTAAGATGTTACAGGTTATAACTCAAAAATTGGAGAACTTAGAGAAAAAATCAGTGGAAAAAGAAGAGAGAAAAAAAGAAATAATGTGGGAAGATATTTTCTTTGAAATTGGGAAGGTTGATGGTGCAAGATGTTCAAAATGCCATGGTTATGGGCATACATACCATTCCTATCCTAATAAGTTTTATGTTTCCATGGATGACTACCTAAGTTTTGAAGAAGAAGATGAAAGAGATAGGGTAATGGATCGAACACTTGAAATTGAAGTCATGGAAAACAATTTTGAAGTTAGTCTTGAAAAGAAAGAAATAATTCAAGACTTTAAAGAAGAAGGGAAAGAAAATTGTTTTCATGAACTTGCTTTTAAAGGAACTTTGTTTCAAAATAGATCTTTTATCAGCTCATATGATGTGACAAATTTTGATCCTTTTGAAGAAGATTTTGCCGAGCAAGGTTCTAGTGATGGTGATGATGAAAGTATCACAAGTTCAATCATGGTTCCTTCAATGTATCCAAGTGATGTGGAAAGTGAACTTACTTTTTCTTTATCATTGCTTGAAAAGGTAGGTACAAAAGAAAAGAAGCAAAGCACATCTCTTGTAATTTGTAATTCATATGAAAATCTAGTGGAATCAAACGGGGAGGGTTTGGTTGTGAATGAAAAACAAGCTAGGGGTACTTCTTGTGATATCTTATCTCTAAATGAGTTATTAGGAGAATACCAATATGAAAATAAAAGAGTGAGAGTATTTCAAAATTCATGGGAGAAAATGAGAGAAGAAATTGAAAAGGTGAACAAAAGGAATCTTAAGAGGGTAAACAACAAAAGGAAACTCTTCAAACCTGGTCCAATCTTCACTATAAGAGATCACTTTTCATACTTTCAACAACCAAGTTTGAGGGCAAACTTTTTTGAAGAAAGGGACAATGATGCAAGTCCAAGGTCCAAAAGAAAAGCCCATGCATTATATGACGAATTAGAACTATCAATGTTGATACTTATATTCCTAACAGCCATAATTCGGTCAATTTGGCTCATTTCGTGGACTTTGATAGGTCTATCAACAAGTTCACATTTTGAACTTACGAAAAAAGTGGTCAAACACTTAATTTGGATAAGTTTTAGGCCGAAATCAAGTGTTGCATGTCATGAATGAAGCCCAATCAAATTTTGCAGCAACAACAAGAAGTGGGACATGAGTTGGACGTGTGAATTGAAGGCCCAAGTTATGTTTGGGTTTTATTTGCTTTTGTTGTTAATTTAAGTTTGTAATAAACCATGAGATTACTCTTAAAGTAATCCATGATTAGGAGAGGGTTTTAGGGCTGATAATAGGCATGTGATGCATCAGCTTAGGGTTTTTATTGTGCTGGTTTAACTCTTGTAACAGCTCATTTAATGGAGCTTAACAAGAGGCTTAAATCAAGGAGCTTTGTAACTCCTCTTTGCTGCTCCTCTTTGGACGTTTTTGTAGGTTTTTTTAAGTGTCTTATTGCTGCTCCTCCCTTTATATAAGGAGAGCATATGATTGGTTAAGATTAGATTTGAAGTTGAATGAAAAAAAGTTGTTTCTTTGTGAAACTTTCTTTTGAGTGTGTCTCAAAAACCCCTATTACAACTTGAGTGTGTCTTGGTTGTTTAGGATTGATAGACTAAATTGAGTGTGTCTTGTTTAGTTGTATCAAGATCCTATAGTTCATTGAGTGTGTCTTGAGAACTACAGTTAAATTTTCAGTTTTCCCTATCCGTTCTAATTCATTAAAAGGAGCAAAATTGTTAAAACCAATTCAACCTAAATTAAGTGAGAAATTGAGGGTTGCACTGGATCATCATCATAGGGTACTAAATGGGGAGACACGATTATGTGTCTACAACGCCCGATTCCATCGGGCCGTCTCCGCCCGATCGGGCGATCTCACTGCGGGTGAGTACCCACAAACCCGAGTTTTTCCCCAATTTCGCTCAAACTCTCTCTCTCTCGCCTTCAAACCCTAACCCCCAATTTCCTTCTTCTCCCCCCCTCTTCCACTATTAAAGACCACCATTTGAAGCTGCTCTAAAACCAACTATAACACTTCTCTCATCATCTCCTATAAGTCTCCTACTTCATCTTCTTCACATTATTTCCCTCCTTCTCCCACACCAATCCTCTTCCTCCTTCCTTCCATTTTCCATCATTAAAGTGAGTGAGAAACATTTGAATACTCACATTCTTCCTTCCACCATGAATTTGAGGAGGCGTGATCGTGAACTAAGTCCCGGATCTCAATAACCACAACCACCACCACCACCACCAATCCCGAGGGACGAGGATTACCCGGACGTCATTTTCAAGACTGAGGAACAACAGGATAATTTTCAACGCCTTAAAAGACGAGAGGTAACTCCTACGTGCTTTCTAGATATTGAATTCTTGAATAAGTTAGGATTAACCAACGATTTCAAAGAATATATGAAAATTATTGGTATGGAATCATTTTTCACTGTGCATGTCAATACCTATCCTGTGCTTGTTTATGAATTCTATAGTAGTTTAGAGGTCACAAAACCCCGCACTGGCGCAGTCTCTTATGTGTCCTCTCGACTACTTAACCAGGATTAGACTTTCCCTCCCCGAATTTGCCAAAATCATTCGAGTTCAGAATAAGGGGAGATTGGACACCCTGCTAATTATACCCATCGCTGGACCTACTATGCTATCACGGGAGATGATTCCCCATTCACCTTGCAACACTATCATGCCAAATTTATCCACCAACCCATTTTTAAACTTTGGGTAAGATTCATGTCTTGCACCTTATTTGGGCTGGTGGAAGGACAACTGATTCGAGGGGACAAACTCTATTTGATTGGGAGTTATATGCTTAAGGGGACACGAACACAGTTTTAATATAATATTCCCCACCATGTTGCACTGCAATTATAGCATATTGCTACCACCTTCCCTAAACGTCGACCCGACGGCACCATTTCCTGCCGTAGCATTGTCAATGGAGGGTTGATGACCCTTTTTGCCCGAAAAACTCCGGGTTTTGATGAGACTCGTTATCAGCCTGCCTTAGGATCTACCTGAATGGACTATGCCTATCTAGACTAGCTTCGCTGGTTAAAGAGAGCTGGCGCGGATAAATTTCAGTGGCACATAAACAATATGCGTTATATCGAGTTGCCTAGTCCTCTGAGCAAAATAAGACCCGGACAACCCCATTACCACCTCCCGATTAAGGGCATTGATTCCCCCACCCCTGTCCCTGAGATACCCCAGCACATATTTTCTCGGCGCTGTGGTACCCGATTTTATACTGTCTTAATTAACGGTCTGAATCCCACAAAATTCTCTTATTGGACTATGATTTTTAGAAAACTTTGAAATCGCCACCCTATTAATATCTAAATAGGGATAGATTTATTTAATACATCATTTTAAAATCAATTTCAAGAAATATTATTTAAAATAATGATGACTTCACATGGATAAGGGTTTTTAAAAATTGGTCTTTCATACCATGAGATAGGGTTCGGGGTTTAGGTTAAGAGAAGCGAATGTCCGGAACTCGTCTCCTATTCCGTTATACAGAATTGACTCTTACTAAATGCGTTATTTTCCATTTTAAAGTAATCATGGCTATTCAAAAAAGAAAGAAAATCACATAATTTGCACATATACACATCAATCATTTTTAAGAGGGCTAATATATCATTTGTAGGTTTGAGCACCAATCATTGCGGGATTGGAATCCACTCAAGAATCAAAACCATCGTAGTTCGATCTTATGTCTCACCCTAAATGGTCAATTCCATTGGGGGGAGAAAAGGGAAGAATAGATTATGAATGACTCACCTTTTAGAATTAGACAAATCTATTAGAAATAAGGTAATTACTCGAATTAGTGACTGAAATTGGGTTAAGTTAATCACTTTAATTAGTGATTAAATATGAAGGAGGATCAAGATAATCACCTTAATTAGTGATTGAAAATGGAGGTAAGATAATCACCCTAATTAGTGATTATTCAAGGCTTAAGATAATCACTCTAATTAGTGATTACATGAGAAAAATAATCACCCTAGTTAACGATTATTAAGGTTTAAGATAATCACTCTAATTAGTGATTAGAAAAAATAATCACCCTAATTAACGATTATTAAGGTTTAAGATAATCATTCTAATTAGTGATTAAATGAGAAAAATAATAGTCCTAATTAATGATTATTAAGGTTTAAGATAATCACTCTAATTAGTGATTAAATGAGAAAAATAATCGCCCTAATTAACGAAAGGTTTAAGACAATCACTCTAATTAGTTATTAAATATGAAAGTTTGAGCTAATCACCCTAATTAATGATTAACTAATGATTGGAGACAATCAACCTAATTAGTGATTAACTAATGAAAAGTTTGAGTTAATCGCCCTAATTAGCGATTAATCAAGGATTGAAATAACCACCTTAGTTAGTGATCACATTTATAATTTTCAAGAGGTCTTAGGAAAAAAGGTTTGCTTCCTAATTGAAGGTTATTTGATGGATGATGAATAATCTTAATTGAAGATTATTAAATCATTTTGAAAGATGATCAATTTGAGATGTAATTTGGAGCTTTGTGTTTGACTAATCGGAATTTGGCCATTTAGAATGAGACACATGAAAATGGCCTAAAATCAAGCAGGAGATCATAATTACCTTTCTAATTATGTCAAATTATATAATTGATCCATTTGAAGATTATGGAGAATAACTTAGTTAGATTTGCCATTTTTCCTCTTATTTGAGATTCGCTCATTTAATTCATATACTATGATATATTGGAGCCAACATGCAATAATTATAACATTGGTTGCTCATTTTATTCAAAATAATTGTTGAATCATTTATGAAAATTATGCATAAACATCTCCATACTTTTTCATTAATTGAGTGATGTAAAAACTATTTATAAAAACTATTATTACAACAATATGTATAAATTCTATGATCTATACAAGTCTTCAATCTTGATCTTCACCATGATGCTCGATCTTCATCCTCTTGAATGGGCTTTGGAATTCATGTTTGTTTGCAAACTTGTGAAAATTAGAGATTATTTAACGTCTTTGATTTTTTTTATGATGATTTTTATTGATTTTTAATTTACATGACAAAAATTGAATCATTTTAAGTGAAACTTAAAATTTCATGACTTTTAATTAATATTTTCGTATGAAAAGAAAATATTTTTTTAATGAAACTTTAATAACTTTATTTCATTTTCCAGACTGCACTTTTGTTCTTATACTGACTTGTAAAATTCATAACTTTATGTATAAAGCATTAAATTGGGCATGTGATAAACCTATGGATATGTCAGTGAGTGCTTTATGTTGTGTTAAAATTTCAAAAGCTTTTAGTGACAAAATCGAATTATGGTGAATATTATGCTAAAACTGGTCAAAGCATGACCTTTATTCAAAGTGTTCTTTGAAATGAAACTTACGGAACTTAGTTTGAAGTGAATTTTGGTATGAACATTCTAGACACTGTGAAAGATTAGACTGAAAATTTTCACTTGAATTAGAAATTTTTAAAACCCTTACTTATTTATTTTCTTAACTGAAGAGAAAATCAGTGTTATGGAATTTAGTGATTTGCAAGAACGTTTTTGTAAAAATGATATAAAATTTTATGGAATTCATATGAATATTATTTTTATGTTTTTGGAAAGCTACTGATGTATACTTTAAAGTTGTTGTTTTTAGTTTTGTCTAAATGAGTTTATTTTAAATTTTATTGACAGAAAAAGCTTATGTGGTGCTAGACAAAATCAGTTTTGCACAACAATGTTGTATGATTTTTAATTAACTGTACAAAATTCGTTTTTTAGAAATTCCAAAGCCCAGTTGCTGACACATCTTGAACTTCATAGGAACAGTATTACATCCTATAAACTATTTACATAATACAGACGAAAAATAAAATAAAGTATGAAATTAAAAATTGACCATAATTACAGCATCACATATTCCTTTTATAGAGATGTTTATGCACAACTCTACTTGAATTGTTTTTATAAAAACATGTTTTTGGTTATGAATAACAACTTGATTAACATAAATTACATAAACACATATTTTCTAAGAGTCTTCCCATTAGAGTTGACGATTCTAGATGCGTTGATTTAAGTTGGGAACCTATTAGGACTTCCACATACCCGAATCAGTCCAAAAATAAAAAAAATGATAAGAAGTAACAAAGCGAAAGTTAGTATGTGATTAAGAAAATAATTAAGAAAAATAACAAGAACTTTAATTTTACCATGCTAACTCAATGATGCACTTCGTTTTGCAAAGTTTTCTACTTTTTTTATGATTTTCTTAATTTATAAGTGAGTTTCTAAATCCACTTAATTACTAACTTAAACCCTTTTTTTTATTTTCCTTTTGATGAACTTCTTTACTTACTAATTATAACTTTTGCTCTTTTTTTTTTTAATGATATTTTTCTTAGAGGGAGAAATTAAGGAGAAGGAGAGTAGTATTGAGATTTTTAGTTGTGAGAAGTTGAGGAATTAAGTTTGTTGTGTTGTGAAGTTGTTGTTGTGTGATCGAAGTAAAAAATGGAGGGGTATTTATAGGGAAATGAGGTGGTGAATTAGGGTTTGAAGAAGGTAAAAAATCATATTTTTCACCCAAAAATCTGAGTTTTATCATCCCAAATTATCTTAATGACATCATACTAATGACATCACCAAAATGACATCACTAAATCCTCTCAAATCTTCCAACATCATCAAATTTATGGGAAATGCCAATATTCATATTCTCTTTAGATTTTATTTTGATCTTTACACTAATGAAGCCAAATCCAAATTTCATGACATCCTGATACGTAAAAATGCATCGAAAAACGTGAAAGAAGTGATGATTGAACCACAGCGCCAAGCGCAGGAACCTGTGCTAGGTACAACACCGTGCGCTTGGCGCACTGTCTTGCGTCTTGCGCAGGCAACCGTTGTGCGTTGGGCTCATGACCATGTGCTTGGCGCACAACTCGAATCTTCCGAAAAAATATATGGATTCTTGGCTCTTACACTTTGGATTTGATTCTTATTCTTATTCTTTTTCATGATTCTTATTCCTTAACTAATGGATAAAAAGATGTGATTGGTGGTTAAAGAATAGATTCTTAATCTTTATCCAATGAACAATGACTTGACCATCAAGAAAACTGATTACTACCGGTTTTGGTGGACGATTAAAACTCTTGCGCTTAATTGCGACTCGTTTTTCCTGTTTTTCGAAAAACTTACTTAAAAAAATTAACAAAAACTCGTCAAATTAGTAAAGACGAGCATGATTATACTACAAATCATTTTATTAAATCGGTGATTGTAGTTATTGACTACGTCTTACGGAAAATTATATTTCTAAGCCGGAATTGTATGACTAAAACGCGAAAAAAGGAAAATCATACGATGGAATGCAACTCGCGTTTTGGGATGAAACATGCCTTTGATGGGGCGCGTGCTCCTCAATACTTGACGGTTTTCATTATTTTAATTTCTTTTCCGTATCTTTCTTTTAAAAATTTATGCGAAAAAAGGGGTTCAAAATTTGGTGTCTACAAAATGCCCCACATTGGTCGAATTTTGAAGGAAATGATGACCAATGTCTGAAAAGACATAAAATTTTGACAGAATTTTTTTTTGAAATGACATATTCTCCATAGAAAATAGTTATCAACAGTGCTCTTTTGAAAACATGATTTGCGACTTCTGATGACACTTTAAGTAGAAAACCACATTTATTTTTCTATAATTTTGAAATGCGACTTTATTGTCGTATTGGATAGAAAATCCCAATTAATTTTCTAAAATTTGAAAACGCGACTTTAACGCCATCTTAGATTGAAAATCCCAATTAATTTCCTAAAATTTGAAAATGTGACTTTATTGTCGTCTTAGTTAGAAAATCCCAATTAATTTCCTAAAATTTGAAATGCAACTTTATTGTCGTCTTAGAAAGAAAATCCCAATTAATTTTCTAAAATTTTGAAATGCGACTTTAACATCTTCTTAGATAGAAAATCCCAATTAATTTTCTAAAATTTGAGAAAGTGACTTTGTCGTCTTTTTTAGGTTTAGTCTTATGTATTTGTCTATTGTTAATGTAAGAGACTGCGATAATTAACAGTTTGACTCTAGTTTTTATCACAATTTTTCATTGTATTAATGACAAACAAATTGTCAAGTCACCATCATTCACTTTTTATGACTTCATGTGTTATCATGTCACCTTAAATTAGGACATTGTCAGGTCAGGTCACCTTAAAGTGATGCATTGTCAGGTCACGTCACCTTAAAGTGATGCATTGTCAAGTCATGTCACCTAAAGGGTTAACCAAAGTTTATTACCCTCTAGATAAACTACGGTGGACCAATCATCATATGACAAAATTTTTATCTGTTTTTCAAAAACCTTTCAGGAATTTTTCATGTATAATGCTTATTTGATTTATCAGAAAATGATGATCACTATATAAAATAGATTGATCAAGGTCATTATCTTAGATGATTATTAGAAAAAAGATTGTATCAATGTTCTTGATTCATCATTGACACTGTTTATCGATGTTCGGCTTTAGCAAGAATTGTCATACCACAAATGCTTGGTCATTAACCATTGTTAGGGATGCTCCTTATTACCCTATGGACAATACTCAATCCTATTATCCATGGCATGAATCATGGATGATCATCTTTCTTCCATCTAAAAAAGGTCATGGTGTAATATCCCAAATTTTTATAACTACTTTATGAAATTTATTTTGTTATAATAAGATTTTATAAATATAAAATTCTGAAAAAAAAAATAAAATATAATAGTAATAAATCAGATTTTTTTTATAAAACTCGTTTTTGTTATTAAACCAAATTTTATCCCTTAAAAGAAAAATTTCGAAATTAGAATTTTTTTAGTAAATTGGATTTTCGTCCAAAAAAAAAAATAGAGAGAAAAGAAAATTCTGAAATTATAACTTGAGTTGGTTTTGGGAAAGGATTACATTTTTTTTAAATAATTATCTTTTAGTGAAAACCCTAGATTACATACATATATACTAGTATTTTTTGCACGCGATGCGTGCGTAAACATTGCGGTGATATTGTACATGTTTCTTTTATTTTCAAAAATATGGAAGTTGCTTTCACAAAAAAAAAATGTGGTAGTTTTTTTTTGGGGGAAAATCTGGCAGTTACAATAGAGCTTTTTTTTTTTTTTAAAAAAGTTCTATGATTTTTTTTTTGCCCTCATTAGTTATCCTGGAAGAATAAAAATATAAAGGGTATTTTAGGGAACTCAGGTGGACACCAAAGCCCTCAAGAGTTCCCATATATAATAGAGATACCCCAACCACCCAAAAAATTCTCACGTAATTCACTTTCTTCATCTCTTTGGTAAGTTCTAAATTTCATATCTACACCCACCATTGTTACTTTTCGAAGGTTTAAAACAAAAAATAATATAAAGTAATAAATTTTATAACCCAATACCGTGACTCTGGCGACTTGACCGGAGTACGGCGCTGGTCTTCTTCTCTTTTCTTTCTTTCTTCTTCTTTCTCTTTCTTTTTTTCCTCCTCCTTCTTGTTTCTGGCGTGCAGAAACAATAGTTCCTGTTTAATCTTTATTGAGTACTCTTGAAATTTAAAAGTAAAAACAAAAAAACAAAATATTTGTCCTTATGTGCAGCAAGTTTACGTGTTGTGAACTTGTGACTTGCTGTCACATTTGGTTTTGGAAGAATTTTTCTTTTTTTTTTGTAAACGTTTTTTTTTTCAAATAAAATACTTTGTAAATTTCTTGTCTTCTTTTCCTTTTCTTTTGAACCATGATTATTTAACCTTGTTAATTATTTATTTTGTAACTTCGGTTAATTATTCTTTCGGGATATTATATCAAGTGAGTAACTGTAGGTAAATATTATATTTGTTGTAGACGGAAACTTCGTAGAAGGCGACTTTTAGTTGATATTGCTATACTTGGGACGCGTTCGAGGTAATTCACAATGTCCATCAACGCTTAGAATCCCGTTAGGAATTGTATGTGCTATATGTAATTGATGTAATTATGTGATTATATGTTAAGTTTGATATATATTATATATGACATGAACAGTAATAGTGCTTGTATGACTAAAGTTATGCTTATTATTAGTACTATTTTCCCTACATATATATATATATATATATATACTATTATGGTTGGACTTGTTAATGTAACTATTATACCATCATATTAAGACTATACTAATATGGATAATGTAATTTAATGGGTACAACTGGTGAATTAATGATGTTACAAACGATTTTATAAGTTGACATTGTGACTCTATATATGAGGATGTAATGATAGACCTATTGGTTATTATGAATTATAGACGTTGATTATTATAATTTTATAAGGTGATTAAGTTGGGAAAAATATTTATTGAGATAAAGATGTTCATGTGTAATGTTTATTGTGATATTTGATGTGTCATAACTATTAAAATCTATTAATCACGTAAAGTGGAAATATTATTGAGGGAATTATCCTGTGGACTTGGATCCTGCATAGGTGATGAACAGTACTTGATTTTTATTCTGTTACAACTATGTTATCGTCTTCCTCCTAATACTATTAGTGCGCGTTGCGGATACCCGTTAGATTAGTGAGGGGTGTGCACACTAGGGACATTATGCAAAACGATATTCGCCATTACTCTTAATTTATTTATTTGGGTGACGACCCATGTTGAAGTAGGTGGTTACTGGGATTAGTCCCGGCCTACTGACGTTCGATTCCCCTCTAATAATTAAATTTGATGTTGTGTGACTCATATAAACTTGGAGTATTTAAATTGGCTAAGTGTATTATATAATTGTCTGTATTATGTTATACTTGTCTGTATTGTATTATACTTATCTGTATGTTATAAAAACTATTTTTAAAATATAACTATTATTATTTTACGGGATGGAGTTGTAATTACTTAGCTTTCGCTAATTTTTGTGTATTTGTTTTTCTTTGTTCGTTTCCTATTTATATTGTGCAGGTTGGTGAAAGGGACTACGTTGCAGGAATGAGCGCATTTATAGTTTTACGTTCAGCTAGTTTAATAAATATTATAGTACTGTTATTTGGGATTGTTTCATTTTTAATTGGTTTAAGTTAGACAATTTAGAGTGGTTGTATTTTGACAATTTGGATTGTAAGTTAAATTTTATTTTAGTACTTAGCCTTGCATTTATTTTTAACAATAGATGCGGCGGTAACACCCTAAAGGTTTGGTCAAATAAATAAATGAAAAGTGAATGTTTTATAATGTTTATGAACCAAAGTTTTGGGGTGTTACACATGCTTTCTCTTCTCCAAATGCACCATCTTCATTACTACAACATTTTCTCTAGTTTTTCTTCTTTCACAAGAAATGGCTTCTAGTTATGAAGATACTAATGAAATGGGGAATGGTAATAAAAAACAACTCTCGGAGATCACAAAGAATTTGGAGCAACCCAGGCAGTCTTCTTCTTCCCGTTTTACTAAGGCTCTTATGCCTTTGCTTTCTCTTTCTATGTTATGAAATGATCCATGCTGCTTCCCAATTTTGGGATGAAACTCGTCATGTCTTCCGCTTTGGAGACCGAGAGATTGTGCCTCTTGTCAAAGAGGTCGAAGGATTACTAGGCTTACCCTCTAATGGTCTAGTTATTACACCTAGATCTCCTACAAGAATGTTGGGAGATTTATGAACAATTTTTTACCTTCCTGAAAAACTTCATGTAAACTACCTACATTATGGTGAAGTACTTCTTCTTAATCTATTATCGATCGTTCAATTCGGTGCTTGGCAATTTTCTAACAACGCCAGTTATAGGATTGCTAGAGAAAATGCTTGCATTCTTATGATTTTGGGAAGTACCCTCACTAAATGGTTTTTAAACACATGCCATGTTCGGTGTATTTCATTTATTCCTCAAAATGTTAGTGTAGACCGCTTATTGGGGGAAATGTTTCTTGGTTTAGATGAACTCAAAAGAAACCCTCAATGTTTTATCAAGGGATGTCCATTAGCCCTTCACTTGTGGTTATTGGAAAAATTTTCTTTTATTAAATCTCATGGGAGTCTTGCTTACAAGACTAATCATATCCGAGAAAGAGGCTTTCATCCTTTCTTCTATCAACTCAGTAAAAATGGTGGGTGGGAGGATTATTTCCTACACCAAGACATAAAGTGGGTCACAAGCCACCTTGGCATCAATGCAATTGTATATTGCAATTCGGGTAGTAGAGGTGTACAATTACCTGGGGCTTTGCCGTGTCACTTTCTATCTTCCATGGAGGTGTCTAAGGAAAATTGGTTGAAGGCAACAACACATTCCTGCCCTCTAGACTCTTCCATCTTGTACTACTTATAAGGCTGATATGAGTAGTATCCAAAGAATGTCCACTATATGACAGGGAGCTAAAACTATATCAGTACTACACTACTACCTGAACCTTACTTTCCACTGATTGATGATGATTACCTTCAATGGCTTCTGGCTGATATTGGCCAAGACAATGGTTCAGACGGGCCTGCCATGAAGAGGAGAAGGGTTTGAGAGAAATATCATGTTTATTTTCTATGTTGTTTATTTGTGTTTTTTTTTATGTTTGGTAGGAAATAGAGGCATTCTGTCTATTTATGTATGAAATGAAGTACCCTAGTTGGGATGAATAAAAATTATCTGTTTGTGGTATGCAAACTATAATTAATCAATCACATAACACATGAAAGCATAATATAAAAAAAAAACATCTTTGCATGCTTCAGCATAATATAACACATGAAAGCATAATATAAAAGCGTAATATTTCTTCAACTTATCAAGATTAGTAAAATGGGTGAATTCATTCCCATCAAAATCCATTAGCTTTACTGCTCCAGCCGTGGCAACATGCTTGACTAGGAATGGCCCAAACCAGTCAGGCTTGAATTGTCCCCGAGGATCATGCAACGGAGCTCTATTTTCCTTTAAAACTAAATCACCTTCTTGAATGTCTCTGCTATCTCGAACCTTTTTGTTAAATCCACGAGCATTCTTCGTTGATAGAGTTGAATGTTATGCAAAACTTGTAGTCGTCACTCATCTGCAAATGCAAGCTCACCATAATGATTTTATACCATTGGTCTTCTGAGATTTCACTTTCTACTATGACCCTGAGAGATTGTATCTCTGCCTCAACCGGTAGGATTGGCTCCATCCCATAATCCAAAGAATACGGGGGTTGTTCTTGTTGGAGTCCTAATTGATATCTTATATCCCCAAAGGGCATATGGTAGTTTGTCATGCCATTCCCTAATCTTTTCAGTCATCTTGGCAACAATAGGCTTGATTGTCTTATTGGTTGCTTCCACTGCTCCATTGGTTTGGGGACGATAAGGTGAAGACTGATGATGCTTGATTGCATATTTTGTAAGAGTTGTCTTCAGATGACCATCAAATTGTGATCCATTATCAGAGATGATTTCAAAATGTATGCCATATCGACAGATAATAATGTTAATCACATATTTCAAAACTTGCTTTTCCCCTAGCTTTGAAAAGGATGCAGCATCAACCCACTTCCAGAAGTAATTAATTGCTACAAGAATATACCGATGCCCATTTGAAGCCTTTGGATGAATTTTTCCGATTATGTCTATACCCTAACTAGAAAATTGCTAAGGGGGGGGGTCATATTATGTTGTGATACAGGTGGCATATGATTGAGATTAGCAAATATCTGACATTGCTTGCAAGCACGGACAAAGCTAATGCAATCACCTTCTAGAGTACTCCAATAGAAATATGCTCGCAAAATTTTATGGGCCAATATTCTTCCATTCATATGGGGTCCACATTCATCCCCATGAACTTCTTCCATGATGGCTTGCTTTTCAGCTGTCATTCACACAGAGTTGCAGAGTACCATCAAACCCTTTGTGATATAGTCTGCCTTTTAGTATGAGGAAATGAGCAGCTAGTCTTCTGATTGCTATATGATCCTTCTTGCCACTTCCCTCTCGATACTACATAGTTTCCAGAAAAGTCTTGATACCCTTGTGCCAGACATCATCATCATCTTGTTGAGCTAGCGTGGAGACAATATGTCCTACCGTCACTGTTGGCCCCTTCCTTTTTTCAATTAAAACTGACTGTATTTTTGTACCATTTTCCCCTGTCAAATAAACAGCGAGATTGGCTACCCGAAGAAGATGTTTGAAGCTGATGTCATCACAATAAGGGATCAACTCTATAAGGTACTCTGTGTAGAGCTGAAGTCTCTCATCTCTAATTCTCCAAATTCCTATCGTTTGAGATATGATGAGATTAGAATCCCCATATAAAGTGAGATGTCTTACCCCTGCTACCAAAGCGGCCTTTACCCCATATATGCAAGCTTCATACTCAGCTATATTATTTGTTATTGAGAAATCCAACTTGACGGAAAATGGAATATGGACTCCATCATGATCTCTACTAACAAAACCCCTACTCCATTACCTCTCCGATTAGAAGCTCCATCAAAATACATGCACCATTGTGGATTGTCAATGAATAATAAGTACTCATAACGGAATGTATCATCATATTCATCTCCTGACACAGGTCCTTCTGCTAGGGCTTCAGATATGGCTCTTCCTTTAACAGATTTCTGGCAGGCACATTGAATATCAAACTCAGAAAGCATAGCATGCCATTTTGCCAATCTTCCACTCAGAATGGGTTTTTCGAACAGATACTTGATGGGATCCAGTCTCGAGATTAGGTAAGTGGTATGAGCTTGAAGGTGATGCCTCAACTTTTTCGTGGCATAGACCAAAGAGATACATGCTTTTTCCAGTGGGGTATATCTTGTCCCATACTCCAAGAATTTCTTGCTGAGATAGTATATGGCAACTTCCTTCTTTGTTCCCTCTTGATATTGGGCTAAGAGAGCTCCCATAGCCACTTCGGTGATAGTGAGGTACAACATCAGGGGTTCTCCTAGTCTAGGCAGCATTAGAACAGGTGGATTTGAAAGGTACTCTTTCATGGAATCGAAAGCTTCTTGACATTCCCCATTCCACTCATGGGATGCCCCTTTTCTGAGATGCTTAAATATAGGTTCACATCTCATAGTGAGTTGTGAAATGAACCTGCTGATATATTGAATTTTGCCGAGAAATCCTCTTACTTCTTTTTTTGTTTTTGGAGGAGGCAACTCTTTAATGGCCTTCACCCTTTTAGAGTCCATTTTAATGCCGTCTTGACTGACAATGAATCCCAGCAATTTTCCCGAAGTGACACAAAACACACACTTTTGAGGATTTAGCCATAGATTGTACTTCCTGATTCTTTCAAAGAAGGACCTTAGTGCAGGAATATGCCACCTAACGATCTTCACTCTTCACGATCATGTCATCTACATAAACCTCCACAATGTCGTGGATGAAGTCATGAAGGATAGTGGTTGCAGCCCGTTGATATGTGGCTCCGGCATTCTTGAGACCAAAAGGCATAACTCGGTAATAGAAAGTGCCCCACGGAGTGATGAAAGAAGTCTTTGTCATGTCCTCTTGGGCCATGAGTATATGATTATATCCCGAGAATCCATCCATGAAGGAAAACATTGCATGACCGGTCGTACTACCCACGAGGACATCGATACTAACTTGCGGATGCACGTTTTACGCCCTTAATTCAATAATCTGTCATTCTAAAATTCTGACCCTTGCCAATAGACAGAGGTATCAGACCTAATAAGAAAATGGTTAAAAAGAGTGCACGTGTATGGATCGATAAACTACCAAGCACACGTAATTTTCACATTAGCATGCTATATAAAAAATTTAATTGTGAATAGCCATGATTAACTTTTTTATTATATATACATATGGAAAATAACGCATTGTTCAAGTTTAAACCTCATATACTTCAAGTGGAAGTATAATCCCCAGTGAAGTCGCCAGCCTGTGGTATCCGATTTTTTACTGTCATAATTAACAGTCTAAATCCCACGAATGTCTCTCATTGGACTATGAGTCTCTGAAAAATTGGAAGTCGCCACCCAATTAAATTCTGAATAGGGACAGATTTATTTAATAAATCATTTTAAAATCAATTTCGAGAAATATCATTTAAAACGATGGATGACTTCATATGGATAAGGTTTTTTTGATAATTGGTCTTTCATACCATGAGATAGGGTTCGAGGTTTAGGTTAAGAGGTGCGAACGTCTAGAACTCGTCTCCTCTTCCGTTCTAAAGAACGGGCTCTTACTAAATGCATTATTTTCCATTTTAAATTAATCATGGCTATTAAAAAGAAAGAAAATCACATAGTTTTGCACATATACACATCAACCATTTTAATATATCATTTGTACATGGTAGGTTTGAGCACTGAAGTTGCACTACGTACCAATCATTACGGGATTGGAATCCACTCATCGATCAAAACCATCGTAGTTCGATCTTATGTCTCACCCTAAATGGCAAATTCTATTGTGGGAAGAAAAGGAAAGAATAGATTATGAATAACTCACCTTTAGAATTAAACGAATCTATTAGGATTAAGGTAATCACTCCAATTAGTGATTGAAATGAGGTTAAGATAATCACCTTAATTAGTGATTAAATATGAAGGATTAAGATAATCACCTCAATTAGTGATCGAAAACGGAGGTTAAGATAATCACCCTAATTAGTGACTAAACTTAAGAGGAAAGATAATCACCTTGATTAGTGATTAACTATGAAGGTTAGGAAGTAATCACCTTAATTGATGATTATTCAAGGTTTAAGATAATCACTTTAATTAGTGATTAAATGAGAAAAATAATCGTCAAAATTAACGATTATTAAAGTTTAAGATAATCACTCTAATTAGGGATTAAATAAGAAGAATAATCGTTCTAATTAACAATTATTAAGGTCTAAGATAATCAGTCTAATAAGTGATTAAATAAGAAGAATAATCGTCCTAATTAATGATTATTATGGTTTAAAATAATCACTCTAATTAGTGAATAAATAAAGAGGGTTAAGTTAATCACCTTAATTAGTGATTAACCAAGGTTTAAGATAATCGCCCTAATTAGTGATTAAATGAAGAGTTTGAGTCAATCGCTCTAATTAGCGATTAATCAAGGATTGAAATAACCACCTTAGTTAGTGATCATATTTATGATTTTCAAGAGGTCTTAGAGGTTTGCTTCCTAATTTGAAGGCTTTTGACAAATAATCTTAATTGAAGATTATTAAGTCATTTGGAGAGAAATGATCGATTTGAGATCGAATTTGGAGATTTGTGTTTGGCTAATTGAAATTTGGCTATTTAAAGCGAGACACGTGAAACGGCCTAAAATCAATTCGGATATCATAATTATCAATCTAATTATATAAAATTATATGATTAATCCATTTGAATATGGAGAACACATTTTTAAAATGTAAGATGGATCATCATACAATTTAACTTAATTAGATTTGCAATTTTTCCTGTTAATTGAGATTGGGTCATTTAATTCATATACTATAATATATTGGCCCAACATGCAATATTTGTAACATTGGTTGCTCATTTATTAAAAAGAGTTGTGGAATTATTTATGAAAATTATGTATAAACATCTCCATGTTTTTCATTAATTGAGTGATGCAATAAGTATTTACAAAAAAATTATTATTACAAAAAAATATACAAATTCTATGATCTATACAAAGTCTTCAATCTTGATCTTTACCATGATGCTTCTTGATCTTCATTTCCTTAAATGGGCTTTGGAATTCATGTTTATTTGTAAACTTGTGAAAATTAGATATTAATCAACCTCTTTGATTTTGATTTTTTATGATAATTTTGATTGATTTTTATTAACATGATAAATTGAATCATTTTAAGAGAAACTTAAAATTCAATGACTTTTAATTCACATTTTCGTATGAGAAGAAAACATCTAATACCCTAATAAACCTTGATAATTTTGTCCTAGGTGTCGCCTTCAAAATTGCTCTCACGATTTAACCCTCTAATAGACACTTTCACAAGAATATTGCCACGTGTCGAATTTTTTTCACTAAAACATTGTCCAACTAGGATAAATCGCCACGTGTCACGCAATTATCACCTGCTTTGGCCGAAAATTTTCAATGCCTCCCTAAATGATTCGAAATGCAATCAATTAGAATCTTCAATCATGTGCAACTTGATCACCCATATCTCAATCATTCCTAAATTGCATAACTTGATTTAAGAGATTGATTCAATCACTCCTAAATATGGGAAATCATATATGGCCGATATTGACTTTTTTTTATAAAAGAAAAACTTAGGTAAAAACCGGTTATTTATGTGCACTATAAATAACACACTCATTTTTTTGCATTTTACATCAACCTCCATGACTCATAAACCCTAAATACCTTCCCATATACCCTTGCACCTAAAAAATTTTTGAAATGAAAAATGACTATGGTTCGTTTGACGAAACATTTAAACCTAGAAATTTAAAGATTTGGCATCCTAAAGTGGAACACTCAATTTTTTTTTATTACGAAGGTATGGTACTAACAATGTTTCGTGAAGGTCATATTGAGTTCTACAAAGTAAGCAATGATGTCAACATGGATGAAGAGTTGAATTCGGAAAATTGGTACATGTTGGAGTATGTTTTTTCTACAATCCAGGATTCTAGAATTTATATTGATCTAGAATGTATGGCACTACACTTTCTTCATTACATTCCTAACCGAGTTCATAAATTATGTCGAATTCCATCCTAAGAAATCAACATGAACGCGGGAGATGTTATACCACCTACAAAAAGAGTAGTGTTGCGTTATTTAGCTAATGATTGGTATTAGTTTTTTTAATTATTATTGTATTACCTTGAATCTACGCAATATTTGTCATTCAAATGTCATTCAAATAATAATACTACATTTTTTCGTTTTAGTTTGTAAGTCGAATATAGACATTATTTTTGTCTTTTTTTACGTATTGAGTTGGATGGCCAAAATGTCATTATTTCCCTTTATTTTATAAATTTTTTTTTCATAAATTATTGTTTACATAAAATGTCAATTATGATAGTTATATAATGGCAAAAAAATGTATTGATGTATCGTTTACTGTAGTAGATTTCATCATGATATTATGTCATTTGTATCTTTTGTTATGATTAATGTAATAGATTATGCTGTTTGTTGGTATTTTAGAGAGTATCTTTTAAAAATAAAACAATTATCCTTAATTTATTAATTCGCATAATCAGCACGGTTTTTATAAAGTATACATTATAACCAATGTTTATATAAGTCAATCTAAAATTAGTATACGACCGTCTAGAAACATATTGAAGATTGTAAGTTAATTAAACATAAATGATTCGATATTAGACATAAATGTTAGGACTAATATTACTATCGTTTAATTGATTGATGTAATCAAAAGGACTAAATAAGACTATGAATCTGAAAAATATAATGCTTACATTATTCGAAAATCTTCAATATTTAGTATAGGTTTTAAAAAATTCGGCCTTATACATTGATTATACATAAAACATAAGTTAGACATAATTTTAGGAGTCAGTTAGGCAATTATACACTTTTTTGTTTATATAAGTCAGTCGGAAATTACTTATACGTAATTCCAGAAAAATATACTAAATTTTAAGTTAAATAAACATATATGATCCATTTGACTATTAATGCTTTATAATAATGTGAATCAATTATATTTTGGAAACTTTTGTTAACATAAATAAAAAATTTTGAATAGTTCATATGAATCAAGTTATCTTATATAGTTGCTCTAATTTAAATCAGGTAAACTTACATATCATATTTAAAAAAAGGGACAATTACTAAAAAGTTAAGGAAAATCTTTAATATAATGAATCTTAATTATTCACCAAACCAAACAAGATCATAATCTAGCCGATTCTCTATTAATATAGGCGTTTTAACTTGACATAAATAAAATATGAAAGCTATTTTTTGGAATACTTGATTAGCAACTCATGAAAAAAACGGCAAGGAATTTTAAGTAGTATAATAGTGTATCATAAATCTCTATTATATAAGGGAAGGGGGGAGGAAGATGGTGTCCCCATCTAAAAATACTAAATTACCCTTAATGAACTAATTAATGGAATGAAAAAATTACAAAAGAAAATAATTTAAAATTCTTTCTCATTTTAACTTGCCATTTTAAACAAGTTAAAAATATTATATGCATCAAATACTTCAATCAAAAAATCAATTGGACAAAATATCTTGATCTTTTAAAAAAAAAAAAAAAAAAAAAAAAAAAAAAGAGAAGATGGTATATATGACGTCCGCCTGAAAAATCTAAAACACTCACTACCTTTGATACTCTTTAATTCAGTCAAACCAACTCATTATTTCTGTTCTACTCAAAATTCATTCACAAAATATTAATATTAAAAATAACTCACAAACCTTTGTTAGTTTTTTACATTAACGAATTAATATATCTAAATTCATCTATTTATTAATCTTTCACATTTTAAGTTTAATCATAAATATAGTATTGATGTAGTATATAATAGAATAACAAGTTTTGAAATTAACGCACACATCGCGTGCATATGAGGCTAGTTATATAAAAGGCAAGGATATCAATCAATGTATATATTGTCCGAATTTTTTTGCCCTAAATAAAGTTGGACGGATTTTTTTTTTCTTCAAATCTATATTATGTTTTCTCTTAGATTTTTGATTTGTAATAAAAACTTAAGTATAAGCAAGGATGAAGAGGCAATATAAACCATTATCGAATTTATTTAATCGTCTACCCAATGAGATTATAATAGATATACTTGGAAGAATAGCCTCTCAAGCTCCATTTGATATATTTAAATGCAAATTAAGGTACGTGTTTTTTTTTTCACTTGAAATATTTATATTACTTTTATAAACTTTATTCTTTTTAATTTTTTTAAAATTTATTTGTTGGCAGTTGCAAAACGCTAAATACTATTTCTAATGACGAAAGTGTTCTTCAACGCGTCATTGTAGAGGGTATGATGGACATAATAATGAAATTTGATCTATATGCAAGGAACTTTTTTGATCGTTGTTTAGTAGCCAACAATACCGAGTCTTTACTCTGTTATGGTTTTATAAGTTTTGGTTAATAATATGGGAATATATATTGATGCCTTTTATTGTATAATTTATGCGTTCTTTTTACATTAGCACCTATCAAATATAAGAGTTTTTAAAATGCAGTTTTGCCTAAATTGATATTGGCATTAAATATATTTAGTAGCATTAGATATCTAATAGTTATGTAGATTGATATTTATTACTAATATAATTTCCGAAATGTTATGTATCGTCGATATAGTATAATAATGTTATATATCGCGTAAATATATTTATATTTCAGTATTAAAAAAAATCTAAAATATACTGCAGATAGCAACATTAGATATCAATTATTTATGTATATTTCTATTTATTACGAATTTTATCGATTTTTCCTACTGATGTTTTACATTGTATTTTTGTAGGTTTTGATTTTTCAACGTGGTCGTTGGCATTATGGATTGCCAAAAGTACAAGAGGCATCAAATTTAGGACTTCATATTGCAACTTATTTGTTAGCCCTGATTTATCTATGTAATAAAGAAGAAGAGCTACGTAAGAAGGGCGTTGGAATACTTAATTGTCTAATTAGGGAAATTGGTATGAATGGCATTGTAAACTGTAGGATTAGATTTAAGAGGATGTTGAACACAATATGGGTTAAAAGTAGAGTGAACTTAGTAGAAAAGCCGCAAAAGTATTGCAAAATGCAACAAATACAAACTTTTATCTTCCCAATAAAGTACACAAACCTTAAATACCTCAATAATAATCCCATTTTTTACCATCTTTTAATCCATTACTAATCAAATAACTACCATTAATATTATGACATTTATATTATAGTTTTATATTTTATAAGTCAAAATTATTTGGATACTAATTTTGAAAGGAATTGTCGACTAATATGTTTTATAACATGTAACATAAACCCAAAAAAATTTAATGTAATTGGATTATGGACATATATATATATATCAAAAAGTCATGTAACTTATAAGTAAATATCAGACCATTTATAATAATATGATTGATGCAAATTATATATAAAATAAGATCATTACCTTATTGTATATGTTATTATCATCATCAATTTCTACCTGTCACAAAATGAGGATACATTTTATTATTTTAATCTTCACAGTTACACAAAATATATATATCTTAAAACAAGGTTGTCAATTAGATATCACCCAAAATACAATCGGATCGTAATCT
Organism: Beta lomatogona; assembly: GCA_947646795.1. Classification (NCBI taxonomy): domain Eukaryota; kingdom Viridiplantae; phylum Streptophyta; class Magnoliopsida; order Caryophyllales; family Amaranthaceae; genus Beta; species Beta lomatogona. Next base: position 209,357 of record CANSNZ010001329.1, read on the forward strand.
CTACAAATTGAGTACAAATTTTTTTTTTTTTCGACCTAATAGTTAACCTACAACAGCATCACATTTTCATCTCCACATATTTAGACACATTTTTTATATTCAAATTAATGTTAATATATCCGATTAATTTTACATGCATGTTCATTAAATGATAAATAATGTAAATTTAACAATATTATTAATCCAAACAACTTTTTTTTTTTACCAATAGTAGTTTTTAAAAAGAAGAATTAATCCTAGAATTCACTCAAAAAAAATCCTAGCATTCATAAAAAAAATGTTCAAAATTACTTGAACTCATTAAAATTAGTATTAATTCTGTTTTCAACACTTAGATCATAAATTTTTTGGATTTTGTAAATCGAGCCAATTTGGAATCTTTTAATTTTTTTAAGAGTTCAAGCAATTTTGTCAAAATACCTTATTCAAAGATATCAACATAATATATATAATTATTTTTCAACATACATATACCTATACTTTATAATTAACATTAAAAACTCAAATTATAGTCAATAAATCCAATTATATTTACATACATGTAGGTTTAATTTAAAGTTATATAACTAAAATATTATATTATACTTAAACTAATTGATTTTCTTGCGTGCATTTACTTATAAGCTTTAACAATAATAATATTTGTATATAGTTAAATTATCTTTAATATTAGTGAATAAATAAATAATAAAAAACGCTAACAATCAAAATTTGGTTACTTATCTGAAATTGATGAAAATCGATTTGTTGAGAAAAAAAAACAAATCTTCAAGATCAGCCATCATCATCATCGCATCTTCATCTTTCTTTTCTTCCGAAATTAGAATTTTAAACTAAGTCTTCATATTTCCTTCTCAAAAAAAATACTTTCGACCTTCAATAATACCCAAATTAGTGTTGCATGTAACTATTTTCCATTGATCTACTATATAATCACACTTCTGTATGTGATTATTAATTTTTTTTGCACAAAGGGATTTTTTTCATGTAAATTTATAGAGATGCAAAGATTCGAAAAACCGAAATTTTTTGGAAAGAATTGAGTTGCATTTTTTACGGATTTAGAGAGAGTAAATGAGGTAGAGAGAGAAAGAGAATATAGAGAGAAAGATGTTGAGAGAATGTGGAAAGATTATGTTAAGGAATTTGGGCTTTTATCGTTTTTTATATAACACACCAAAAAATGTTATAAATCATTTCAAGGTTATAAATGTTATAAATCAATGTATAAATATAAGAGATTTATATAAATCGTTTATATAATAGGTTATAAAATGTTATAAAAGTTTATATAATAGGTTATAGATGTTAGTGTATAAAAGATATTTATAAGAGAAGATATTAGGTGTTGATATAAATTTGAGTTTATATTTATAAATTTGAGTTGATATAAATTTGATATAAATTTGAGTTTATATAAATCTGAGTTGATATAAATATTATAAAATTTTATACAAACTGAATGCAATAAAAATTATAATATGACCATCTCTATATCACATTGTCCTCTTAGTTGATATAATACGTTATTAAAAGTTTGCTATTCATGTGCTTTTAACTTATTAAAAATATTTTTAGCGAAGCATTTTTTATAATAGATTTTAAAATTATAATATGTTTGTCATAATAAGTGTGTGATGTAATATAGTTTGTTTTATTTTTCATATATGTTTTTTTTATACATTGCAAAATCTTATAATATCTTGCTTTTACATGGAGAGAATAAGACATGAATATATATTTTTTACATATAATATATTTTTTATTGTTATACAACTTTAGTATATAATTTATTATTTTTTTGTACTATAGGCGGAGAAAATATCAAATTTAATACATTAGTTCCACCACAGAAAATTGGTGTGCCATCAAATTATAGGACACCCTTGTTGGACGTATCCAACTGTAAAACCATATCTTTCTTAGTCCTATGTGTATACATAATTAGTGAATCATACAAAAGTTACAATTCATTGTTATTTGATTAATGAAATCAAAATTGATTTTTAAAACGGTTCTATGATACTTAATACTATTTGTAATGAATCTGCACGTATTGCTCGGGGAAAAAAAAGGTGTATATTGAAAGATAAACGTGAAGGTCGCTTTTGTTTTCCAGGAGATATGAAAGAAAATCAGACTCCATTAAGTTGTGCTACAACTGATAGCCATGGTAATACACTTTATAGTTTATTATTCAAAATTATAAGTTTGATTTCATAATTTAAGATTGTTTACTATAAATTCATATATCATTAGTGAATCATACAATATATACTATTCATTGTTATCCTATTAAATATTCTAATTGCTTTTTAAAATAAGGTCTATGATAGTCAATACACTTCATAATGAATTTGCACGTATTGCTCGAGAAAAAAGAAGGCTTATACTAAAAGAAAAGCGTGACGGGCGTTTTTTTTCTTCAGGAGATACGAAAGAAAATCAGACTCCATTAAGTTGTGCTACAACTAATAGCCATTCTAATACACTTACAAGTTTATTATTCAAATTCATAAGTTTGATTTCATAATTAAAAATTTTTTACTATAAATTTATATATCATTAGTGAATCATACAAAATATACTATTCATTGTTATCCTATAAAAGATCCGAATTGCTTTTTAAAACAGGGCCTATGACAGTTAATACAGTTCATAATGAATCTGCCCGTATTGCTCGAGAAAAAAGAAGCCTTATACTTAAAGAGAAGCGTGACTGTTGTTTTTGTTCTCCCCCAGATTCGATGATTAAAGGAAATGATACTCCATTAAGTTGTGTTATAAATAATAGCTAATGTAATACTCTTGCAACTTTATTATTCAAATTCATAAGTTGCACTTCATTGATTAAGATTATTGATTCTAATCTTTTTATATGTTCATCTTTAAGTTTGCACACCGACAACATTACAACCTGATATCGATTCAAGGAGTAAAAAAAGACAAATACTAACATGTAATATAATTAGCTACTTTTTAAAAGTTATGTTTTTACTAAATTAACGGTAACCAATAAAATTCTAATTATCAATGATTTCAGATCCAAATAAAAAGTTAACTCCATTGAACTATTCTGACTCATCATTGAACTATGTTGAAGCCAATATTACACCGCTTAGTAACATTACAAATGGTTAGTAATGTTCATCAAATTGCTATGTGAATGTCTTATAATAAATTTCAATTGCAATTAATTAATGTAATTAAGTTTTTGTAGATACAAATATCAATGAAGACGAGCGCAATTCAGGAAAATTTAATCAATATAAACGTATGATAATATTGAAACGAAAGCGCTCAAAAAAAGGTAGATTGTCACTGATGAAAGATTAATACTTTGAATTGGCTTTATATGGATGTTTTTATGTTTAAAAGACTATCAACATCTTTTTGTAGTTGTTCAGACACATAACCAAGTGACACCTACGTCTTCAAGTATTGCAATTGAGCAGTATACTTCTCTTAATAGTACTACAACGAACTGTGAGTATTATTACAATACACTATGCATTGCTTCCATTAAGCATGATAATTATATAAAACTATCAATTTACTAACCTGTTTTAGTATTTATTTATTTGTACTCAAGAAGCACATGCTGGTTCGAAGTTAGCACGACATAGTAGAAGACTTTTATTGCATGAGAATCGAAATTTAGGTATTTGTTATTTGATTTTGTTATTCTTATGTTAAAGTTATAATATATATATATATATATATATATATATATATATATATATATATATATATATATAAATTATCTTGACAAATACTGAATGATTTTTAATTTACCTAGCTGTAGACAGCCACTTAAGTCGATTAGGAGAAGGTCGCTATTCATTCAGATACAAAAAATATGTTGTCCAAAGCAAAAAGGTCGTGAAACAAATGAGACGCCATATTAATTTAGGTATTTAACTATTTATAGTATAAGAAGCCTTATCTCATATGATTTTGATTATATATCTTTGCTCATTTTTATTAAATGATTTGCATATGTATAGGAGACTCAACTGATGAATTTGCGACAAATTTAAGAGACCAAACCGTTGATGGGGAAGTTCATAGTCACGAAAATGCACCCAGAAATGTTGAAGTTCAAAATAAAGTTTCAGGTATTCAAAGATAATAACTTTACAATTGAAATTGCATATAAATGACATATGTATTACTGAAAATATTGATATATACATAATGCTATATATTTAGAGTATTGGGATATTGGTGATCCAATATGGAAGTGTGAGTATTGTGGCGCAATGATTTGGTATGAAGAAAGAGCAACAAGAAATTATATAAAAAAACGGACAAGCCAAAATTTTCACTATGTTGTATGCAAGCAAAGTTGTTCGGCCTCCACAGCTATTGACAGACTTGCTGAAAGGAAAACATCCTAGAAGCAAGCACTCCATCGAGAATATTCGACCATATAATATGATGCATTCGTTTACATCGATGGGAGCAAAGATACAAGCACCTTCCACTCAAGGACGGACCTTATAATTTCAAAATAGGTGGTAAGAATCATCACCTAATTGGTAGCTTGCTGCCTAATGAAGGATCGCGTCCGAAGTTTTCTTAACTATACATATATGACACAGAGCATGAGATTGGTAATAGGAAGGTTGCTTACAGGTAAACTAAACATTACATTTTTGTGACATATACTAACGTTGTGTGCTAAATAAAAATTTATGAATGTATCTTCTAATAACTTTTTAAATGGTTATCACAGTTCTAAAAATCCAGATACATTTGAAGATTCTCCAATTGCCGAATTACAAGATATGATTTATCAGCACAATCCTCATGCTAAAAAATTTAGGATGGCAAGAGATCACCTTAAAGATCATCCGTGTGATGAAGTTCGGTTGAAATTAATTGGGATGAGAGACACCGATGGTAGGACATACAATCTACCTACAACATCTGAGGTAGCTGCCTTGATAGTTGGAGACATCGAGACTGTGAATAAACGAGATGTAGTTGTCGAGACACGAAGTGGAAAGCTGAAACAGATATCTGAGCTCCATCCTTCTTATCTACCTTTGCAATATCCTCTGCTATTTCCATATGGTGAGAACGGATACAGAGTTGATGTTTGCCATAGAGATAAAAGTCTACCTACCGGCGATTCAAAAAAACGAGATAGGCTGACTATGAGAGAGTGGTTTGCATATCGAATGCAAGACCGTGAAGAAGAGGCAAACACCATTTTGTTTGCCGGACGTTTATGCCAGCAGTTTTGCGTCGATGGTTATACAATGATGGAGGCTGGAAGATTGTCATTCGTAAGGAATAATCAACAGAGTTTTAGAGCTGACAATGTTAAGAACATAAGAGGTGCAACAAGTAGAGGAGATACAGAAGGAGCATCTACAGCTAGTCGAGTAATTATACCAGCATCGTTTACTGGAGGACACAGCTACATGAGAGAGAATTATCAAGATGCAATGGCTATTTGTAGATGCTATGGCTACCTAGATTTTTTTATAACATTCACATGTAATCCAAAGTGGCCCGAAATAACACGGTTTATATCAAAGAGGGGCCTAAGACCTGAAGATAGACTAGATATTGTTTATCGAGTGTTTAAGTGAAGCTCGATCAAATGGTTAAGGATCTTAAAGATAAAAAGATTTTTGGAAGAGTTAAAGCAGGTAATCAGCTAAAAAGGTGGAAGATTATTGCATGTTCATATATATATTAGTTGTGCTTTGGCACAATATTTTTATTAAAATCGTAACATGTTGGCTAAATAATTTTCTTACTATGATTTACAGTTGTCTACACTGTGGATTTTCAAAAGCGTGGATTGCCACATGCGCATATACTTTTGTTTTTACACCGGAACGACAAATTTCCTAATGCCGAAGCAATAAACAAAATTATTTCTACTGAGCTTCCGAACATAGATGAAAATCCGGAGTTGTATGATGTTGTTTCAGAGTTTATGATACATGGTCCATGTGGTGCTTTGAACAATAACGCCCCATGTACTACTGATAAAAAGTGTACAAAACATTTTCCGAAAAAATTCAATGAGAGAACAACAGTTGATGAATATGGCTACCCTGTTTATAGGAGAAGATATAATGGCGCAACCGTTGTCAAAGGTGGCATCTTGCTTGACAACAGATTTGTGGTCCCGCATAATCCAGAGTTGTTATGTAAGTATCGTGCACATATAAACGTTGAATGGTGCAACCAGTCGAGATCTATTAAGTATTTGCTCAAGTATATCAATAAGGGATATGATAGAGTCACGACAGCAGCATATCAAAATCGTCAAAACTCTGATGATCCTAAGGAAATTGATGAAATCCAAATGTATTATGATTGTCGGTACATATTCCCATGTGAAGCCATGTGGAGGATATTTGAGTTCACTATCCATTATAGAATTCCTGCTGTGGAGAGGCTAAGCATTCATTTACCTAACGAGCAAAGCGTCCTTTATACTGATGATGCTGACTTAGGGTCGGTGCTTGAAAGACCTAACATTGACAGAACAAAGTTTCTGTCATGGATGGAGTGCAATAAAAAATATGATGAGGCCATAAAATTGAGCTATGTTGAGGTTCCAATAAAATTTGTATGGTAACCAGGTGAACGTGAATGTACACCTCGGAAGAAAGGGTTTTGCATTGGGAGGATTTATCATGTAACTCCAGAAGCAGGTGAAAAATTCTATTTGTGGACAGTATTGAATTTCGTTAAAGGTGCAACGTCGTATGAAGACATACGCGTTGTTGATGGTGTACAATATTCTACTTTCAAAGAAGAATGTTATGTGAGAGGTTTATTAGACGATGACAAGGAGTACGTTGACGCCATAATAGAAGCCAGTTTTAGAGAATCTGGACAATATCTACGTAATCTTTTTTGCATGTTGCTATTGTCCTGCAGTTTGACAATACCTGAGGATGTTTGGGATAAGACTTGGCACCTTCTTTCTGATGATATCCTATTCAGACAACGAAGACTTCTCAAAGACAATGGTATGTGAGCATTTTCATCAGTACCTTTATTAAATGTATTCATAAATATTTATTGTTCGAAATGGTTTGAATTGGGAGTAACCATCAAATGTGTTTGTTTTGCAGCATTGCGACTAACTAATGAACAATTGCAAAATTTAGCTCTCGCTGACATTGAAGCTAAGCTACAAAGTAACGGTAGCACCCACCGTAAATTCACCAAAATGACATTCCAAGATGATTTGATTATCTCAGATGGTCAAAACAAGCTCATAATTGATGATCTTATGATAGAGAGCAGCTACACAAGGAATTTAAAGAGCTTTATTCCGGATTGATGATTGAACAGCGTGGAATTTATAATGAAATCATGTCTGCGGTATCAAGAGGTGAGGGGGGCGTCTTCTTTGTATATGGTTATAGAGGAACTGGTAAGACGTACCTATGGAGATTATTGTGTGTTGCACTAAGGCGTCAAGGGGAAATTGTCTTGCCAGTTGCGTCATGTGGAATAGCCTCTTTGTTGCTTCCACGAGGCAGAACTGCACATTCTAGATTTGGGATTCCCTTAAATATTACTGAGAACTCAACGTGTTCAGCAATTAGGCCTGGATCAGACCTCACAATTCTCCTTATAAGGACAAAACTCATCATTTGGGATGAGGCTCCTATGATGCATAAATATTGCTTTGAAGCTCTAGATAGAAGCTTAAAGGATGTTATGCAATGCATGAATCCAGCAAATCAACATATTCCATTTGGTGGAAAGGTTGTTGTGTTCGCTGGTGATTTAAGACAGATATTGCATGTCATTCCCAAAGGAAGCAGACAAGATATTGTGTTCTCAGCAATCAACAGTTCTTACTTATGGGATTTTTGTCGTGTGCTGAGAATAACAAAGAATACGCGCTTGAGAACCGGTTCCAGTACCTGCAATGTTGATGAAATTACGGAGTTCTCAGAGTGGATTTTGAACATTGGAGATGGCAAAGTTGGTGAGCCGAATGATGGTGTAGCCAATGTAGAAATTCCTCATGAGACATTGATAGATAGACGAGATGACCCTATTTATGCAATAGTTGAGAGTACATATCCCGACCTAGAGAATCACATATGGGAAGCAAAGTATTTTCAAGAAAGAGTTATTCTTGCTCCAACTAATGAAATTGCCAACTTGGTTAATGAGCATGTTTTGTCTCGGTTGCCAGATGAAGAAAGAAGTTATTTGAGTTCAGATGCAATTTCTGTTCGGGGGGAATTTCATAGTTCATGAGATGTATTCTACCGAATTCCTAAATACAATCAAGTGCAATGGATTGCCAAATCATAACATTAGATTAATGGTAGGGGCACCGGTAATGCTATTAAGGAATATTGACCAGACTTCTGGGCTATGTAATTGTACCAGATTAGTCGTCAAGCATCTTGGCAATCGCATTATTGAGGCTGTTGTTGTGTCCGGCAGTAATGCGGGGGACAAAGTTTTCATTCCCAAAATGACACTTACACAGTTACACCATCAGACGCAACAAAATTCCCGATAAAATTCCAGAGAAGGCAATTTCCATTGGTTGTATGTTTTGCAATGACGATAAACAAAAGCCAAGGACAGTCTCTAACCTATGTAGGATTATATCTCCCTCGGCCAGTATTCAGCCAAGGACGATTGTATGTTGTATAAAGAGTTACAAGCAAAAAGGGTTTAGAAATTTTAATTTGTGATCAAGAGTGTGGGAACTCAAATGTTACCACAAATGTAGTGTATATGGAAATATTTCAGAATGTTTATTAAGTATTACGAAAACTCAAATATTTATGTAATTACTTTCGCTTTCAATGTGTTTATATAGTCACACACAGTTGTCTTATTCTCTATTTTGTTGCATAGTATACGATAATGTTTTTTTATAGTTATATGTAACTTTATTTGTTTTATTTATGTCACCTTTGTACCGTAAAACCTTTGTCTCTAAATGAACGCAAACAATTAGCATCCCGTGCATTCTTGCACGGGCCTTAAACTAATTTTTTTTATAAAAGTTGAGTTAATCACTTTATTTCATTTTTCAGATTCCTTTTTTGTTCTTGTACTGAATTACAAAATTCATAACTTTCTGTACACAGAGTTAAACTGATCATGTGATACAAGTACGGATAGATCAGTGAGTTCTTTATCTTGTCTCAAAATTTCACAAGCTTTTAGTGAAGACTCAAATTATGGTGAAGTTTATGCCAAACCTGGTCAAAATAGGACCTTTATTAAATTTGTTCTTTGAAACCTAACTTTTTAAAATTATTCTGAAATTAATGTTGGCATGAACATTCTAGACACTTTGAAAGACTAGACTGGAAATTTTCACTTGAATTGGACATTTTTAAGACCATTTTTTGTTTGTTTTCCTAACTGAAGAGAAAATCAGTTTTCTGGAATTTAGTGATTTATATGAACCTTTTTGTAAAAATGATGTAAAATTTTATGAAATTCATATGAACATGATTTTTATATTTTTGGAAAGCCACTGATGTTTTCTTTAAACTTGATGTTTTTTAGTTTTGTCTAAATGATTTATATTTTGAACTTTATTAACAAGACAAGCTTAGGTGGTACTGAACCAAATCAGTTTTAAACAACAAAGTTGTATGATTTTTAATTATTTGTACAAAATTCGTTTTTAAGAAATTCCAAAGTCCAGTTTCTGGAAACATCTTGCACTTCATAGGAAAAATATGAAATCCTATACACTATTCTGATCATATAGACGAAAAGATGAAATGAAGTACGAAATTAAAACTGATTATAATTACAGCATCACTTTGTTTTTTATGGAGATGTTTATACAACACTTGTCTTGAATTTTTTTATGAAAATATTTTTTATGATAGAAACCAACTTGATTAAGGAAAATCACATAATCACATTGTTTCCAAAGAGTCACCCATTAGAGGTGACTATTCTAGGTGGGGTGATTTAAGGTTGGGAACCGATTAGAACTTCCACATACCCAAATCACTCCAAAGATTAAAAAAAATTATAAGATGAAAAACAAGGAGAAAGTTAGTAGATGATTAAGAAGATAATAAAAAATAAACAAGAGTTTCAACTTTACCTTGCTAGGTCAATGATGCACTTCCTTTTTTTGCAAATTTTTCTACCTTTTTTGTGATTTTCCTAATTTCTAAGTAAGTTTCTAAATTCACTTAATTACTAACTTAAACTTTTTTTGTGTTTTTTTCTTCTTTTGATGAACTTCTTTACTTACTAACTATCTTACTAACTTTTACTTTCTTTTTTTAAGTGTGATTTCTTTAGAGGAAATGAGTAGAGAAGATGAGAGAAGTAGTGAAATTAAGTTGAATTCTTTTCAACTTGGTTTTGAAGTGGAAAAAGGAAGGTATTTATAGAGAAATGAAGGAAGTGAACTAGGGTTTCAAAGAAGTAGAAAATCAGATTTTTCACCTAAAAAATCTGATTTTCTTCATCCTTAATCACCCTAATGACATCACTCTAATGACCTCACCCTAATGACATCATCAAATCTCTTTGGAAACACAAATATTCTTATTCTTTTTGGATTTTCTCATAAATGAAGCAAAATAAGATTTTCAGAAAATATTCTTCCCTAAACATCCTAATACGTTAAAGAAATGCATCGAAAAACGTGCAAACAAAAGTGATTAGGAGACCGCGCCAAATGCAAGAACATGCGCTAGGCACAGCGCCTTGCGGTAGGCGCAAGATTTTGCGTCTGGCGCAGGCCATGCTTTGCGCTAGGCGCACCATCATGCGTCGAGCGCATGATCGTGTGCTTGGCGCACACTCGATTCTTCCGTAAAAAATCCGGATTCCCCCCTCTTACACATGGGATTTGATTCTAAATTTCACATCTTTTCATGATTCTTATTCTCTAACTAATGGAAAAAGGATGTGATTAATGGATAAAGAATGTATTCTTATTCTTTATCCAATGAACAACGACTTGACCATCAAGAAAACTGATTACTACCGGTTTTGGGAGACGATTAAAATTCTGGCGCCTAATTGCGACTCGTTTTTCTATTTTCCGAAAAAATAACTTAAAGAAATGAACGAAAAACTCGTCAAATTTGTAAGGACGAACATGATTATACTACAAATTATTTTATTAAACTGATGATTGTAGGTTTTGACTACGACCTACGAAATATTATATTTCTGAGCTGGATTTGTATGACTAAAACGCGAAAAAAGGAAAACCATATGACAGAACGAAACTCGCGCTCCGGGACGAAGCATGCCTTTGATGAGGCGCGTGTTCCACAATACTTGACGGTTTTCGTTATTTTTATTTCTTTTCAAAATCTTTATTTATCTGAAAAAGGGGTTCAAAAAAAAGTAAAATAAGAAAAAAGTGAATAAATTCAAGATGCAAATAAAAAAAGTCACAAGAAAAGAAATTAAAAGTCAAGCTAGGGTGCTTGCACACAAGTTTTATCCCACGTTTCAAATCCATTCAATCCATTCGAAAAACCCTTAACCATATAATCCAAATCCATAATCCTTACCTTAGTCCATCCGATCAAACCTTCAACAAAACCTCAAGTCTCAAACCTTTCAACCATTCAGTAACCCTAACACTTCTTTCAAGGTATTTCCAAGCCCGCTAGGTTGAAAATCCAAAAGGGTGGCCTAGGCAAAAGTTAGGGCACAAAAAAAAAACAAAAAATTCAATCATATCAAGAACTACGTATGGTCTAATTTCGCAAGGATACGTAGGAATCCTATCTCGAGGTCCGACAGCTTCAATAAAAAAAATTAATCAATGTCTCAGGATTTGACTTTCTAGAATTCAGGAGCATACTCTTTCTAGATCCCGACATAGACTCGAGTCTGAACGTAGCCTCGTTAAAGCCTTTTCCCACCTACATCTATTTAAGTCACAAATTTAAACTTTTTATTTTTCAATCCAAGCTCTCCCTAAAGGACTCTCTGACAAATCCATGATTTCTGGCGATATGTGACTCTGTCTGTATCAAGTCCTTAAAGAAAAATCCCCAGTTAAAACTTTGAACGATTCAAGACATATCAACTACATAGCTATCAAGGCTTATGCCTAATTCAAGACAAGCTCACCCAAAGTGGGGGCCTCCTATATATGTGTTGGTTCCTCCAAATAAAACTCCCGAAAAGTTATAATCTGCGGACTTCGTTTACGGACCCCGATTATTTACTAAAAACAGTTTTCGAAAATCATTCTATCCATATCTTATCATTCCATCATTCTAACTTTGCAAAACCCTAACCTTGCATTGCATTTCATACATTCTTGTCTTGCATAACCCTGACCTTGCATGACGTGTCATCTTCCTTAGCTTTGCATAGGCTTAATCCTTCCATAGCGTCTCATGCATACTTAGGGAGTCTAAGTTTGGATTTTTGCATCATTATGTGTCTTATGTGAGTTGTTTTCACCTACCAGCTAACATCTTTCTCTGCAGGTAATCAGATTACTTGTAGTTATTGTCCCGCATAATAACTTTGTTTTCCTGAGACCGGCGTATATAGATAAGTTCTAAACTACAGAGCGTTTATAATCGTTCTCCGTCTCGACACCGTGTACTTTGACTATCGATTTCCTAAAACCTCAGTCAAAGTGGGGGTTTCTGTAGACACATAATTGTGTCTCCTCATTTAAGGGCCCAATGATGAAACATACTGCGGTCTTAATTGGTCCGGCCCAAGGGCAGAGCAGTCCGAAGAGCCAAAACTATTTAAAAAGTGTTAAAGCGTATTTTAATTATTCAAAATCGTATTTTATAGCCAACTTAATTATTCATGATAATTAATTGTATTTTGAGCCCAACTCTTTGAAAAAAAGCCCTTTTTTATTCAATGATAATTAATTATTTTATTTAAATAAAATATATATTTTCAAAGATATTTTTATAATTAAATTAGGATTATATCCCGTAAAATCAGATTTCCGGAGTTAAAAGATAAAAGAAAATCGTTAAAACGCGTTTTATAAAAAAAAAAAAAGTTGTCAAAACATGTCAAAGGCAAGGCAGTGCACTTAGCGCACCAGCATACGCCGAGCGCACTGTCATGCGCGAAGCGCACAAGCCTGACACGTGGATCTGTGGTTCACACAGAGTCCTGCGCCTAGCGCACACTATGTGCAACATGCAGCCTGTCTTTTCTATCTTTTTAAAAAAAACATGTACCACGTGTATGCTGTTTGTTGGTCATGCCACGTCAGGGCCGCCAATGTGCGCCTGACACGTGTGATTGTGCGTCACACAGCCACTTACGCCTGGCATAGCTGGCGCGTGAAGCGTAATTTTCTTTTCCCTATAAATAGGCTTCGATTTTCCGGATTAAAAAACGAGTTTTCCACACACTACTTCAAAACATATATCTTTTATACACTTTACGAACACCTACGAAACCTCTCTACAAAAACTCATATTTTCTAACAAAACACATACAAACACATTCAAATATTTCACACAAGTTCAGATCTTCAAGCTTCACGATTGCTCGTCCTGAAGGTTGTCAATCTCTCATACCCAATCCGCAATATAATCCTCAGGATCCTTGAATAAATTATTTTTATATTGAAGTTACGAACTATTTTCTTTCCTGATGTAGATCTTTAATATAAAAATCACTCTTTTGTACATTTTTATCCTCTTTCTTTTTTAATTATTTATATATATTCTTATATGATTGTCTGATCATCCTGTTATGCTTTTTATCACCCACATGTTGTTTTTGCTAATCAAAGACCTAAAGAATTGTTCTAATATTAATTAGATAATTTGGGCAACCTGCTAGGTTCCTTGTAATTTGATTGCATAATAACATATCACTAAAAGTAGTCTTTTATGTGTTTCCTGAATCAACCTATTCTAAATTATTTTTAGGGTGCATGAAAATTATAATTGGTTGTTCTATTGCATAAAACTTGACATGAATCGATATTTAGTAGAGGCCATCAATGGGCAAATATGGTTCATTATGATCGTATTCGTACCCTCACCCCCGAACTCATTCTATGGTTCATTGACCATCTATGGAGTCAGGACGGGGAAATCTACATTGGATAAGTCCCTAATTTGTCCCTACGATTTTCCAATATCCAATTAGGTTTATGAGTCTTCCTTTAAAGACGTGTTGGCGACTTCGAAAACATTTTCAATAAAACCTTAATAATGGGGTAGTAAAATACGCGCTCACACCGCGTAGGCGAAATAAAAACACGCCTACACATTCCTTTTGTTATTTTCAGATTTCTTATTTAATATTTCTTTTACCATGAGTTTGGATTTGTGGATTTGTTAAATTTGTCCTAATAATGTTGAATTATGAACAACCCTATATGGGGGGTTGGGAAATTTAAAGAAACGGTTTGGTTTTTTGATTGGGAAAGTATATAAATTGATGGATTCTTATGATGTTACTATATTTTTATATATGAAGTATGAATTTGTGGATTGTTGTGAGTTTCTCAATTGACATATGGACATACCTTAATGGGGTGGGGCGGAAAATCAAATGAATGGATTAGTTTGTGCTATTTAATTGCAATGCGCATCATTGGCCTAGATACTCGTTTGAGGCTTACTCATTAGGAGTAAGTCTTGAATAGTCCCAAGTTTAGGACTGCCTTTGAGTTTCTTATCTCACTTAGGATGTGAATGAATGTTTGGTTTTCAATTCTAAGAAAGATCTCGGTTATTTCTCTAAGCGTTATCTAGGCACATATATTGAGAGTTTACCTACTATCCTCATCATGTACTTGGAGAACTGTAGGGAAGTGCTGCCGAATTTTTCTTAGGATTGAGAACCAAAATATTCATTCACTAGTGAGATGAGAAACTCAAGGATGGGTTAGGTTGTAGTGATAAGGACCCAAATATTCATGACTGCACTTGATAAGACACTTTGAATAATGCTATCGATTGTGTTCTTTTTTGGTGTCTCTAGTGTATGAATATGGATCGAAACTAGATGTATGGTAATCGGATTTCAGCGACATCTCTATAAGGGGTTGATGAATTTATCAGGGTTGCTTTAGAACATCAATCGCAGAATGGGTCAAACTTAGTCTTGTGTCCTTGTTGTGATTGCTATAACTCTAGGGGTATCGTGATGTGGATCAAATTAAGGATCATTTGATTCGTCGTGGGTTTAAGCGTAATTATACTAGGTGGACTTGGCATGGAGAGTTTTAAGACCAGGGTATGAGCTCCACTAGCTTCTGTGATGATTTACATGTTGATCCCATTAATGATGAGGTCGAGGTTGCAATTGAAAAATGAGAGGATGATAATGAGAATGATAGGGTAGATGAGATGTTTCACAATTTAGAGGATGAAGGAACCGATCGTCCTCATATGTATGATAGTATTTTAAGTACAACGGACAAACTTATGTATCTGGAATGTGAGAATTTCATTAAATTTTCTGGCATACTCAGATTATTCAATATGAAATCGAAGCACAATTGGACAGATAAAAGTCTAAGTGAGTTGTTTACTTTCTTACAAGAAATGCAACCTGAACGAAATGAAATTCCCAACTCTACCTATGAGGCAAAGAAGTTGTTGTGTCCCTTAGGTATGGAATATGAGAAGATATATGCATGTCAAAATGATTGTGTGTTGTATCGAAATGAGTACAAGGATTTGTATGGGTGTCAAAGGTGTAGAGTGTCTCGTTACAAGATATAGGAGAATGATGAGGGGGTGAGAAATAAAAAAACTCCGGCGAAGGTGCTTTGGTATCTTCCAATCAATTCGAGATTTAGGCGTTTATTTTCGGATGAGAATAATGCTAAATTATTAAGCTGGCATGCGAATCAGAGGAAGAAAGATGGGATGCTTAGACATCCGACCGATTCTCCGCAATGAAGAAATATCGATCGGATGTTTCCCAGTTTTGGTAAAGAATCTCGTAATCTTGGGCTTGTACTTTGTACAGATGGGATGAACCCATTTGGCACACTAGGTACCCAGCATAGCACATGGCCGGTTTTACTGACCATTTATAATCTGCCCCCATGGTTATGCATGAAGCGTAAATTTATCCTGCTATCGCTTCTTATTTTGGGTCCTAAACAACCCGGAAACGACATACATGCATATCTTGACCCACTCCTTCAAGATCGGAAATTGTTATGGGATGAAGGTGTTTCGATCTTCGATGCGTATGCAAAAACTGATTTCACATTACGTGCCATGATATTTTGTACGATAAATAATTTCCCGGTTTATGGAATTTGTCAGGATATATAGTTAAAGGAGTAAAGGCATGCCTATTTGTGACGAGGATATGATTGATGAGCGGTTACATCATTGTGGGAAAAATGTATACCTGCATTATCGTATATGGCTTCCTTTAGATCATCCATTTTGTAAGAAGAAAAAGATGTTCAACGGGAAAGTGGAGATGAGAGAAGCCCTTATACCCTAACGTGGAAAAGAGGTTTCTAAGCGGGTAAAGGATATTGAAACAGTGTTTGTTAAGCCCTTTAAAAGTGTCTCAAAGAACTTATACAAGAAAAGGTCTAAGTTTTGGGACCTCCATATTGGGAATGTTTAGAAGTCAGACATTGTCTTGATCTTATGCACATTGAGAAAAATGTTTGCGATGCCATGGTCGGAACATTGTTGAATATGCCCGGGAAGACGAAGGATGAACTTAAAGATAGGAAAGACATGGCTGAAAGGGGCAAATAAGAACTAGCACATCGGGAGTAGGGATAATGGTATTATCTTCCAATAGCTTGATACACTTCGTCTAAGAAGGAGAAAACAAGTTTTTGTGAGTCTTTGCATAGGTTAAAGGTCCACGCTGGATACTCATCAAATTTTCAAAACCTTGTCACACTGAAGGACTTGAGACTCATTGGTTTGAAATCTCATGTTTGTCATATCTTGATGCAACATTTATTACCTGTTGCAATCCGAGGAATTTTTCCTTTCCATGTAAGATACACGATTATGAAGCTGTATTTCTTCTTAAGAACCATCTCTAGCAAGGTGATTGATCCTAACACTCTAGATAACTTGCAAGCCGGTGTAATAGAGACAATGTGTAGAATTGAAATGTACTTCCCACCGTCGTTCTTTGACATCATGGCTCATTTGATAGTTCATCTTGTCCGAGAAACTAAACTTTATGGGCCCGTTTGTATGGGGTATATGTGGCCTTTTAAAAGACATATGGGTACTCTAAAGGGCAAAGTAATGAATCCAGTTAGACCAGAAGAAAGTATTGTCCGAAGAATAGTTGCGGAGGAAGTATCTGAATATGTAAGTCGGTATTTAGCACGTGCACAAGCAATTGGATTGCCAAAATCTAGACATATATACTAATATGTGCAAAGAAATCACCCATAAGAGACCATATTGATGATATAGGTGGTTATTTAGTAAAAAACACCTAATAAGTGGTTACATTGATTTTACATCCTTTTTTGAAAATTGATGCCATCCATTAAATTTGATTTTCTTATATATTTATTACTCATTAATAGGTACATTATAATTTACGAAACAAAAATTTTTGATGGCAAGATTTGTGAACAAGATTACGAACCGACCTTTTTATAATGCAACCCTAGAAGGCTTATTGTATTATAATGTATTATTATTGGTTTTAGCCTCTAACGCCCAGACCCCCGTAGGGGTGTCAAAAACAGACATGACCGCTGGGTCAACCTGATACTGACCTGACTTGAACCTGGTTCGACCTGTGAGGGTCAGTCCCCAGACCTGACCGAAACCTGACCTGGGATTACCCAAACCTGACCGGCACCCGGCTAGATTATATTCTGACCCACACAGACCTGCATTCAAACCCGAACCCGACCGAACTAAACCAGATATTAACCCAAAACTCAATTAGGCCCAGTAAATACCTGGTTCAACTCGAATTCTAATTGATCTGAAAATAAAATCTACCCAAGCCGATTCAAACTAAAACTGGAACTGAACTGAACTGAAACCGATTTAAATTGAAACTGTTTTAAACTAGATTTTTAACTGTACCCAAGCCGAATCTTACCCAAATTCATGATAGTACTCCAATTCACATACAAATTTTATCATGATAATTTTTTATTAGTACTTGAATTTATGACATAACTTAATTTCTTGATAATTTTCAATTATGTCAATTTCAGTGATTTTACGCTCCAAACCAAATTTACATTTTACCCAAATTTTTCTCACTTGAAAACTTATCATGATAATTTTATTATTAATATATGAATTTAATCTCTCGTTGAGCTTAAAAATTTTGGTTCGGCTCGAGATTTAACCCACGCTCAGCTCGAATCTGATTTGGTTTAGATAAATTCGGCTTTAATAAGTTTTTGGCCCAAATAATTCTTGTCAAACTCAAATTCTATTATTAGATGCTAAAGAGTCAGCCCCATTAGGTAAGCCAGGCCCAACATCCATAATAATCTTAACATCCACAGGTACTCCCATTTTTATAGAGGTGAATTCCGATTACACTTGCTAACCCCTCGATGTGGGACTTATGTAAACTGAAAAGCAAAACCTCCCAACTATACGAGCCTTGGAGTTGGAGGATTTCATAAATTTAGTCTGGAAGAAATCCCGTGAGCTGGAAGGAGAACCATCTCAGTTACATATAATCTGACAAATTGCCATCGTCGGAGAAAATGACGGCGAGAGAAGCAAGAAGCATCCGGGAAGACGAAGAAGATGATGACGATTGACGACGACGATGAAAGAGATGAAACAGGGGTGAAAACAGAGCAAAGATCAGAGTTCTTGGCTCTTTGAGAAAACGAATAAACTGAGGAAAGAGAGAGAAGTAGACTAGTAGTAGGAAGTAGGAATTTCTTGGCTCTTTGAGATTTTTTTGGATAAGAAACAAGTTTGTGTTTAATTTTGAATTAGTGATTCTTGATCTTGCCATTGATGATACTGATTGATTCTTCAAGTTTGTGTTTTTCTTTCTCAAAAATGAGTTGAGTTATTTTTTTTTTGCCTTTGTTGGGGTTTTCTTTGGTTTGAAGTTCAGTGAATGTGGGATGAAATCATGAAACGTTGACTATGCGAATGAAATAAGTGATGAAAAGATTTAAAATGGTGATGTTTGAAAATAATTTTTCCAACACCTTAGTGGACAACTTTGTAGATTATTACATAATTGTGGACAACTTTGTAGATAATTACATAATTGTGGACAATTTTATAGATTATAATAATTTAATAGAAAGTTTATTGTTATAAAAGACAAGTTAATAAGTTTTGTGCAAACTATAAATTTGTCAAATATTGTCAAATTATAAATAGCCTTCACCAAGACAATGTTAGGGTTTCTAAATTTAATGCTTACCATAATCGAGTCATTTAAATTTTATTTAAATCCAGTAATTGATCGTATACTCGTAGTTAATATATAATACTCATTATTATTATCGTTAATCATACTATTAGAGCATATTAAGAGTCGATACTCATTAATAATCATTCACATATTAGCTAGAATGGTTCCAATATTATTATATCGTACTAATATATATAAGCCTACTGATAAAATAGTTTCTTTATAGTCACATATATATACAAAGTTAAGAGAATACCATAAAATACTATACTAGTATTAAACTATAGTATAACATAAAAACAATTAACTTAAATAATCTTATAACTTATAAAGATAATGGAGTGTTATGGTTTTTAATCCTATACTAGTATTAAACTATATGGTTGTTAACAAGTTACTATTTACTAACTAGTAAGTACTTTACTTATGGTTGTTACTTGTTAACGGTTAACTTATTTTAATAAGTTATGGTTAGCTTTTATAGGGGATAATGATTTGGGGGTATAATTTATTATTATTATTATTGTGCAACATATGAACCCTCGTTATAATTACTTAAGCCTCATATGAACCGTCGTTGTAAACATATGAATGTATGATTGTCATTTGTTATAGCATTATAACATATTAAGAGTCGTTATACCAATTTATAATCAATAGAGTATTAGATTGGTTTTACAATTATCTTGGTATCAATCTTATATTAATATGATTCAACATATTAGTATTTATATTGTTATTGTTATTGTTATTGTTATTGTTATTGTTAGTATTCCTGTTCTTATTTGATTAACTATTGCTATTTTTAGCCTTGTTACTATTACTGTTATTATTTGTATTTTTACCTATTATCATTGTCGCTTTATGTTTATTAGTATTATTCTTCTCATTACCATCCTAGCTATTTACAAACTTATATATCAATCATAATGCTTATAATAATAAATCATTTATATAAAGTTTGGAATTGATCGTTTACTCGTTATTATTGTCGTTGGTTATAATATATAATATTAAAATATATGAAGAGTCGTTCTACTCCTTTACTCATTAGAGTGGTTTTACGCAGTTGATTATTCGAAATAAGAGTTGACTAACAGAATACACTAAACATCACGGTAATCAATATAGTGTTTTTATTGGTTTTTCGTTGTCATCCATATATTTATCGCACACACATATGTATATATATGTCGATCTTAATACTTTTATTAATATGATTCGTTTACAAAATCCATAACAAAATCAAGATGGCCCGATCAGGAGTTACCCGAAGTTGAATTGATGTTCAATAGCGAATGGACCCGATGTTTCACAATGATCGAACTAAGGTCATTATTAATTCAACCGGAGTACATTTGACTTAACTCAACCGTACATGAAAATTAAATACGACCTGCGCAAACCCGACAAAAAAAATGTCAACGGGCGATCATACCCGGGAATGGATCGACTTGTAAATGGAACGCTCAGACCTGTCTGGCACCCGGAAATCCAATGATTCAAATGTGTTCGACCCAGTTGAACAAAACCTGACCAATCATGACCTGGGGCACTGACAATCAGAATCCTGACCTGTCCGGGTCTGACCTGGTTCGCCGTGGGTATACCCAGAACCTGTTTGAGAACCTGTTTTGACACCACTAGACCCCCGTCACTAATCCCCTGTCGCCCGACGCCGACGAACCCCTTAGTCCCCAGTTACCCGACCTTCGCGACTCCCCATGCACCCTCCTGTCTTTCGAAGCCCACGACTCCTTCCACCCTCGACGCTCACGAGCATGTTATCTCGAGTTTAATCAATGGCTGCCAACATTCTCATGATCCCAAATAGAGGATCATCACATGTAATTCCTTATAATTCCTTCATCTTTCTTTGTTGTCCAACATTTAGTTCATTTTCTCTCTCTCCATATCATACTCCATCAGGTATCCAGTATTGGCATTGCACTTATCAATTTTGAAGATTATACAATTTGGGGTTTTAAATTCTTATGTGACTTATTGTTGCTAAGCTTCCCTAAATTATTTACCATGAATCTACTATTACTTGATTCACCCGCATCCTCATATTGCAGGTTCATTTGATTGAATAAATTTAAAAGATTTAAGATTTTGTGTGTTGCTTATATGTGTTGCAAAGTTTGGACGATAAACTCTCGTTTTTTTTGGAATTAAGTGTAATTTCTTTCACCATTTTTCATGGTTTTCAATCTTATCTTCTACTTTTGGGTTTCTTTTACTAAATTCCTTGAAATGTATATAATTGATTTCTAAGGGTTATACTTTATAACTACATTTTTGTCAAAAATTGTGAATTGCTTGGCAAGGTTTTTCAGAATTAGGGATTCTGTAAATAGCACCTTGCACATGAAAAATAAAGATATTTGATTTACAGGTGGAGACAAAGTCAGCGTTTGTGTTGATCGTGGTGCGGTTATCTTTGAAAGTATTGTTGTAGATAACTAATCGATTATGTGTGGATTGTGATGAAGTCTAACAAAGCACATACAGGCCTTTAGTTGTATATACTTTTGAATTATTATCAATAACAATGTTTCAGGATTTATTAAGTTGTTACTACATGATGCTTTAAGGTTTAGCTACTGAAGATAACAATTGATATTATATTAAGGAGTTTTGATCGATTGTTGTTTCTTTGCTTTCAGATTGTTTTCTATGATTTTGATTCATACAACATGATGAGCTATGATATTGTAGAGTTGCAGCACTACTCTCTTAAATTATTGTCCTTGAAGGCTGATTGATTAGGGGTATTGAACCAAATTATGTTGATAAAGACTTTCCTCTTATCGTAGATTAAGCTGCAAAAAAGATATGGACATGCTCAGTTGCTTATGTCTTGACTATGGATATGTTTTGGCCCAATAGCTGACATTGTGGATGGATTGTGGAGATGACTCGTCAGGTATCATAATATTGTTGAGTCTATATACTTTAATTTGCAGTATTGACTCATGCTAACAGATGGACATATGCTTTTCTGCAGCTCGAGAGTGTTCGAGAAACTACTGATGTCTTGGATGCTTTTGGGAACACCACAAAAGCTACCAGGAAAGGATTTGCGAGTGAATTTGCAGAAAGAATTTTCAGTATAATGGGGCCCCTACTCGTGGTGGTAGTATATTGGCAGAGCTCACATGTACAAGTGTGATGCGGATAGGAAGAACTTGAAGATAGCCTAGATTTTGACTAGGACGTATAATGTATCTATATCTTTTTCGTTTTTGAAAATTTTGTCTATGTAGTTTGAAATAGTTTGAAATTTTCTTAATTTACTCATTTTACGAAACATATTCGTTGAATATTTGAGTGGTTAAGGATATTATTATGTAAATAATTATTTTAAATGAATGAATATTTGCTACAAGTTTAGTGGATGGATAAAACACATCAAGTGTATTAATATATTATGATAACATGTTTAATTAAAAAAAGGGGCATACACTAGTGGAAAAAACCTTATCTGTCACTTAGTAGCAGATTCAGTTTTTAGAAAACCACATCCGAAAACCAATGGAAAAATGAGAGGGAAATATGGGCAACAAATCTGATCCGGTCTTTTATGGAACCGGATCAGATTATAGAATCGGCTGCGGTTTTTAATAATCTGATCCGATTCTTAGGACCGAATCAGATTTTTTACTTTTTTTTCCCAGCAAAAAAGCCCGTGTTTTTCTTCCCTCCTTAATTCACCCATTTCAATTCCCTCCTCCCAATTTCAACTCATCGCTCCTTCAATTCAGCGAGTTCACACCTGAGGGTTCGACGACGTAGTGACGCACCACCACACCTCACCGCCGCCACCACCAGAAGCTTCCACCACCAGCTGGGCGCACCACTACTGCTGCCTTAAGCTTGCGCACATATCCACCTTGACTCCTCTGCAAAAAATCGCACCTCCACCTCGACTCCTCTGCGATTTTCGGCGCACCTCCACCTTCCTCCTCCTAAACAACTACATTCGTCCTCTACCCGACCCTAAACAACTACATTCCTCCTCCACCTCTTCCTAGGTAACTAAAAGTTCATAACTTTTATTTTAATCTCATATTGAAACTTCAAGTTTATAATTCATTGTAGTTTTATGAATAATTGTTAGTGAAATTAGGTTGTATAATAGTTAAAGGGTGGTTCAAAGTTGATTGATTTGAGTTAATTTGATTTTAGTTTAAGTAGTTAGTGTGATTTTTAGGTTAAAAAACTAGGGCTTTGGTGGGGTTGTTGTTGTTGTGGTTGTTGTAGTGGTTGTTGTGTTGTTGTTGTACTTAATTAGTTTTGTTTAGTTTAGTTTTGTTTTGTTTAGTTTAGTTTGGTTTAGTTTAGTTTAGTTTAGTTTAGTTTAGTTTAATTTAGTTTAGTTTTGTTTGATTTGCTAATTTATACTAATGTTAACTTTAACTTTGTTGTTGATTGAAGCTAGCTAGTGACGGAGTGTTGAGTTCGATTTTACTATTTACAACCTTGATATTGGTATGTTATCATTCATATTTAACTTTCTTGCTTTCATATATTGTAAATTGGTTTATATGTGAAAAAATGTATATATTTTTCGTTGAATTGAGATTAGATGTAAAATGTTTTGTTGTTTAAAAACCTATGTATGCATCATCATATCATATGCCTAGATACCCGTTCGAGACTTACTCATTAGGAGTAAGTCTTGAATAGTCCCCGGTTCGGGACTATTCTTAGATATTTAATCTCACTAGGTGGTGAATGTATGCCTTTATTTCGATTTTAGAGGAAAATCTTGGCTCGTTGTTCCCTTACTTTTGTTCTTTGGGTACATATGTAGATATAAGTAACTATATATCTACATCGTGTACTTGGAGAACTGTAGGGAAATGCTGCCGGATTTTCCGTAGAATCGAAAAGAAGGCATACATTCACTAGTGAGATTAGACATCTAAGGATGGGTTAGGTTGGAGTGATAAGGACCCTTGGAAAGCATGCCTAATTTCATTAAATATATATGGTTCATAAACTCTAATCATGTAATGAAGTTCGTCATTGACATGAGGTACTTGTTGCTTGTGTTTAATTAGAGGTCTGATTGAAATGAATTGTGCATGGATGTAGGTAGTCGCGACACATGTGAATTCGTGGATGGGGTCTATGAATTTTGTGATGCTGCATTAAGTCATCAGGCTGCAACGAGAACCGAGGGGTTTTGTTGTCCTTGTGTTGATTGTAGTAATGTGGGCATGGTTAGTAGCATTGGGTCGCTTAGGGAGCATATCTTTCGTCACAGGTTTAGGCAAGACTACCATGTATGGGTTTGGCACGGTGAGGAGGGTATATATGATGGTGGGAATGCCATTGTTAACGATGTGCATGAAGGAGGTGAGTTTGATGTCATTGAGAATGACAAGAACATCGAGGACGAATATGAGGATCATGAAGTAGAGGATGATGATGATGAAGGGGACTATAGAGAGGAGATGATGGAGGGGGTGGATGATTATGTTGGCAAACGGCCTCGTGTTTTTGAGTGCATGACCGAGGCATCTCGGAAATCGATGTATCCCGGTTGTACGAGGTACACGAAGCTGACGGCTGTGATAACACACTTTACTATCAAGACGAAAGCCGGTATATGTGACTCTTGTTTCACTTCCTTGTTGCAAGCCTTTGGTGATATGTTGCCGGACGACCATGAACTACCCAAGTCGAACTACTATGCTAAGAAACTGATGTGTCCCTTCGGTTTAGAGTACCAGAGGATACATGCTTGTCCAAACGATTGTGTGCTATATCGAAATGAATATGAAAATATGGATGAGTGTCCTCGATGTGGGAAGTCGTGTTACAGGCGCGCAGGAGTTAGTGATAAGAAAGGGCCTCCAGCAAAGGTGATGTGGTATCTTCTGATTATACCATGATTCGAGCGCATGTTTTCAATTAAAAAAGATGCTAAGAACTTGAGGTGGCATGCGAAGGAAGAAGGACGATTTTATCAAACATCCGGTTGATTATCCTGAGTGGAAAGGTATCGATCGGGTGCATAAGGCCTTTGGTGCCGAGGCCAGAAATTTGAGGCGTGGCCTATGCACGGATGGGATGAACCCATTTGGCACTCTTAGTTCTCAACATAGTACATGGCCGGTTCTTCTAGTTATATACAACTTGCCTCGTTGGTTGTGCATGAAACGCAAGTACATCATGTTGTCGATTCTTATTTCAGGGCTGAAACAGCTTGGAAATGACATAGATGTCTACCTCCAGCCACTTGTTGATGATTTGAGAAAAATGTGGGATGAAGGGGTTTCTGTGTATGACGCACATGCTAATGAGGTATTCACATTGCGTGCCATGCTTTTATTCACTCTTAATGACTATCCTGCTTATGGAAACTTATTCGGGTACAAGAACAAAGGGAAGAAAGCATGCCCGATTTGCCTGGACGACACAGCATCTAAATACATTACTACTTGTCACAAAGATGTTTATATGCGCACCCGAAGGTTCCTTCGACGCGACCATCCTTATCGTAATAAGAAGAAGGCATTCGATGGAACAGTTGAGGAAGGGGTTGCTCGTAGACCATTGACTGGTAGGAGGTTTATGATCAAGTCAAGGGTATTGAAACGATATTCGGCAAAGGAGCGAGTGTTGGTAATAAGGGACTTTGGAAAAAGGAGTCTATTCTGTGGAAACTTCCATATTGGAGGGATCTAGAGGTTAGACATTGTCTCGACGTCATGCACATAGACAAAAATGTATGTGACGCCATTCTGGGGACACTTATGAATATTCCACATAAGACAAAGGATAGCAAAGGGGTGCGACTGTATCAGGAAAGTGAGGGACTTCGACCAGAGCTATGGGCTCAAAAGAGGGACACTAAGAAAAGAAAGAAAAAAGAGAAAGTGCCTAGTAAAGGAAAAGAAAAGGGAAAAGAAGACGGGTCGCCTGCAGGAATTGAAGGAAAAGGAAAGAAAACGGTGAAGGATGATGATAGGAACTATTTGCCTCCGGCTTGCTACACTCTATCTAGAGCTGAGAAGCAACTTTTTTGCGAGTCTTTGTACGGCATTAAGATTCCATCAGGGTACTCATCGAACATGAAAAGATTTGTTACCTTAGACGGTGAGTTGAAATTATCAAGTATGAAGTCTCACGATTGTCATGTAATGATGCAAGTATTCATACTGATTGCAATTCGAGGGATATTGCCGAAACACGTGAGACACACCATAACAGAGCTATGTTCGTTTTTCAATACTATATGTAGCAAAAAGTTACAACCGTCGAAGCTTGATGCTCTCCAGGCTGGTGTGATAGAGACTTTGTGCAAGTTTGAGATGTATTTCCCACCTGCTTTCTTCGACATTATGGTCCATTTGGTTGTACATCTAGTTCGAGAAGTTAAGCTATGTGGTCCGGTGTTTTTGAGGTGGTGCTATTCCTTTGAGAGACATATGGGCTCTTTAAAAGATAAGGTAAGGAATCCTGCTCAACTAGAAGGAAGTATAATTCAGGGGATTGTGAGTGAAGAGGTCAGTAATTTTGTGGCTGAGTTCTTACCTAATGTTGATCCTATTGGAGTTCATATATCTCTACACGAGGGCAGACTCGAGGGTAAAGGTACACTTGGCTCCAAAATGATCGTACCTCCTGTTGAAAGGCGCATACAAGCACACTTATTTGTATTGCAGCATATGGTACATGTCCATCCTTACTTGGATGAGCATATGGAGGAGTTACACGATCAGAATCCAGGTAAAGGGACTAGAGCATTGATGCAGTTGCATAATAAGACGTTTATTGATTGGTTCCATAACCGATTAATGAGTGAAGTAGATTTTACTGTTTCTGAAACTCTGAAGTTGCTAGCATTTGGTCCTCGAGAAGCTGTGCACTCCTATGAGGATTATGATGTTAACGGATTTACATTTTGGACAGATCGTCAAGATCAAAAGTCGAGATCCCTGCAGACTAGTGGCGTTTCAGTAGAGGCATCATCTACACAGTATGCAAGTGCCAAAGACAAGTCTCCTATTGATGTTAAATTGTTATACTATGGGCGGGTTCAAGATATATGGGAGCTTGACTACTCTGGTTTCACGGTCTGCTTATTTCGAAGCAAGTAGGTTGATTATAACCAGCGCTACATAAGAAAAGATGACCCTTGTGGATTTACGCTTGTAGACTTGGGTCGTTTGCGTTATAGTGAAGTGCCATTCGTGCTTGCATCACAAGTTAAGCAAGTATTCTATGTAACTGACCCTTCTGATAAAAAGTGGTCAATTGTTGTCCCTGGAAAAAGAAGTATACTTGGAGCTGGTGATGTTGAGGATGAGGAGGAGTATGATGCGTTTGAAGACACCCCACCTCTCACCATTCCCAAGTCCGATGTCACTGATGTCGAGTTAGCGACAAATTACATGCGTGCAGATCACGGGGAAGGGATAATGGTTGAAACTTCATAGGAAGGTGGCAAAAGTAAACAATAGGCTTGACTTCTCAAGTTCAAATTTCGGCTTTCGGCTTTTCAAGGTCATTTGACTTAATTTCTCACTTTTTGTCGTTTGTAATGTCATGAAGAGTTTAATTTGGTATGTATATATGTATTACAATCAATTAAACTCGCTTCACATGTTTTGAAACCTATTTTGGGTAAGTGAATGTCATTTCGGGTCGATTTCGGCTTTTCGAGCTCAATTTCTTTAATTTATCGCTTTTAGCATCATTTTAGGTCATGTATAGTTCTTATTGGTATGTATATATGTATTACAATCAACTAAACTCGCTTCACATGTTTTGAAACCCATTTTGGGTAAGTGAATGTCATTTCGGGCCGATTTCGGCTTTTCGAGCTCAATTTCTTTAATTTATCGATTTTAGCCTCATTTTAGGTCATGTATAGTTCTTATTGGTATGTATATATGTATTACAATCAACTAAACTCGCTTCACATGTTTTGAAACCCATTTTGGGTAAGTGAATGTCATTTCGGGCCGATTTCGGCTTTTCATGCTCAATTTCTTTAATTTATCGCTTTTAGCCTCATTTTAGGTCTTGTATAGTTCTTATTGGTATGTATATATGTATTACAATCAACTAAACTCGCTTCACATGTTTTGAAACCCATTTTGGGTCAGTGAATGTCATTTCGGGCCGATTTCGGCTTTTTGAGCTCAATTTCTTTAATTTATCGCTTTTAGCCTCATTTTAGGTCATGTATAGTTCTTATTGGTATGGATATATGTATTATAATCAACTAAACTCGCTTCACATGTTTTTAAACCCATTTTGGGTAAGTGAATGTCATTTCGGGTCGATTTCGGCTTTTCGAGCTCAATTTCTTTAATTTATCGCTTTTCGCCTCATTTTAGGTCATGTATAGTTCTTATTGGTATTGTATCACCATTAGAGCCACTTAAAGTTGGGTCACATGATTTTAAAGATATTTTCGAACGAATTATGGCTTGTGCGGGAGGGTCCGGGGGGCGAAGGGTGGGGGGTTTGCACGGGGGTGCAAGGGGGGGAAGCGGGGGGGGGGGCTGTGCAAGGGGGTGGGCAGCGAGGGGTGGGTTCTGCAAGGGGGTCTGCAGGGGGGCAAGCAAGGGTAGGGGGGTCTGCGTAGGTGGGGGCAGCGGGGGTGGGGGGTGCACGGGGGGAGCAAGCGGGGATGGAAAGCGGGTGGGGGGGTCCGCAGGGGGGACAACAGGGTGGGAAGCCGGGGTGCGTGGGGGCAGCGGGGTGGGGGGGGAGGGGGGGGGGGGCGGGGAGGAGTGGGGGGGCGGGGGTGGGGGCGGGGGTGGGGGGGGCAGGGGGGCAGCAGCGGGGGTGGGGGAGCGAGGGTGGGGGCAACGGGGTGGGGGGCGGTAGGGGTGGGGGCGGGGGGGAGCAGGGGGGGGAGGGGCAGGGGGGGTGGGGGGACAGCGGGGGTGGGGGGGACGGTGGGGGCGGCAGGGGGGGGGGGCAAGCAGGGGGTTATATATTTGTTTGATACCATTGTTTTTTTGTTAACTCTTGCGCGTTTCTAATTTATTTTTTTACATTATTTCAGGACTTTCAAACATGGACCTAGATGATGTGATTGTGGAGGAAGAAACCGATGATGATTATGATAAGTCATTGGATGATGTTGATGAGTATGATGCGGACCAGGAGGAGGATAAAGGTGAACCGGAAGACATAGCGGATGATGAGGAGAAGCGCTTGCGTGAAAGGGAAATTCGCTTGGCGGAAATAAATGAGGTGCTAGCCGATAATGCTCCCCCTATTGACGACAATGCTAGGGAAGATTATCCATTTATTTCATCCATCGTTGTGCCACACAATAATGCGGGGAAAGAATTGCATAGGACCACCAAAACTCCAAGCATCGTTGCAACAAAGAAGCGAAAAGGAAGGGGTGCGACTAAGGGTTTGAATGTCGATAGAAATATCCATATGACCCTCGAGTATGATGATTTGGGTCAACCTTGTGGTAAGTGGCATGCAAAGTATGGGCAGCATATTGGGTTTTGTATGCGCAAACTCAACATTTTGGTCAAATGGAAAGATGTGCCCGAGGGAATGAAGAAATCATTATGGGAAGACACTTGTGTAAGTTTATTTTTCAACTCAATTAGTTTAAGTTCTCGCATTTAGCCACATGTTAGGACATATATAGTTGTAATAACAACATATACAACCATTAGAGTCAAGAAAAATCACTTGTTATGCTTTGAAACCCATTTTGGGTAAATGAAGGCCATTTCGGGTCGGTTTTTGCTTTTCATGTTCAATGTACTTCGTTTCTCGCATTTAGCCACATGTTACGACATATTTAGCTCTTATACCAACATATAAAACCATTAGAGTTAACTAAAATCCATTCACATGCTTTCAAACCCATTTTGGGTAGAAGAAACCGATTTTGGGTAAATGAAGGCCATTTCGGGCCGATTTTGCTTTTCATGTTCAATGTACTTAGTTTCTCGCATTTAGCCACACGTTAGGACATATATAGTTGTAATAACAACATATACAACCATTAGAGCCAAGAAAAATCACTTCTTATGCTTTGAAACCCATTTTGGGTAAATGAAGGCTATTTCGGGTCGGTTTTTGCTTTTCATGTTCAATGTACTTAGATTCTCGCATTGAGCCACATGTTAGGACATATATAGCTCTAATAACAACAAATACAACCATTAGAGTTAACTAAAATACATTCACATGCTTTCAAACCCATTTTGGGTAGATGAAACCGATTTTGGGTAAATGAAGGCCATTTCGGGCGATTTTGCTTTTCATATTCAATGTACTTAGTTTCTCGCATTTAGCCACATGTTAGGACATATATAGTTGTAATAACAACATATACAACTATTAGAGCCAAGAAAAATCACTTCTTATGCTTTGAAACCCATTTTGGGTAAATGAAGGCTATTTCGGGTCGGTTTTTGCTTTTCATGTTCAATGTACTTGGTTTTCTCGCATTTAGCCACATGTTAGGACATATATAGCTCTATAACAACATGTTTTCATTGATATATATGTATATGGAAATTAACTATTTGTTGGTTTCTTGTTTCTATAGAATTTGTTCCATATTACTCCTAATGAAGCCAAAAAGGAGTTGTTCCTATCCGCGGTGGCCGAAAGATTTAGAGCTTTCAAAAGCAAACTAGTTAGTGGGTGGATCACGAAACGGAGAAAGAGGAATGAAAAGAAGAATGTAAAGAGGAGGAAAATTGTAAAATCAAAGCAAAATGAGACAGAAGAAACAGAAAAGGACGGGGGAGAGGAAGAGCCACGACAACCGGATAACATGCCTTATGAGATTTGGGGCCATATAAAACGAGAGGATTGGGAGGCATTTGTTGCCCAAAATACTACGCCGGAGATGGTGGTAACTATTGTGCTATTTATCGCATATTCGACTTTGTATATTTATTTTAATACAATTAGATGTGTTTTCAAACTAACCATGTGATTTTATAGGCTAAGCGTGAGAAACATACACACAGTTCAAAACAGAGGAACCACTACCATCATATGGGTTCCTACACTTATGCGAGGGCGAGACAGGTGCGGATTGACGATAAATTTTACTCTTCTATCGATGCATCAACAACGACATCTTCTGCCTCCAACACCGCATCTGTCAAAGTTGACCGTGTCGCTGATTGGTGGTGCTCCATGCATAGGCGTGATTCAAACAATAAAATGACCATTTCAGATCCGGGGACCTTGAAGATAGCAAATGTCGTTGTAAGTAATTGAATTCACATGTTTTTCCCCCGCTTGCTGCCATCCCCCCATGCAGACCCCCCGTCCCCTTGCTGCCGAACCCCCGTCCCCTTGCCGCCCCCCCGCGGACCCCCACCCCGCTGCCCCGGCCTCCCCCCCAAACCCTCCCCTATTGCCCCCCATCCCCCCGCTGCCTCTCTCGCGGCCCCCTACGCCCCCACCCCCTCGGACCCCCTCCCCCTGCCCCCTCCCCCTCGAGACCCCCTCCCCTGCTGCCCCCCCCTGCAGACCCCCCTTCCTCCTCCGCCCCCCTCCCCTTCGCCCCCCCCCCCCCCCCCCCCCTGCTGCCCCCGCGTAACCCCCTGCAACCCTCCCTCCCTCAAACCCCACCCCCATCCCCCTGCTGCCCCCTGCAGACCCCCCCTTCCCCCTTGCTGCCTCCTCCCCGGCCCCCTACGCCCCCTGCAGACCCCCCCTTCCCCCTGCTTGCCTCCCTGCCCGCCCCTGCCGCCACCACCCCCTCGGACCCCCTCCCCAGTTGCCCCCCCCTACGACCCCCCCCTTCCCCCGCTGCCTCCCTACCAGCCCCCTCCTGCCCCCCCTCGGACCCCCTCCTCTGCCGCCCTACCCCCGGACCCCCTCCCCCGTTGTTCCCCACCCCCCCGCTTGTTCCCCACCCCCCTTAGCTTGCTTCCCCCCTGCGAGACCCCGCTCCCCTTGCTGCCACATCCCCGCACAATCCCCCCCATTGCACAACCCCCTTATTAATTTGTTATTTTTTATACTTACACTTGTAGTTCTATAATCTATGTAGATGGGGATCAAGCAAAAAGAGGTTAGCGGCGAGTTCACTCCCGAAGGCAACAAAGATGCTCTTTACTAGACTTTTGGAAAGGACCACAATGGACGTTTGAGGGGTTTTGGTGGTATTCGTCTCGGTGTGAAAAAAGCCTATGCTAAAGATTCCTCCGTGGGTAGAAGATCACGCTCTAACGAATCTATGTCACAAGCTATGCGGGAGAAGCTTACAGAGGAAATTACAGAGAAAGTGACGGCTAAAATCACGGAAAGTTTCAACGCGGTCCTTTCACAGTTTGGTATACCGGCGATACGTCCTTTGGATCGTCCTTTGGAGGACAAGGCTAGCCATCCGAACACATAAAAATCAGCACCATCTATACTTGAGTTAGAGGAAACTACTATCCTTCTTATAATTTTTAAAACTAAGTAATATAAACTAACCTCAATCCATTTACTTTTGGAAGGAAGAAAAGCCTTATCAGCTTTTACTAGATGTAAAAGATGAGGGTTTGATTGTGGTGGTTGAAGGAAATGCACAACCACAAAGTGAACGACCAATAGTCCATTACGAGTGTGTGGACAATGAGCACTTGGCGGTTAGTGTAGTCACCATCACTCCTGGTTACAAAGACTTTGCTCTTCCGTTGCCTAAACCGCCAGTTGATATAAATGTCTTGATTGACGCTCGTGGTGGTAATGTGTTGTGGCAATTGGCATGGGTGAGGTTTTCAGACGAGGTAAAATGAGAAACTAAAATCCATATTCATATTGATTTATTTCATACCTATTAAATATAAACTAACTAAGTTGAATGTTTTTCCCTTTGAATTAATAGGTTTTGGAGAGAATAAGCAAGCCCAAGGAAAGCAAGGCGGACTCACCTCCTCTAGCAAAGGCGAAGGAGAAGGCGGGTACAAGCAGGCCAAAGAAGGCCATTTCGGGTAAAGGAACGCAAGACTCCAAAGGTTTAAGCTACGAACAAAACCCGTCTACAAATACTTGGATTGAGAAACCAACGCTTCAGTGTCTCACTAAGTCATGCTAATGGCTACATGCAAATGTGCGTAATTAGAGCTGAGCACCGGTCCAGAACCGGACCGGATCGGCCGGACCGGACCGGAACCGGCTGGACCGGTGGACCGGAATTGCGCAAATCTTTGGACCTGAAACCGGACTGTTTCGATTCCGGTCCAGACCGGACCGGGCCTGATTTTTCAGGTCGGTCCGGTTTTGGACCTGTTGGACCTGTTTTTTTTTCGATTTTTTTCTTAAAAACGTTTAGTATAGCCCAATAAAGCATAGTATAGCCCAATCTATTTGTAGGCTTTGCACGCCAAAAGTCGTCGCTCATTTTAAGCTTCATATTGCCCAATAGAGCATATTACAAATTACAAGTCCACAATTTATACTACACAAATTACAACCCATAAATCCATAACAACAATCATAGTCATAAGTTCATTCGACGAGCCCGAGTTTAATTGACAAAATACATTCTTTGTTGCTTCATTCTCCACTAGATCAAAACAAAGAGTCCACAAAAACGACTTCATCATCCAAATCAGGACATTGAACATCTATATATAGAAGAAAAAAAAAATCTATTAGTAAAACAACTAAACAAGCATTAATATCTTAAAAGTTATAGAAATGGGAGTAATTTTATTAAATAATAACCACTACCTTTCTCGATTTCTTCCAAATCTTTGACATTTTCTTCCACATCGACTCCCGATGCTCCCTTTGCTCTAAGCCAATCTTGTGTACAAATTAAAGCTTGAACCATCTTATAAACATGAAATCAAGACAAAACACATATAGTTATGATCAAGTTCATATAAACTAACTTCTATTTGATAAATACAAAAGAATAGACTTATAGATATTACCTTTGGAGTCAAGGAACTTCTAAATGGATCAAGACAACGACCTCCCGCACTAAATGCGGATTCCGATGCAACGGTGGACAAGGGGATGGCTAGTATATCACGTGCCATACGCGAAACAATCGGATAACGATGTCCATTTTTACCCCACCAAGTTAAGGCATCCATATCTTCTTCTTCCACTCCCAATTGTTCATTCATGTATCTCTCAAACTCACTCCTCACATAGCCACCCAATCCTTTCAATCTTTTAGCTCTATCCTTAATACTTCTCATATAGTCAACGCCTCCACTAATGGTACCATCATCCTCTAAATCCAATGACATAGAATCCCCACTTTGTACGGTTTGAGATTGTGAAGAAGAGTACATATTACGATACTCATCAAAAAAGGAATACGCATAATCTTTCACATCATTAGCAAGTTGCGTGCCCTTTTCTTTTCCATACATGTCGGTAAGAGTCAATTCAACAACCAACAATTTAGAATGAGGATCAAGAATCACAGCAATATAAACGAACATGTTCATCTTCTCAACATTTCCCCAATATTTATCAAACTTTTTTTTCATAGAAACGGCCATAGCTTGAAAATTCAAGTCAACACTCTTTTCCCATTTATTTAACATGTCATAAATTGCTGCAATCTCAAACAAACCTTTATTACTTGTCACATAATGGGAGCCAGATATACGACGAGTCAAAAGGT
The DNA here is from genome assembly GCA_947646795.1 of Beta lomatogona. Classification (NCBI taxonomy): domain Eukaryota; kingdom Viridiplantae; phylum Streptophyta; class Magnoliopsida; order Caryophyllales; family Amaranthaceae; genus Beta; species Beta lomatogona. The sequence goes on from CANSNZ010001329.1 coordinate 244,299, forward strand.
AAAATCCCTTTAAAAACCAAACCAACCTCTCAAATTTTTTCCAATCATCACTATCAGGGGGTCTTTCATTGTCATTCAAACCCTCACCATCAGGAAGAGATATCCCACTAAAAACACGTTGAAATTTCAAGGTGGTATCCAACATAGTATATGTAGAATTCCAACGAGTGGGAACATCAAATGACAAAGAAGATTTGCTATCAATATTAGCTTTCTGAGTAAGGTCTTTAAACCTAGCTATTCTTGCAGGAGAATTTTTAACAAATTTCACAGCATTCCTAACTCTATCAATGCACACACCATGTTCCCTAATACCATCCCAAACAATGAGATTAATAATGTGAGCAATACATCTAACATGTAGAAACTTTCCATCACTAACAGTTCCAGTTCTTTGAACCATTCTCTTTAAATGGACACAAGCTACATCATTAGAACTAGCATTATCAACTGTAACAGTTAAAAGCTTATCCTCAATACCCCATGATTCTAAACAAGCCTCAACTGCTTTTCCAATTGCTTCACCTTTATGACTAGAAATTGGACAAAAATTGATTATCTTTTTATTCAATTTCCAATCAATATCAATATAATGAGCAGTGAGACACATGTAGTTAATTCTTTGAATTGATGTCCAAGTATCAGTTGTTACACAAATTCTTTGACAACTCTTGATAGCTTCTTTTAAATTTGCCTTTTCAGTGTAATAAAGCTGTAAACAATCACGAGCAATAGTGTGACGTGATGGAATGTGAAATCTAGGACATGCAACTTTCATTAAATCCCTAAACCCAAGCTTCTCTACATGCCTAAATGGAAGCTCATCAACAATTATCATACGTACACATGCTTCTCTAACTTCCTTTAAATTGATAGTCCCATACTTCAAATTTGCATCCTCATTATCTTTGTCCCCATCCCCCGGTTCAAAGAATAATTCAGTTTGCTTTCCACTCCCCTTATCTTTATCTTTGTTAATAGGATTACTTACACATTTGTCCACATGATTTTTCACATTCTTTGACCCATTAACATTACCATCAGCAGCAAAAGTTTTATCACAAAACTTACATTCAGCTCGAAGTTTTCCTTCATCATCCAAGTACTCAATATAGAACTCCCAATATGATGCCTTTTTTTTACTTTTTCTAACCAAGTATTTGCGTCCTTCCTTAAGTATCTTTTCCTGAGGCAAGGTCTTGCGCAATTCTGTGAGGTCGGTTCGACTAGCGGCATTTGAAAGTGTAGTTGTGGTTTGATCGGAAGAATAAACAGGCCTTTTGGATCGAGAGCTCTCCATCTACAAAATTAAATTTGGGTAAGAATTACATCATTTACATGTACATTATAAATAATAAACAATCAATTACAAAACATGATACATAAATAGAGCAACTTACATAGCAAGAAAATGAATCTGATGTTGCCGTGTTCGGCTACTTGATGCCTTACATGAGTTATTAATGACCAACTTCACAACAATACTGATAAACAAAATTTGAACAACATGAGACAATCAAAGTAAATTCAGTTTACTCACAAAAGCAATGATATACCTTGAACTTGCCACTATAATTTCTAAATATTCAATGTCACTCAAAAAGATTTTCAATCAAATATATATCAGATGCTTTAACTAGAGGTAATCAACATTTCTTCGAAAATTGAAATCATCCATATGTTACTTACTCAGCCTGCAACTAATTCAATACATTATAGATTTATTCAGTATGCATAAATTCTAAGTATGCAATTAGAAAATACAAACGAGCAAACAACTCCAGTGAACCTCTGATATCCGCTCACTTATTAATCAAAGGAATCAGTACCAAAAATTCAAAACAAATTAAAAATGGTAAGATAACTAAAACATACAAATTTATGAAATATCACATTCAAACAATCAATCGCAATAAACAAAAACAGGAAACAAAATCAACATGCACAAATCATAGATTCAAAGATGAGTACTTACTAATATATAATAATAACATTGTATTTCATATCTGCATCGAAACAACACAGATCCAGAAAACATAAAACCTGCAGATCTAAAAACATAACCAGATATTAAAAAAAATAACATTCTAAACCCTAACCCTAATTTCACATCCACCTCAACCAAAAACCTCAAACCCTAACAAACCGCAAAATACATCATCATCATCAACATCATCAAACCTCTTAAGAGCTAGTAAATTTAGTAACAGCCTTAGTTCCTTCAGAAACAGCGTGTTTAGCAAAATACAAAAAGGAAATTGCGAAAAAAACACAAAATAAATGCACGAAAAATGTAACTCACCGAATTTACTTGATGAAACTAGAATTCAGGCTTCAGCAGCCTTGCCGGAATTTTCGCCGGAGGTTATGGCACCAGATCCGTGGCGAAAGGAGTGAGACAGAGTGAGAGGAAGAAAGGGAAAGAGAGAGAGGCGTGTGAGGGACTGAGGGGTGACTTGAGTGTTTAGGGTTTCAACTTGTTGCTGCCTCTTTTTTACCTTTTGCATAGAATTCAATTTTTTTTTAAAAATAAAACCGGGTTTCCGGTCCGACCCGGTAGATTCCGGTTTTTGCCCGGACCGGACCGGAAACCCGGAATCAACGTTTTATTTGGACCGAGGACCGAACCTGAATCTCGGTCGGTCCGGTCCGGTCCAAATTACGGTCTGGACCGGGCTTCTGCTCAGCCCTATGCGTGATATGCCGGATGATACACCTGTGAAGGTGAAGTTGGGTACCACGGAATTCAACTACCACGAGGAAACATCGACATGGGTGTCCAAGGTTGATGTGAAGGAGTTCCTTTGTGGAGAGATGTTGAATGTTTCCTTGATTCAAACCTTCATCAGGTATAATAGTTGTACTTATGAAATATATGAACTTCCTTTGCAATATCTAATAATATATCTATGTTACGTACTTGGTTGTGCTTTGAAGATTACTCCAAGATGATCCTCGTGGACGCGATCAGTTTGGGTGGTTATGTCCAAATTTTGTCCGAGCTGACAATTGTTTGCAAAACACAAGTGAGGTTAAGGAGTATATTTGGCTATGTCTCAAAACAGCTAAACGTGCACAACATAAGTTCATATTTGCCCCTTGGTTTGAAGAGTATAGTTCTTAACCTTGTATCCATTTTTGCCACTTTATTATTATACAATAGAAGTACTCACATGATTGCTTCCTAACTTTTTTGGGATTTTAGTCTCCATTGGTCGCTCCTTGTGATTTGTCCTTCAAACAACACAGTATATCAGTTTGATTCTACAGCTCAAGATCCACCACGATCCTTACTCCTCAAATCATGCATAAATAGGTATGTTTGTTACTTTAAAATGCTTATTAGCATAACATGTTTCACTAATTTCATCCTTTGCCCACTTCTCACATGAAATTAACATAACTACAGTTGTATGAAGAAAGTTGAGAGAACAGGACAAGTTCCTAAGTGGAAAGCAATGAAGGTAATAGATATTACTTAATTAGCTACTTCTTTCTTTTATAAAAAACAAACATGTACGTTTCTTACATGATTTTTTTTATGTAATTTTATAATTAGTGTGCTCAACAACCCGGAGGAACCAAGTCTGGCTACTATGTGTTGAGGTTCATGTTCGATATATTTTCAAGTTGCAAGGAAGCCGGGGATCTTGAGAAGGTATTATACATAAATAATAAGTAGCTCAATTTACGGTCGATTTTGGCCTCGTAAGCTCAATTTTTTTTAACTTTCCCGCATTTAGCCACATTTTAGGTCATATATACTTATAACAAGTACATATAGAACTATTAGAGTCAAGCAAAATCGTTTTTCATGCTTCGAAACCCAATTTGGGTAAATGAATACCATTTCGGGACGATTTTGGCCTTTTAAGCTCATTTTACTTATTTTCTTGCATGTAGCCACGTGTTAGGACATTTATAGTTCTAATAACAACATATACAACTACTAGAGTCAAGTAAAATCCATTCACATGCTTTGAAACCCATTTTGGGTAAATGAAGGCCATTTCGGGCCTATTTTGGCCTTTCAAGCTCATTGTACTTATTTTCTTACATTTAGCCACATGTTAGGACATGTATAGTTCTAATAGCAACATATATAACCATTAGAGTCAAGCAAAATCATTTTTCATGCTTCGAAACCCAATTTGGGTAAATGAATGCCATTTCGGGACGATTTTGGCCTTTTAAGCTCATTCTACTTAGTTTCTTACGTGTAGCCACATGTTAGGACATGTATAATTCTGATAACAACATGTATAACCATTAGATTCAAGTCAATTCCACTTATATGCTTTTGAAACCCATTTTGGGTAAATGAGTGTCATTTTGGCCCGATTTTGGCCTTCTTAGCTCAACTTTCCTTAATCTCCCGCACTTACTCTCATTTTAAGCTCATATATAGTTCTAATAAGTATATATCTAAGTATTAAAGTCAACTAAAGTCCACTCACATGTTGTGAAACCCATTATGGGTAAATGATTGTCATTTTTTGCCGATTTTTGCATTTTAAGATCGTTTTCCTTAATTTCTTACATTATAGTATTTCCTCAATCTCTTTGGAGTCAACGAAAGTCATATATATGTGAAACTAAATTCATATATATGTGTTTCCTTATGTTTGTTTTATAAGGTATTCCTCGATGGTAAACCAAGGGATGGTTGTTTCACCACGGCCGAGATAGACGAGGTTCGGGATGTGAAGATGATGTCGCGGCTTTGAGTTTTTATGTTCTTATTATGTTACTAGCTACTTATATAGGTCCAAGTATTTATTTTTGATTTTAGTACTTATTTCAACTTTATTTGTAGTACATTCTCAAAATATATATATATATATATATATATCATTTTGACTTGTATACGACGCGTGCGTGATACTTTTTTCCAATTATAACATGTTTAAATATAAGCTTCATATAAATATAATAATATATATATATATATATATAGAGATATATTGTATATATATATATAAACATATATATAATATTTAAATATATATATAACAATCTGATCCGATTTTCCTAAATAACCGGATCAGATTGCATACATCAATTTGGCGCCAAGAACATTTTTCTGATCCGGATTTCTAGAAAATCATTTGATCCGGTTTAGGACCGGATCAGTAAATAATTGATATCGGCTGCGAGCCCACCTGATGCTGCCCAAAACCGCAGCAGTAAGCCCGATTTTGACCGCATCAGATGGGCTTTTTTCCACTAGTGATATATGCAAATTTTCGCATTAAAAAACCCAATATAAAAAGAAATTTTTTTTATGTTGAGCAAAGGGACCACCTTATAAAGATAAGTGGTCTTTTTAGTGGAACCAAAAAGACCACTTATTTGCCTAAGTGGTTTCCTGGTAGAGTTAAAGGTACCATTTAAATCAAATAAGTGGTCTCTTTTCCTTCTTTCCTAGTTCCTCCAACCCGCACCTAAGCTACCACTTATCTTAATTAGTGGTCTCTTCCTTTTATTTAAAAAACCACCTCTAAAAAGTGGTCTCTTATACTAAGAGAGCAGTGAGCTAGAGACCGCCTCTTAAGTGGTCTCTAAGGGGATTTTTAGGGGTTTCTTCAAGCCTTTTCGTAGTAGTTATGGTACCATTGGGAGAAAAAAGATTGTGCCTTGATGCCGAGTTGAAAAGACAAGCAGAATTGTTTGAGTTAGAAAATCTGACACAAGTGTATCCTTACTTTGATGAGCACATGACTGTCCTTAGTGTTCAGTATCCTTCCAAGAATGAACGTGAGTTGATTATTGAGCATAATGGGTCGTTCGTCGATTCATTTAAAGAACGAGTTATGACCCAATTATCTAATACTTCCAATGACGTATCAGATACATTGAGATGGTTGACATATGGGTCAAAAATGCAAGTTAATTTGTATGAAGGGTATGACATCAATGGTTATTCATTTTACACTAAGCGGCAAGATGGCAAATCCACGATGAAAAATAGTGGCGTTACGTTGGGGGCTTTGTCATCAGAGTATAAAAGTGGAAGTGATAAGACGATTGTTGAGACAATGAAATCTTATTGCGGGTTCATTATAGAGATATTAGAACTTGACTATGTTGACTTCAAGATTTCGCTCTTCCCATGCAAGTGGGTTAACATTCGTCGTGATGTAAAGAAGGACGAACATGGCTTTTTTACGTTAGTCAATCTCAGCAGGTTAGGGGATCATGAAAATACTTTCATATTGGCATTACAAGCAAAACAAGTTTTCAACATGGTTGACCCTGCCGAATTAAAATGTATGTTGTCGTTGAAGAAAAAATGAGAATACTTGGAATTAATAATGTACATGATGAACAAGAATACGATACACACTTGAATGAAGTCTCGGCTTCGTCAGTAGTCAATCCAAATACATTAGGGGAAGATCTTGACACAAATTACATTCGTCGAGACCATAATGAGGGATTTTACGTTATAAAAGAAAAGAATGATGAATCGGTAACTTATGTAATATTTTTACAACAATTATTGTTTGTAATCTTCAATTATACTTTATGCTTTGTTAAAAAAAATTATAGTACTTCATATATGAATCTAACATGTCTTTGGTTGGTATTTATATTTGCTTACAGGTGTAATGGTAGAGTATGACATAATGCATGATGTAGAGGACGATGACCAGCAGTCACATTCTGAGCCCGAGATTACTGATGGAGCTACTAGGAAGAAAAAAGTGTGCAAGCCAAGAGGTCCTTCAAAAGGGATAAGTTCCAAACCTAGGGTCCAAAGAGTACTTCAGTGAGATGATTTGATACATCCGATTGGGGATCATGCTGGTGAGTAGAAGACACATTGCCGCGAAATCAGTAGAAGCAAAGTCCCTATCTTGTAAGAGAGTGGGGATGATGTTCCAGAAGGCATGAAAAATAATTTATGGGAAGATGTTAAAGTAAGTGACCTATGTATTTTAAAATCTATTCTTTTAATTTAATTGGGATCATGTTTAATGAATGCACTAATCGTGTATTATTGGTACATTTTGCATATTGAAGAGAGAGTTTGGAACACAAGAGGATGCGAGGAAGAAACAAGAGGTCTTAACTACTTGTGATAGGCGGTGTAAAGATTTCAAGACGAAATTGGTGAGTCAATAGATCACAAAATCGAGGAAGGGGCCTAACAATTCAAGGCAATCGTACAAGATCTATCCTTTTATCACTAAAGATATGTGGAAGCAATATGTGACAAGGTGTAGCTCTAAGGAGTTTAAGGTATGCAATATGTACACTACAATCATATGTAATTATATTTTCAATTCAATATTTGTGAATATTGACTAGTTACTTGTTTTCATATTAGGCTAAAAGTGAAAGAGGAAGAAAGTGTCAGACTTCCAACAAGCAATTCGAGGCTACTCCAACAAGCAATTCGAGGAAGAAAGTTAAAGAGAAAGAAAGTGCTCGAAAGAGTAGGGGCATCGATGATCAGGATATGTAGGAATTCGAGGCTAGAGTGATCCAATGAGTTAGAGAAGATACGATGGAAGAGATGAACTCGAAGTTAGATACTTTAGTTCAAGAAAAGTTCATGGCTTTTGCAGCGCAATTTGGTATTCAAATACCAAATCAAACAAGGGAAGATGCGTTGGTCCAAAGTCCTCACACTCCAGTTGATCCTAGTAGCTGTCACTCGGGGGGGCAATGATCCATTTATGAACTTGTAGTTATATATTTATTTATATCTTCTAAAATTATGATATTATGCTTTGAAAAACTTAAATAATGACATTGTGTTTTCATTAGATGTCAAGAGTCCAGTTTCATGTCGTTTGGCATTAGCGGATGGCTCACAGACGATCATTGTAGCTAAGGGTACTGTTCAACCACAAATGGAGTCATCATCATATCTTGGGATCGTGAAATTGAGTGTTGATGATTATTTTACGGATTACGCAGATGCTCCAGTTCCACTACCTACTCCATTCATCATGAAACTCAGTCAAGCGCACGATGCATTCATATAATGGCCGAAAGAGTTGGTATTATTAGTCTCGGATAATCAGGTAACTTGTGTTTAAAATTTTGATTTATATATTAAGTAATCTTGATTTATATACTAAGTAATATATATTCATATATAATATGAATTAAAAAGAAGTCGAATTGAATTAGGAACATATGCCTAAGGAAGGTGAGATGAAGAAGAAGAAAAAAAACAGTTGGTAGTGATCCTTGAACCAATGAGTCTGCACATAGGCACGTAGATCCTTTTCTTGACTTGTCATTGGAGGGTGTCAGTGATCATTGCAAATATATATACCAATTTTTTTTGCAACCGACCCTGAGATCGCCCTTTTAGTACACAAGTTAAGAAGGGTACCAAGTTCAACTATGAGATTGATCAGAATGTTATTGTCTCGCGACAAGATGTTTTTCAGTTTCTCACGGGAGCATGGCTTATTGTTTCCATTTTGCAAGTATTTATGATGTTACGTTTCTCAAACTCTAAACTAATTAACATTGATATTTATCTTTATTGTATTTCCTACGCATAAGTATTTGGAGTGTAGTGAATTGCAATATTGGTCTGATGAGAATGGAGATGGTAATATTGGTTGCATATGTCCAAGTATGGTTTCGACAAGCATGATACACAATCATATAGATGTCATGATCAACTACATCGCAAATTCAATGAAAGAGATGCAACATATGTGTTTCATCCTATGCCCTTATATTGAGAAGTAAGTTAAATTAATCTTCACTTTGTTTAATCTTTATGAACTTGTGGTTATATGTACTTCACATTATGCTACATGCCTTACGGAACATTGGATTCTTCTTGTCATTTCTCTTTTTACAAAAGAGGTATATAAATTTGATTCGCTCAAGACAAATAGATCCTTAATTAACTATCCAATCAGCACTGAATACGTAAGTTTGTGAGTGATTGTGATTTTTTTTAATTAATTTACATGAATTTTATGATATTTTAATAAACTATAAGTGTTTATAGTAATTAATTGTTAAAAAAATTATACTTAGTGCATTTACAAGTTTCAAGCGCCTTCAAGGATCCAATAGTAATTAACTCTCATGGTTTTGTATTTGATACACATTTAATATTTAGGCCTTTATTTAAGATTATAAAATATATCTTAAATCTAGTGTAATGTGCTCAACAATCGGGAGGAACTGAATGCGGCTATTTCATGATGAAATACATGCTTGACATAGTCCACTACTATTATGATTCAAATAATTTACCTGAGATATATATATGTTGTAAATTCATTATTTGAAAAAAAGTTTGATACTTATAGAATTTGTAAGTATATTAACTAATTTAATATATTTCTACGATTTTCCAGAAAGAACCATCCCATACTCCGTTGAGGAGATCACCCAAATCAAAGATCTTTGGAATAAACGCTTTGTAGGGGTCATCGAAGAAACTAGTTAGTATGTATATTTGTAGTTCAACAATATTTTGTTAATTGAACCTTAATCGGTAAGTTAAGCATACGTTTAGGATCCAAACTATTGGGTTTTTCACCGTTTGGGACCTAAAACTTTTCTTTTACCGTTTAGGACCCAAAAGCACTTTCAGATGGTAAATTTTAACCCATGTAAAGCAATGGGCCCCTTTCATATTTAACTATTTTTACTCTACAATCCTCTATGTGGTTCTTCTCCCAAAAAAAAACGCTACACTTCAATCAACTACATTAACTTCTCTTCCTCCTTCATCAAATCAATTCAATGGCTCCATTGAAGCTCAATATATTTGCACACACAGACAAAAAAAAAGACTCCTTTGAAGCATCTTGATCGACATCACAAAGGCTGGAATTGTTATCGGTTTGTATGGAATTGATTTTCGCCATTGACAATATCACTTTTAGCAAAGCTAATTGAAGTGCTGACAATCACATTGGTTATCACCCTCCTCTTCATCTTCATAACTGACCCGAATCGCAACCCGAACCCAAACCTAGACCCAAACCGAGCAAAATGGCAGCGGGTCAGAGCAGGAGCTTCATATTGTGGCTCCATGGGTTGGATGATTTAGGATCCGCCAATTAACCCATCAAAAATTTCTTCGATTCTTTTCAGTTTAACTCCTGTAAATGGTCCTACCTTTCTGCCCCTTCAAACCCAGTTACCTGCAATTGTAAATTTTTTTAAAAAAATTTGTGTTTATAAAAAGAATTATTAGCAGCTAATTTTTTTTTTTAGTTTTATTTATAATTTTGGTAATTTTGTATGTGGGTTTTGGATATTGGTGATTAATTGTTGATTCTTTTACAATTTTGTTTTCTAATAAGTTCATGATTTTTTAGATTTGGTGTTTGATTCTAAATTGCAGTGCACAACTTATATTTATTTATTTCCAATTGATCAATTTTCCGAATTTGTTACAAAGTTGGTATTTTTATTCAAGGTTGATGAACTTTGGTAACTAATTGTTGATTTACCCTAATATAAATTGTGTTACGGGTATCTCTCATCTTTACCTATTCTAAAATGCAAGAAATCAGGTAGATTGATTAGCAAGGGAAATTCTCTGTGGGTTGATTTATGTTGCTTGGGAGGTGGGTTTGGCTTCAAATTTAAGAAGAAGAGGAAAATTAATTTAAGGAGTTGCAGTAGTGAGCTAGTAGAGAAAGAAAGATGGGAGAAGGTTGTGTGACAAAATGAGAATAATTAAAATTGGATGATAAAAAAAATACAAAAAAAAAACTCTACTTCATGTGACTTACTTAAGGGGATTCCTAACCTTAGGTCCTTATAGGTGAAAAAAAAGTTGTAGGTCCTAAAGCGTGAAAAGACATGAAAGTTGAGGTCCTAGTTGTATGCTTAACTCGAACCTTGGTTGGTGAATCTTATGTTACTTATTGGTTGCTTGATTGAGATGTATTAGAACAGGTTTTGGTTATTTATGAAATTTTTCCCAACGATTTCATAGGTTATCCAAAATACAAAGAAGACTCTGCTGAAATTTCTGCTCATAGTTATTAATATATGTTCGTTTAGTTTTTAATGATTTACGGTTAGTTTTTGCAAAAAAAAAAAAGCTGGTAAAAAAATAATAAATTGAGTAATTTGCGTCACACTTTGAGTAATAACCGACGCAGATGACCTTCATTTGTGTCACACATTGTCCGAAGCACATGGCTCATGCGCAAGCATGCTAGGGTGCTGCTTGGTGTGTTGCTCACGAGGATGATTTGCATCGCACATTGTCCACCATGCGAAGCAAGTTGCTCTTCATCTGCGTTGTACTTGTCTTAGCATCTGACGCACCTAGGCCCATGTGCAGGCATGTTGGGTGCTGCTGGTGCTAGGCTCATGGAGTCATGTGCGTCGAACATTCCTTATAGTCCGACGCAAATAGGTTAATATATGTGTCGTGTCCTAATCCAATGCAGATCATCTCTTTGAAATTTGCATTCAGGTGTGTCCGCCGCAAATCGTTGATTATGTACTAGTGATAATTTTAAACAAATATTCTTATAACTCTAGCTAGTACTTCCGATAACTCTAAACAAATGTTGTCGAGAGTCGTGACTCTAACAAATGTTCTTATAACTCTAAACAAATCTGGGGCGTGTATTTATGAATATCCTAGGCTACATATATTTTTTTAAAGGTAAGATGAAGGTGACTCACTTGAGGGGGGATAAGGGAAAATCCTCAAATGAGTCCCATAAGGTTTGATCCCTTGACCTCAGGGATATGAGGTGTGAAGGGATGCCACTACTCCACCACCTCAACCTCAATATCCTACGCTACATATTCATTCTCATTTATCATCTACAAAACTTTCTCACATGATCTTGCCATATATATATATATACTTCCTCCGTTCTGTTTTAGAAGAAACATTGGATGAAATGACACTATTCATTGATCAATTTTGACTCCAATTTATCGCCATTATATAAAGAAAAACATAGTCAAGTGGGATCTTGTTAGATCCGTCTCGATGCATACTATCAAATTATAACTTTTTTATATTTTTTACGTGTGCACAACTAAAGATATTAATGATTAAAGAAGCGCGTTGGGTTGCGTGAAAAAGCAAACGTTTCATTTAAAATAGAACGGAGGAAGTATATATATTATAACGGTAAGGAAAAAAGGAAATTAGGATGCCCTCTGCACGAGGGGAAACATTAATACACAGGGACGAGGTATCATGTAGGCCTAAGAGGGCCATGGCCCCAGCTGAAGGCCCAGTTGTACTGATTATAATAAGGTAACAAAATTAAGAAAGTGAAAATAAAAGTTGTGTTATTGGTAAACTGACCCCCTCCATAATTATGTTTTGCATTTTTAGTTAAACTGGCCTCCTCCACCACCAATTCTCGCTTCACCCGATCAAGTGTTAATGCAAGGCTCATTTTTATGAATATTATTTACAAATTTTGTTTTGAAAAGTGGATATATTTGTCGTTCTTACTTTTCGTGGATATTTGTTTAGTTTCAAAGCTTAGTGTGTGTAGTTTTTTTTTTTTCCATGCAGACAAAGGTGAAGATCAAGAATCATCCGATTTTAAACGAAAACCCATTTTTTCAGTTTACGATAGCAGCTAAATGTGTCAATTATTAGGAGTTGTAATTTAATAATGCAGTTATAGTACATCGTTGTTAGTAAATTGGAAGCATTTTGCACTAGGTATGGTGACAAAGACAAACGACAAATCTAATAGTTTGTACTGATTATAATAGGCTAACAAAATTAAGAAAGTGAAAATAAAAGTTGTGTTATTGGTAAACTGACCCCCTCCACAATTATGTCTTGCATTTTTTGTTAAACCGACCTCCTCCACCACCAATCCTCGCCTCTCTCGGTTAAGTGTTAATGCAAGGCTCATTTTTTATGAATATTATTTACAAATTTTGTTTTGAAAAGTGGATATATTTGTCGTTCTTACTTTTCGTGGATATCTGTTTAGTTTCAAAGCTTAGTGTGTGTAGTTTTATGTTTTTTCCATGCAGACAATGGAAAAGATCAAGAATCATCCGATTTTAAACGAAAACCCATTTTTTTAGTTTACGATAGCCGCTAAACGTATCAATTATTAGGAGTTGTAATTTAATAGGAGTTGTAATTTAATAATGCAGTTATAGTACATCGTTGTTAACTAGGTATGGTGACAAAGACAAACGACAAATCTAATAGTAGTTGACGTTTGAGGCCCTAAATGTATTTATAGCGGCACATTGAATTTAATTGAAGAAATTTTCATTTCTAAAGTTAAGAGTAATTTATTTACACAGCATAGGTGACACATTTAAAAAAAAAAAAAAAAACGGTTATTTCACCAAATACCCCTGACAAAAAAAATTATTCACCAAATACCCCCACTTTTTTCAAAATTCACTGGTGGGCCGCGTTTGTCGTGTACGCCACCCAACCAAAGATAAAATTTCTCCTACTCTCTTTTACACTAAGCAAGTATAATGGAAGTAGGGGTCGTATCCACAGGGAAACAGGGACGAGTTTAATATTTAGTGTGATCCAATACCTAGATTAAGCTAAGGGCTGAGAAACCTAATAACAAGGGGGGGTTTCAAATAGATTTATGAACAAACTACAACTAACTAGCATATAAATAAAATGTGAAATTAATATGGGAAGATCTTGAATCCGATTAACATTCACTTCAATTCATTATCGATCATTGAACCTCCACTCTAATTATTTCCATAATTATCTATTGTCGAGAACTAATCTCACATTCTCCTTATTCTTAGTTGAATAGCACGATCAGCGTGACTATAAAACCCTAACTAAAGGATAACCTAGTCCGATCAGCGTCTATGTTCAACCCAATAGCAGCAATAAACACAGAGAACCAATAGACCTGCTAATGTCATACACGCGATAAACATTCAACAGTTGATTCAATATCCCTAAGAAATAACCAAGACGATCTGCATTTAAGTAACTCCCTAGTTTGCTACAAATTGATAAAAGAATAAAACAATCTGATTCTATTCTTAAATCTAGCATTAGATTAATTACACAATCAAACTAGTAACGTTCCTAGCATAATTATGCAATAATCATAGAAAACAATCATAGAAATTAAACCATAATCAAAGAAACTAAATAGTGAGGAAAGATCTCACAATAATGCTTGAAGCTTCATGATAATCTCGTTCAAGAACAGTTCAAGCTACAATCGGCATAGCATAAGCCAATCTCATAATTGAAATCTCCTAAAACTAAACTAGAAAATGAAAACTAAAAAGAGAAGCTAGACAACAAGAGAGGAGTGGAGTTTTGGGTGAGCCGCGAGCAAGCAGGTCGCGAGGTGCGACCTAGCTCGCGAGGTGCGAGCTGCTGTGCTGGGCAGGTGCTGCTTGGCGATGAGCACACACGAGAGCTGGGCAGGCTTTCTTGCTGGGCTTACGATGATGGTGGCTGCTCGGTAGGCTTGGTGCTATGCTCGGCTACGGCTTGCGGCGATGCTTGATTGGAACATGTGGCGACGCTTGGCAAGTATAACGATGTTGAGTCGTTCCAAACACTAATGCTTCTAGGAGCTCAGAACTTACAACTTTAACTATAATTAATATACAAAATTCCGAACTTCCGCTAAGAGCTAAATAAAACGCAAACATTAACAATTATGATCAAGACCCTTAGCAAAAAGCACCCAAAATATAATATAAACACCATATAACTTGAGCGTATCAAATACCCCCACACTTGAACTTTACTCGACCTCGAGTAAACTCAAAAATGAGAATCACCAAATAAATCATCACCCAAGCTATCGACACCAACCTACAGTCTCCATCAACTACATCATCATCATCACATCTTAACAACATCCGCTCAAAACCTAAACGTAAGGGACGATGATTCCCCCACACTTAGATTCAAGCTCACCTGAAATATATAAAGACGTAACAACAACAATAACCAGCAACACCAACAAGTTTAACCAGCAACACCAACAAAAATCAAAATGTCAGCTCACGACACATTAAACTATCAGCTCTCCCAAACCTCCAAAAGATGACCTACTACTACTATACTACTAGTACAACCAACTTAGAATAGCAAGCCATGGAACAAAGACAAAAAGGGATAAATTCCATGCTTACTCCCAAAAACAAACAATTAACCAAAAGAAAGTGAAAGCCAAAATAAATCTTCACAAAATCAAGGATGAATTCACCAACCTTACCCGAAAACGCTTTCTACCGTATGACACCATCTCCGGCAAATGAGTTTTCAAAGTATATAATTCTCTCTTACTCTCTCATTTTGCCTAGGAGCCCTTTCGGGTTTTCATCCTAGCTTCTCACATTTTTTTTTTCATCTCTCTTCTTTTTCCGGCTCACAAAACTCACCCGCTCAACTAGCCCTTTTTTGCATAGGTCGCCCTTTCGGGTTTTCGACCTATCCGAGCCCCCAATTTTGCCAAAGTCGCCCGCCCTTGCGGGTTTTTAACTCAGCGGGATTCATTTCATCATTTTTTTTTCAATTCTTTTTTTTTTTTGTTTTTTTTTTTCAAATTGAAAGTAATAAATACAACATAGATACATGAGAATATACAACAAAGATACATGAGAATGAGAATACCCTTCCCCCCTACTTAAACTACACGTTGTCCTCAATGTGACGACAATTAGAAGAAAAAGTAAACTGAAAATGGGGGGAAATTTGAAAATCGGGTAAATCGAAGATTGAATGCTCAAAACTCATGACAAACAATCCGTCAAACTCAAATTTCTTAACAACACCAACTAAAATCTCATAACTCAACTCACAACCCTCTCCCTCGAATCACTCAAACAAATGACAAGTTCAAAAGTTTTAAATTTTAAAGATTTTCACCTAGCTCAAGAGATCGAAAAGATTCCTTAACAATCTCAATCCTCTAGTGTTACCAACTCCTAGCTATTGAACTCTTCCCAACGGGTTTTCTTTTGTGGACTTGGGCTCAAAGTGGATTAAGATTTGTTGTGGTTCTTTTGAGTGGGTGGTTAATGAGTGAAAGAAAATTTATTGTGGTGGTGGAAATTTCATGAGAAATAAAGGAAAAGAAATAAAATAAAAGGGGTCTCGGGTTGCCTCCCGACAAGCGCTGTTGTTTAAAGTCGTTAGCTCGACTTGGTACCTTAAGCTCAATCATTGGGTTGTGCTCCATGTGTGACAATGGTGGTTCCATGTCAATCTCCACTTCAAGTACCTGCAAAATTGATTGAGAAGAACTCTTGCAATGCATCATTAATACCTAGCTTACTACAACATGGTTGAGCATATAACATCAGATTATATCCAAAACCTAGCATTAAGTCAACAACAAACATCAACTAGTAGTACTCCTAGCTAATCCAAGTCATGACCATTAATATAAATATTTAAAGCTAGACAATAACCAAGATATAGAGTAAATCTTACAATAAACCGTCAAAAGCTTCAATCAACCATTCCCAAGAGAGTTTAAGCAACAAGTTCCATGCTTCTTGTCCAAAATACAAAAGTGAAATACATAGAGTTCAATGGAAGATGAAAACTAGAAACTAAAACAAAAAGGGAATTCTTTATATGAGTGGCCAACCAAAAACAAAGAGCACAAGCAATACCATTCAAAAATCACGCTAAATACAAACAAGTAACACCGTTTCCCCGGCAACGGCGCCAAAATTTGGTGGGCCGCGTTTGTCGTGTACGCCACCCAACCAAAGATAAAATTTCTCCTACTCTCTTTTACACTAAGCAAGTATAATGGAAGTAGGGGTCGTATCCACAGGGAAACAGGGACGAGTTTAATATTTAGCGTGATCCAATACCTAGATTAAGCTAAGGGCCGAGAAACCTAATAACAAGGGGGGGTTTCAAATAGATTTACGAACAAACTACAACTAACTAGCATATAAATAAAATGAGAAATCAATATGGGAAGATCTTGAATCCGATTAACATCAACTTCAATTCATTATCGATCATTGAACTTCCACTCTAATTATTTCCATAATTATCTATTGTCGAGAACTAATCTCGCATTCTCCTTATTCTTAGTTGAATAGCACGATCAGCGTGACTATAAAACCCTAACTAAAGGATAACCTAGTCCGATCAGCGTCTAAGTTCAATCCAATAGCAGCAATAAACACAGAGAACCAATAGACCTGCTAATGTCATGCACGCGATAAACATTCAACAGTTGATTCAATTTCCCTAAGAAATAACCAAGACGATCTGCATTTAAGTTACTCCCTAGTTTGCTACAAATTGATATAAGAATAAAACAATCCGATTCTATTCTTAAATCTAGCATTAGATTAATTACACAATCAAACTAGTAACGTTCCTAGCATAATTATGCAATAATCATAGAAAACAATCATAGAAATTAAACCATAATCAAAGAAACTAAATAGAGAGGAAAGATCTCACAATAATGCTTGAAGCTTCATGATAATCTCGTTCAAGAACAGTTCAAGCTACAATCGGCATAGCATAAGCCAATCCCATAATTGAAATCTCCTAAAACTAAACTAGAAAATGAAAACTAAAAAGAGAAGACAACAAGAGAGGAGTGGAGTTTTGGAAACTCCCTCTCCTTGTGGCTGCTGCCCCCCCTTTAGGTCCAAAAACAAGTTTGGTATTTATACTAAAGCATAAAAATCAGCCGACAATTACACCGACCTAGGGGTCGCGAGGTGAGGTACAGGTCGCGAGGTGCGAAGAGCACTCTGTCTTTCGCAAACTTGGCTAGGCAAAGGAAGTCGCGAGTCGCGACAGGACTCGCGAGCCGCGAGCAAGCAGGTCGCGAGGTGCGACCTGTTGTGCTGGGCAGGTGCTGCTTGGCGATGAGCGCGCACGAGAGCTGGGCAGGCTTGCTTGCTGGGCTTGCGATGATGGTGGCTGCTCGGTAGGCTTGGTGCTATGCTCGGCTACGGCTTGCGGCGATGCTTGATTGGAACATGTGGCTCGGAACTTACAACTTTAACTATAATTAATATAAAAAATTTCGAACATCCGCTAAGAGCTAAATAAATCGCAAACGTTAACAATTATGATCAAGACCCTTAGCAAAAAGCACCCAAAATATAATATAAACACCGTATAACATGAGCGTATCATCACCAGATACCCCTGACCTTTAAAAAAAATTCACTAGATACCCTTTTGTTGACGGACGTTAGTCCTCCGTTAGCGTTTATTTACAAGTTTGCCCTAAGTCAACCTAATTAGCCCTAACTAACCCTAATTCTCTCTTTCTCTCCTAACCCACCATCCCCCCCCAATAACCAGCCCCAGCCCCACCAGCCCCCACCTATCACCCCCAACAACCCCAGCCCACCAGGCCCCCCTTCCCCGCAGCTCCCCCCTCCCACGCAGCCGCAACTCCCCCCCCCCCCCTCGCAGCCGCAGCCCCCTCCCCCCCCGCTGCCTTAGTCGCTCCTCCCCCTTCCCCCCGCAGCCGCAGCAGCGCCTCCCCCCCTTCGAATCCCGAGCCCACCACCCCCACCCCTTCGAATCCCAAGCACACCACCCCCCACCTAGTGTTGAACCGACGGGGAAACCGAAAATTAGGTGCAAACCGAAATGTAGAAGAAACTCGTCGGGCAACCGCAAAGTAGAAGAACCGACGCGAACCGGTGTTGAACCGACGAGATCGAGTGGAGAGAGGGAGGGGGAGGCGCCGGCAAGATCAAGGGAGGGGGACTGGTGTTGAACCGACGAGAACTAGTGTTGAACCGACGAGTATGTGGGAGGGGGATGCGCGAGGGAGGGAGGGGGAAGGGGAGGCGCGAGGGAGGTCGAGGGGAGGGCGGCGTGGGGGGCCGGTGGGGAGGGGGAGGGGCCTGCGTGGGCTGCTTGCGGGGAGGGGGGGGAGGGGCTAGGGGTGGGTGGTGGGGCTGGTGGGTCTAGGGTTGTGGGGGTGGGGTTGGGTTAGGGAGAGAGAGAGTTAGGGTTTACTTACGGTTTAGTTAGGTCTAATTAGGGTTTTTTAGGGTTAATTAGTTAATTACTTAACGGAGCACTAACGTCCGTTAGCCAAAAGGGCATTTATGGGTAATTTTTTTAGAGGTCAGGGGTATCTGGTGAATTTTGAAAAAAGTGGGGGTATTTGGTGAATAAATTTTTTTGTCAGGGGTATTTGGTGAAATAACCGAAAAAAAAAGTATAGGTGAGAGGTGAGGTGAGAGAGGGATAGAAGGTGACACACTGGCAGTTGAGAGAATCAGTGAATCACAACGTTTGCTCTCCTAATCAATGTCACCTAGTCCACGGGTAGGGAGTATAAGCTCGATGGCTGATAAAGGGTTTATTTGACAAAAATAGCTTTCTAAGTTTTAGTGTTTAGGACTCGTTAACTTTTAGTTTTTAGGGCTCCTTCGTTATTGTTATTTGTTTCCAGTTTTCAGTTTTATTGAAAACCAAAAACAAAAATATGGAAATCAGAAAAAAGTAGTTTCCAGTTTTTTGTTGTCAGTTTTCAAAATTGACAAGTTTAGTATAAGTATGACTAATTTTAAGTTTTATATAACCCTTATATCATATGGCTTTTTATATTCATAAAACCAAAAACTAGAAACTTACAATGATGCCGTGAGTTTTTAATTGTGGAGATAATTGTTAGTTTTAGCTTTTAGCTGTGAGTTTTTAATTGTGGAGCTAATTGTTAGTTGTTAGCTGTGAAACTAGATGTTCAAAACATAAGTGTTCAGTAATAATAGGTGTTGACAAAACGTTCATGTGTAAATAATATGTAAAAATGGTAGCTTTTGACAAAAGCTACTCAAAAACTAATTATCTTAAGTTTTAGGAAAAGCTACTCAAAACTAAAATTTACCTCTAAAAGCTACTTAATTTGGTGAACACTAAAATAATTTTTTTAAAAGCTAAAAGGTACCTAAAAGATAGATAAAAGCTAACTAAAAAGCTACTTTAACTTGATGTCAAAAAAAAAAAAAAAAAAAAAAGCTACGTTAACACTTGAATGAGTTGTAGCATAAATTGACGTTGCCCTTACTTTGAATTTGACCGGCAATATACACAGGGTCTCGTCACAGTTAGCCTCCATAGTTACACAACTTCTAACCTGAAGTTGTAGACAGTGGCGGAGCCACGTGGTAACAAGGGGTAGCACGTGCTACCCCTGTTTTTTTTTTTTTTTTTTAAAAAAAAAAATTTCAAAAAAAAAAATCACGCGAGACCTAAAACTTCACCGCCGTTTCATTTCAACATCTTTACTCTCTCAAACTCAGTCTCTCTCTCTCTCAACACTCAATTCTCGCCCTTCTCGTCGGAATCTCAAACTCAGTCTCGCTCTTCTCGTCGGACTGTCGGAGTCTCGCCGGAGTCTTGTCTCAACTCTTCAGCGTCGTTCGTCGTCTCGTCGGACAAATTGGTAAGTTGATTTTTCCACATATTGGTAATCTAGATCTAGCCCTAAATTTTCTTAGTCCCCTCTTAACTTTCTTTCTCTTTCCTCTCTAATGGCAGCAGTGGCGAGTCTGGCGACTTAATACTTTCTTTCTCTTTCCTCTGACTCTCTGAGATTGGTCGGCGTTCGGCAGTCGACACTTCGGCCTTCGGCTTACTTCAGGTATCTTTCTTTCTCTTTCCTCTGAGATTGTTAGTTGACAGTTTTCATTGTTGTGAATACTTTGATATCTCTAATGGGCTAATGGCAGTTTTGATTGTGAAGTAATTGTTGTGATATATCTAATGGCAGTTTTGATTGTGAAGTATGATTGTTATTTGTTAGTTGGGTTGAAATTTTGATTGTTAGGTTGAGTTTTGATTGCTTGTTGTCGTTTTTTATTGTTAGGCTGAATTTGTGGTAATTTGATTGATTGTTGTGAAGTATGATTGTTAATTGGGTAGAATTTGTGGAAATTTGGGAGTGATATATGATATATCATATGGTGTTGTGGGAATTTGTGGAATTTGTTAGTTTACTATTATTGTAGTTGTGGGAATTTGTGGAATTTGTTAGTTTACTATTATTGTAGTTGTGGAAATGGATGATTAGTAAATGAAAATCTATATTTCAGAATCATGAAGAGAAAACAAGGGAGGGATATCTCAAGCTTTTTTTCCAAAGGAACACCTAATGAAAATCAAGTTGATTCAAATTCACCTATTCCTCCCACTCAACCAAGTCAACAAAATTCTTCTCCATTAAGTACTAACCCTCCATCTCAAAATGAAGACTTAGAACTTGGAGCCACTTCACATACTAGGTCTCAAATCCCAACTCCATTGCAAAGGTTAACCGAAATGGAAATTAAGAGTCTTCCTCAAGATCCGGGAAAGAGGAGAAATATGAGTGATTTCCATAAAGATGATAGAGATTATATTAGGAGATTCTATATTGATAGAGGACTTTGTCAACCTGTAAACCATGACTTTCCTTTTAGAGAATTTGGGAAAAGTAGCCGCCGCTTCAATCCCACTTGGTTTGAGAAGTATGACACTTGGATTGAGTATAGTGTGGAAAAGGATGCTGCCTTTTGTTTTGTTTGCTATTTGTTCAAGAAAGACAACGAAGGTTCTGATGCTTTTGTTAGTGAGGGGTTTAGAACTTGGAGTAAACCAGATGCACTTAATAAACATGTTGGTGGACATATGAGTACTCACCATAAAGCCATGATGGGACTTGTTGACTTTAAAAATCAAAAGGATAGTGTTCCATCTGCTTTCAGTAATCAAACGCAAGAAATGGCAAGCAATTATCGGAAGCGATTAGAAGCTTCTGTTAAATGTTTGAAGTACCTATTACTTCAAGGGTTGTCTTTCCGTGGGCATCTTGAAAATTCTGATTCTTTGAATCAAGGCAATTTTCTTGAACTTCTTAAATTTCATGCAAAAGATAGAATTGATGTTGAAAAGGTTGTATTGGAAAACGCTCCGGGAAATTGTCAAATGACTGCTCCTTGCATCCAAAAAGACATCATACATGCTTGTGCAAAAGAAACAACGAAAGCCATACTTGAAGAACTTGGTAATGATTTTTTTGCTATCCTTGCTGATGAGTCCGCAGATATATCTGATAAAGAACAAATGGCTCTTTGTTTGCGATACATTGATAGAAAGGGTGGATTGAATGAACGTTTTCTTGGTTTGGTACATGTGCCTAACACCACTTCTTTGACTCTTAAAGAGGCAATTGAATCATTGCTTATGGAGCATTCTCTTAGTCTTTCTAGAGTTCGGGGACAAGGATACGATGGTGCTAGTAACATGCGAGGTGCAATAGCTGGTCTAAAAACTCTAATAATTGATGAGTATCCACAAGCATATTATGATCATTGTTTCGCTCACCAACTTCAGTTGACACTAGTTGTCGTTGCCAAGAAAAACTCTGATTGTAGTTGGCTTTTTCTTGATGTGCTTCCATTGTTGTTGAATTTTGTTGGTGGTTCACCTAAACGAAAAGAATTTCTTCGACAAAGTCAAAAAACACGTGTTGTAGAAGCTTTATCCTCGGGTGAAATAGAATCTGGAACTGGTTTGAATCAAGAGAAATCTTTAAGTAGGCCTGGCGACACTCGTTGGGGCTCTCATTTTAAAACAATTGTGAATGTCCTTGATTTGTATCGTCCAATCCTTGAGTCACTTGATGCTATTGCTGAATCTTCCATTGAAAAGGCCGACAAAAACAAAGCATGTGCAATAATCAATTTGTTGATGTCTTTTGATTTTGTTTTTGTGGCATACTTGATGACATCTATTTTTGGGATCACACATGAGTTGAATTTGGCTTTACAAAAGAGGGATCAAGATATTGTGAATGCTATGACTTTGGTTGATGTGACTAAGAGGAATTTGCAAAAGCTAAGAGATAGTGGGTGGGATACTCATATGACGAAAGTATCTTCATTTTTGGCAAAACATGACATTGAGATTCTGAACATGGAGGGAATGTATGTTCCACCGGGAAGAAGAATGTTTCGTGGTAATACTTCACAAGTGACAAATCTTCATCATTTTCGAGTTCAGGTTTTTCTAAGTGTTATTGATCAACAATTGCAAGAAATTGATAATCGATTTAGTGAGAAAAGTAAGGAATTACTTATTTGCATGTCTTGCTTTGATCCTACTAATCGGTTTGTATATCATATGACAAAGAAAATTGATTAGGCTTGCTGAGTTTTATCCAAATGAATTTTCAAGTGCTGAAATGTTCTTTTTTGAACATTCATTGGATAACTTCATTGAAGATGTTCGAAATGATGAGAGGTTTTGGAATGTGAAGACTCCCAATGAGCTTTCTATAAAGCTTGTTGAAACAAAAAACATAAAACTCATTCAAAAGTTTATTTGCTTTTGAAGTTGGTTTTAATTCTTCCTGTGGCGACTGCAAGTGTAGAAAGAGCATTCTCTAGTATAACTATGATCAAAAACAAATTACGAAATAGCATGGGAGATGGATTACTATGATTGTTTAGTTACTTTTCTTGAGAAAGATTTGTTTTGTGATGTAGAAGTTGATGCGATTGTAAATCGGTTCCAAAATTTGAGAACCCGACGTGAACAATTGTAATTTTCTTTTATTGTTGTTTTGAAGGTTGTATTTGGATTTTGTAACATTTTGAATTTAGTAATTACGAACTTTTTTTTTTTGAGTTCCTAGCAATGTAAAGTTGCGCTACCCCTGGTTCGGAATCCTGGATCCGCCCCTGGTTGTAGAGGACGAAATTATAACCTAACCGTTAAGTTGAGATCACTTTTCTATTATTGCTTAAATAAAGGATGAAATAAGCGATGAAAATCATGGAAGATATCCTTTAATTAACTGTTACCTAATCACAGAAGATAAAATGGTGATTTCTTGCAAAATTAATAAGCAGGGAATTATAAAAAAGGCCACCGACCAAAACTCTGATGGTGTGCGCGGTTACTACTTCCTCCCCTTCAGCCCTCTAATAAAGCTTAAAGAAGTTTGGCCAATATACTCTTGTATTTTTTTCAATGTGTGACTTCGACTGCTTTAATCTTTATAGCAACAACAACTTGGAGTTTGGTTTTGTAGTAATAGGATAATAACTCCGACGGAGAATTTGGTAGCTTTTCATTAACATCAATGGGAAAAACACGAAGATTACAAGGAGTCTCCTCAGCTTAATAAGAGAGCCATCGAATGGTTTCCTTTTAGGTTAAGTAAACTCTATGAAACCCTAAATTATTCCCTGAAGAATAACTAATAACCTTCTCGAGCAGTAATAGAAAAGCCAAAAACTAAGAAAACAAAACTAAGTCGAAATGAAGCCTGCCCAAGTGAACACTCAGATGCCTGCTCAGGCAGGAGATCGCCATAAGCGTCTAGCTTCTATCTTCATGGCTCGTTAGGGCTTATAAAGTGCTCTTCTGAGCACTTCGAATAGGGTTTCAAGGCAAATCTAACAATACTACTTATTAGGAAAAATATAATTGATACTCATTTATATGGTTCTAAAATGTTCTTTATTATAGTACTACTATTTTTATTTTTCTATTTTTCTTACTTTCACTATTAAAGTTACTTTGAAAATTTTGACCTTTGGTATTTTGTGAGTAAAATAATTTATATGATAAAATTATTATTGACCAATTTTTTAACACTCTCATAAAAAGTCACTTTTTATAATTTATACTAACATATAATAAGAGAAAATTATGATTTACCGACTGTGAGAACAAAATAAAGGAAGAACTAATTTGTTGAACTATGCCTTGAATGTTTGGCGCTAGGATGTCTGGTGCTAGGATTAAGCTAGCACGGGGGGTCTCTAACTTTTTCGGTATATGTTAATTAATATATCGTGTCTGTTTTATTTTCGGGTTTAGGCCCATCTGTTTAGGTTAATTAGTATGTTATTATATAAACCCTATTAATTAACCTCTGTATGAGAATTCTGCAATATGTACTCTCTCCTAAACCTAATAAACCCATTTCTCCTCTGCCTGTGGACGTAACTAACACTTTGTTAGTGAACCACGTTAATTCTTGTGTTGATTGTTCATTATCTTTGCTATTGTTAATTGCATTAGTCATAACAAACTGGTATCAGAGCTCAGATCAGTTAAAGTTCGAAATCTGCAATTTTTTCGTTTTGCAAAGATGTCTGCTTTGAACGTAAAGATCGACAAATTCACCGGGAGGAATAGTTTCGGTCTATGGCAGATCAAGATGCGAGCCCTATTGAAACAACAGGGGTTGTTGGCGCCTCTTTCTAAGACAGGGAAGAAGGTAGGCGCTGATGATGAAGAGTTCAGTAGCCTGGAGGAGAAGGCTCACTCGACGATCATGTTATGTTTGGCTGATGACATCATCACTGAAGTCGCTGATGAAGAAACTGCCGCTGGTCTGTGGTTGAAGCTTGAGAGTCTATACATGACGAAATCTCTAACCAACAAGTTGCTCTTGAAGCAACGTCTGTTCAGCTTGCGTATGCAGGAAGGTACGCCCCTTAGGAACCATCTAGAACAATTAAATACTATCTTACTAGATCTTTGTAATATTGACGTTAAAGTAGATGATGAGGATGTTGCTTTAATTCTGTTAGTATCTTAACCTTTATCGTATGAGAATTTTGTGGATTCTTTTATTGTTGGGTAAGGTAGTCTGTCGCTAGAAGAAGTAAGATCTGGCCTTCATACTAGATAGGACAGTCATAAGGAATCTGGTTCTGGTACTGAAAATCAGGCATCGGGATTAGTTGTTACTGGGAGTAAGGGACAAGTAAAATCTGGTAAAAAGAAATCGAACTATAAAAATTCGAATTCTAAGGGTCCTAAAACTAATGATGTCTGTAATTACTGTAAGGAGAAAGGACATTGGAAAAATGAATGTCCTAAGAAAAGGAAGCAACGGGAAAAGAAGGAAGGTTCTGCTGCTTTAGCAGAAACTGATGGTAACTCTGAAGAATATCTGGCCCTAGTTGCTAATAACCAGTCACATTATAGGGATGTGTGGGTTCTTGACTCTGGGGCGTCGTATTATATTAGTCCATGCAGGGAGTGGTTTTCAACTTATGAGCAGATAGATGGGGGCAATGTTTCTATGGCAACAGTGCTGCCTGCAAAGTTGTTGGAATAGGCTCCATCAGGTTGAGGACTCATGATGGTACATCTTGCACCTTGAACGAAGTTAGACATGTTCCACTAATGACAAAGAATCTGATATCTTTGAGTCAGAAACCGAACGCCAGTGAATCGCAATTCACTTCCTAAGGTTTGTCAGATCGCAATCTCCAAGTCAGTCTATGGGCTTACGTTCCCCACTGCCTGTGTCTAAGAATGGCCAAACTCCCGATGCAGGGTAGAACACGCAGAACTCCCTGACCTCTCGGACGACAACAATTAACCCAGGTGTACCCCTAGTTCGCAAACCAGGTGGTTGGCATGTTCTTCACCGGGGACTACGTCTATCCCACCGGATGTTCTTATCTCAATAATAAAATCATAATTCATAAATATCATCAAAGTATCATTCAGCTCAAAAAAATTCGTCAAAAGGGATGCCACCCGGCCTTATACCCATAATTCATCAAAAGTAATTCTTCAAAAATCCTCAAAGTAGTAACTTACAACAAATATCTCCAACCACACAATACTTTGAACATCACTAAGCATCAACAATGATAATGAAATAGTTTTTACAGCACTAACAGTATCAATCAGAAATGCATCACATCAAATAAGATCACCAATCAGAAGTAGAACATACGTACAAGATCATATAAAAAATTATACTACACAAAACTGTGGGCTCAGCACCACACTGTGCGAATGGCGCACTAACCAAACTACGTCTGACGCATCAGAATGCGTCTGGCGCCACCACCAATTAACTCCAAGGCTTATTAAATCAATGAAACGTACACGACTAATCATTTTTACATAAACCAAACGTAAACATAATGATACTCACTAATAACCACAGTAACCTACAAATCATCAACTTCCAAGAACATAAAAGGTCTCAATTTATTTTTGATTATTAAACCCTTAAATAATTTAAAAGAATATCCTCAAACTCATAACAAAAACATAATAAAAATTATTAAACTAATAAAAACGATCAGTATATTATCACAAAAATTATCATATGACCATTATGACTCTACTGACATGGTACAAATTTTATTTCTAATTTTCGGTCTCTAAAAGTAATTTTAAACGTTAATTTACAGATTAGATTTTTCGGCCTCCAAAAATAATATTCATGATTAAATACCAACTAACACGAAAATGCAAAAACAGATAAATCAATTAAATAAATCTGTAAACAGTAGGCAAAAATTATTCCAAGGCATGAAATACATACTACACACATAACATGCTTCACAAAAAATAATCTCAGTAATTATAACATTCGTTCAATAATTATTTTGCAAATAAGCCATAAACGCATAAATTACCAAATAAATCAAATAAATATTAAAACCCAGACGAAAATTATTTTTCTGCATAGAATATTCATACAGCATACATCAAGTATCCACGTCAAATTTCATCAATAATTTCATTCAAAAAGTATTTTAAAAAATTCCTAGCGTAATAATCTAATACCGAAAAATACTCTAATCTCTATCGTTCTAAGATAACTACTAGTTACCTGGAACGTCGGGTGGAGAGCTGAGTCTAAAGAGATAGTTAAGAGTTACACATACAATCTAATTCCTCTTCTAACCCCAAAGCACAACGAACGCTAATTGTAGCAACAAGTCACTAGGCGTTTTCTTCTTGAACATTGAAAAATCTCATTTCGTGATGTTCTGGTCCGACCATGATTTTCGGCAAATAAAATATCGTATTCACAATCGCTCCGGGCAAAGTGAAGATCAAGATGTTATAAACGCGCTGTCCAAATTTTAGGACGATCAACGGTTAGATCTCCGGCTACAGTTATTTTCGTGAAGGTGTGACAGGAAAAACCGTATTGAACCATTCTCTTCTTTTTCTCTTCCTTTCTCTATTTCTTTTCTTGAAAATGGCGTGGGTTAAATAAGAATGATGCTGAATTTCTCTTATTAAAAATCAGAAGTTATTGGCAAGCAAAAACGAAGGGTTTAGGAGAATGTTAATGAGGTATTAAATGAGCGGTTACAAGATATTCAAAGGTTAGCTTAATAAGCACCAAAACTCTTCATCCTCCACTCCATAATTGCTGATTTTCGGCCAGCATGACACGTCACATGCGATGCAACATTTCATCACCCAAGTCGGTCCAACAACGTTACGCGACAACACCGCATCCTAAACGCCTAAATAAATAATGAAACTAATATAACATTTAAAACAATTAACTAACAACTTAAAATAGATACATATAAATATATCACAACATATAAAAATATATACACATTTTCACAACACGTTCCAAAATAATCTAAATAATAAATTATTATTTTTTACGAAAAATGTCATTTTAATGTAAAAAAACACCAAAAGTAAAGGGGTGAAAATTACGGGGTGTTACAATCACTCCCCCTTAAAAGAGTTTCGTCCTCGAAACTTCAAAACAACCAAGAGACAAAAGAAAATACTCTAGATAAAGAACATTAAGAAAACATAAATCGATGGATTTTATTTAAGAACTAAACAACTTTGCAGATATAAAATTTGATAACTCAAATAATATATATTTTATTTTGGAAGACCAAAAGAGTTGTATAGTAAAGAAGCACGGTAACAACCATCATTTATACAATGTGAAAGAACCAAAGACAAGTAGAAAGTTTGAGGTAAAAACTTTTGCACAATAAAATATAGGTAATTTTGTAAAAGAAGCAAGAATAAATATTTACGTAAAATTATAAAAGAATAAATCCGACCATACCTAAATATTTTTAGAAAAGAAACGAAGAAGAAAAAGTTCGTAATAAATAGATAGCCAAACCAATTTAAATAGAGGTAACTACACGGGCTTATACTCCACTTAAAGAGATAAGAACACTTTAATAAAGAGTAGCTAGCTGCGTTATTAAAATAGCACTTACGAACACAAGTCATGACATATGTTATAAGAGCGTATGCCTCCTAAACTTATATATGAAAATTAAAGTTCGCAAAAGAAATTGAAAACTTTAAAATAAATTTCACAACGACGAAACACTAATAATTAATAGGCGATAAAGTAATAAATGATTAACAACAATTATAAAATTTGCCAAGTCGACACAAATGTGCATGGAACCACCCATTGCAACCTAGTATCAACAAAAAAAATATTTGAAAGCCTTCTTATCAAATCAACATTAAAGTTTACCGGAATCACCCAATATAAACTTAATATCAACTCAAAAAGAAAATTAAATCAAAATAGATAAAATGTGTCAACTTATCAAATTGACATACAAGTCACAGGAATCACCCATTATGACTCAATATCAACTCAAACAACTTTAAAATTTAGACTTATCAAATTGACATACAAGTCAAAGGAATCACCCATTATGACTTAATATCAACTCAAACAAGTTTACAATTTAGACTGAGTATATAAATTTCGTTTTCAAAGAATATAAAACAGATCAGTCAAAACCAAAGAATTAAATAACAAGTATTGAAAACAACCAAAATTTTGCTATGAAATGAGAAAGCACTAAATATCTACACAAGAAACAACAAATAGTAAATGAGATCCTTTCACGCATTTGAGTTTGAAAAAAAATAATGCTAATAAGAAAAGTAAGTAAAGTAAAAGTTGTTGAATGCTAACCTTTAAAACAAAATAGTTTGCGTCTACATTTCAATCTAACACCAAGACAACTCATTAAAGTACTTTAATTTTCAAAGACTACAAAACTTATTACCATAATTAAAAGCTAAACAAGGATTAGTGTAACACCCCAGAAATTCAAAAGCGGAAAAGAAAAAAAAATTAATATATTTAATAGGACGATGGCGGAAACATCGTCTTCTGGGAATGTCACTACTACAAGAATAGTGTTTAAATAACTAAGTGATAAAAACAAACTTAAGTAAATACTATAAGTAAATTAATTACTTAGATTAAAATCCAAATGAGAAAACTATCTCAAACTAAAAAGAAGTCTAGAACTAAAACCCCTAATAGACTATTTCTCGCATCTCAACCCGAGCCCAAAATCAAAGAAAATCCCCATCAACAAAACCTGCAAAATATACAACAAATATCCACAATCAGTGGGGAGTAACTAACAGCTCTCCCAGCCCAATATAGGATTCAAATAGCAATTTTAAGTAAAGTTAAAATAAATGTTACTACACAACAACATGCTTCTAATAATAATAAGTAAGTCAACAATAATGAACTTAAGGTAATCATACAAGATCCATAATATAAGCCTCCAAAATAATTAAACAAAATAATATAATAGGTTTTGAGAAAGAGCAGAACGCCAGTGGATCGCAACCCACTTCCTAAGGTTTGTCAGATCGAAATCTCCAGACAGCCTATGGGCTTACATTCCCTATTGCCTGTGTCTAAGAATGGCCAAACTCCCGATGCAGGATAGTACCCAGCTCAGTACTTCCCAACCTCTCGGACGACAACAATTAACCCAAGTAATACCCCTAAATCGCAACCTAGGTGGTTGGGATGTTCTTCACCGGGGACTACATCTATCCCACCGGATATCTTAATCTCAATAAAATAGTATTACAAATAAATACAATAATTTATTCATCCATTAATCCTCAAATATAAATATTAAGGATGCCCTTAAGGCCTTACACCCAAAATCAGCAGAAACTAGGATCGCAATCCAAAAGTCTCAATTCAACAATATTTATTCTTCCCAAAGTAATAGTAATAATAATACTAATAAAATCATTTCACCAAACTAAAAAGAATAGGCCTTCATTAAAACATAAATATAAACCAAAAAACAGTATAATAAAATACTCTAACTACTACACTCTCGTTGTCTGAGTTTGGGTACAAGGTTAATTACAATGTTAGTTATAATACCCCCGGTACATAACTCTTGGCGAAACGGTACTATTCTCCCTTGAGTATTAACGTCGACAACTTAGATACTGATTAATGAAAGTACAACATTATTATCATCTCAATTTAATTACAAAAAAAAACACCATCATAAAATAAATAAGACACTCACAATATAACTATAAGTAAATATATCATTCAACTCAATAATAAAAATAAATAAATAAAATAAAACATGCAGCAATTCTTCAAAAGACTCCATATATCAAGATTTCACCTCAAAACAAGTCTTAACATGCTTCAACACAACAAGGTACGCCTTTTGAAATGGTTTTTCAACATAAGCAACAACTTCAAATAGACATAACTTTTAGACTACACAGTATTTTTATGAAATTCTAAATGCATTTTAAAGCTTATCTCAATAGCTTTCCAACAAGTGGTCATAAGCTCAATTCTGAGGTAAAATGACTGAGATATGACACTTTGAACATACACTGTCCAAACTGGTCGCGGGTCGTGAAATAGCTCGCGGGCCGCAAAAGGCCTTTTGTTTCTTTTACTCGTGCATAGCACTAGGTATGCTATTTAACCCAAATTTTCACCACATATACTCATACATCAAAATGAAACGTACCCAAGCCAATATATGATTATAGCATAGAAATTAACTAGTTTAACATGAGGACTAACATAAAACATAAATTACATAGCCCCTAAACATGATAATTCAACATAAAATAACTATTCGAACATGATTAATCACAAATACATGAATCATAGCCCAAAATAAATAAATTTCCAGATTACTAAAACCACAAGAATTCATCCAAAACCACACACATCCTTAAACAACATTCAATAAACATGCTTGAACATAACCCTAACATCATGCTACTAATTTTTCACAAATTCCTAATACTTTCATGATAATAATACATATAACATCACAAGCATAACATTAGGCATGAAGAATAACATTTATACAATCCTAACATACTAACATGAATAAAAATAACAAGAACAATTCTAATAGCACCCTAACATATTCCTAAGCCTAATAACATGATTTCTAGCCTACTAACATAAATCCTAACCATACCAAAATCACTACTCTAATCCTAACGTGCTAGAAGAGATGCTAGTTACCTGGATTTTAGGTGGAAAATAATACTAGAATGGCAAAGAAAGAAGAGAATAACATTGCTCCCGAAAACTCCAAGGAAACCGGATGAGTCATCTGTTTGAAATGGAAACTGCAGATGCGTCTTTCACTTTTCTCAAAACCCTCCTAATTTTGGAGTAGATGAATTTTGACTACTCACACGTCCAATTTCGATAAGATACGAAGGAGATATGATGCAAACAAGTTAGGTGTGCAAAAATGGACGAAAATCCGAGAAGAGAGAAGAACTCTTTCTCTTCCTTTCTAAGGGTTGGGTGAAAATGGGGGTTATAATGCAGCAAAAACCTGATTACTAACCTCATTAAGCAATGGTTTAAAGGGTGATTATAAAGGAGTTAATGTTGGCAATTGATGGGTGATGAATGGGGGGGTTGGCTCTTCATATTTTGGTTGTTACAAAGGTGAATGGAAGATGCTCATCCAAGCCAACACCCTCCTAATTTTCATACATCATGATAGAACAAATGGGCTTGCGAATTCATTACATTGGTCAGTCCATAAAATATATTTAACGCTAAAGATAAAATCATACGCTACTTTAATTTATAAAATAAAAATTACTAACTATATTATAAAACAAATACGCACATTATTAATAATAACAAGTAAAATTCCTAAATATATATATACACTTTAAATTAATAAACACAACCACATAATGCAACAACTAAATAATTATACATGTTCAAAATAGTTTTAATAATAAATTATTTTATTTTAATGGCAAATATTATTTTAATGTAAACAACTCCAAAAATAAAGAGTGAAAATTGCGGGGTGTTACAATTAGCTTGAAAAATAAAAATATTAAAAGAAAATTATTTATATATATAGATGGTCAAAGACGGTAAGAGAAATTTGAAAAATATCTTGAAAGACAATTTCATAACCCCTTTCTTTTTCCAAACCATTATAAAACAATTGAAATTAAACGTTTTTCAAAAGAGTATGTCAAAATATTAACAATAACAAAATTTGAATACCACAATATAACTCTTATATAAGTATGAAATTTATTAAGATCAAAAGATCTAAAATATAATTTGGAATATAAATTCAAACGAGAAAGTTTTGTAAATAATAAAACAAATACGTAGTACTCACATAAAAAACAACATTAATTGAAAAAGAACAGAAAGTATATACTGTTTCACATAATAACATATACTATCAAGCAACTAGCAAATAAAATAAATGCAATCCAACACAGAAGACTATATTAAAATAAAATTAAAGTTTATCTTTAAATTGCAAAACACAAAATAAATTAAACACACAACTAAACCGAGAAGGCTATAAATTACTTCGCTTTCGCTGCGCACTCTAATAAAAGAGAAAATAAATTACATGTAAGAGGCCCTGCAAATAAGATTAGCAAACTTCGTAGACTAATTCCACCAATAATACAAGTAACTATACATATAACATATGCTCCATAAGCATGAGAGCACACCAACATTCCTATAAGGCTTCCCTTTAGTTACTCTACCCATAACACTCTCATTATAGTGAAACAACTAAACTTAATTTTAAACAAATTTTATATCCTATGGCTAACTAATAATTATAAAGAATCATTAGCAACTCTTTTTCAGAGTTTAGGAGCGTTTTGCTCTGATACCAACTGTAACAGCCCAGAAATTCAAAGCGGAAAAAGAAAGAAATAATAATAGTATTATAGGACGATGGCGGAAACATCGTCTTCTGGGAATGCCACTTCTAATACAAAGGTATTTAAATAACTATGTTAAGAGACCAACTTAAATAAATAATATCAATAAATAACTAATTCAGAGTATTCCAAATGAGACAAGTCTAACTAGCAGTGTAGGCCTAAAACAATTATCATTTCATTCTCGCATCTCAACCCGAGCCCAAAACCAAAGAAGATTCACATCAACAAAACCTGCAAAATATACAACAACATCCACAATCAGTGGGGAGTAACTAGCAGTTCTCCAAGAACAAAAGATATCAAAGTCTATTCCAGACATAGATTAGTAAGAAAGGAAAGAATAAATTCAAGTCAACTACAATATGCATCCACTTCCATATAACTCACAAGTAACGCAAATGAATAATAAATAGCAAGTGAATTGGATAAAAATAAATAAATCATCTCAAGAGTACTTTTATAAAAATAAAAGTATAGGTAAAACAAGTGATTGAGTCAGAAACCGAACGCCAGTGAATCGCAATTCACTTCCTAAGGTTTGTCAGATCGCAATCTCCAGGTCAGTCTATGGGCTTACGTTCCCCACTGCCTGTGTCTAAGAATGGCCAAACTCCCGATGCAGGGTAGAACACGCATAACTCCCTGACGTCTCGGACGACAACAATTAACCCAGGTGTACCCCTAGTTCGCAAACCAGGTGGTTGGCATATTCTTCACCGGGGACTACATCTATCCCACCGGATGTTCTTATCTCAATAATAAAATCATAATTCATAAGCATCATTAAAGTATCATTCAGCTCAAAAATATTCGTCAATAGGGATGCCACCCGGCCCTATACCCATAATTCATCAAAAGTAATTCTTCAAAAATCCACAAAGTAGTAACTTACAACAAATAGCTCCAACCACAATACTTTGAACATCACTAAGCATCAACAATGATAATGAAATAGTTTTTACAGCACTAACAGTATCAATCAGAAATGCATCATATCAAATAAGATCACCAACCAGAAGTAGAACATACGTACAAGATCATACGAAAAACTATACAACACAAAATTGTGCGCTCAGCACCGCATTGTGCTAATGGCGCACTAACATCAGAATGCGTCTGACGCCACCACCAATTAACTCCAAGGCTTATTAAATCAATGAAACGTAGAGGACTAATCATTTTTACATAAACCAAACGTAAACATAATGATACTCAATAATAACCACAGTAACCTACAAATCATCAACTTCCAAGAACATAAAAGGTCTCAATTTATTTCTGATTATAAAACCCTTAAATAATTTAAAAGAATATCCTCAAACTCATAACAAAAGCACAATAAAAATTATTAAACTAATAGAAACAATAAGGAAATTATCACAAAAATTATCATCCAACCATTATGACCCTACTGACATGGTACAAATTTTATTTCTAATTTTCGGACTCTAAAAGTAATTTTAAATGTTAATTTACAGAATACTCAGTAAAGCCAATAAATTAACTAAAAATATAAATAAATGCCCAAAAATTTCCAAAAATTAACATAACATGCATAAACCCACGGTTATACATAATATGCAAAGAAATATATTTTTCGGCCTCCAAAAATAATATTCATGATTTAAATACCAACAAACACGAAAATGCAAAAACAGATAAATCAATTAAATAAATCTGTAAACTGTAGGAAAAAATTATTCCAAGGCATGAAATACATACTACACACATAACATGCTTCACGAAAAATAAATTCAGCAATTATAACATTCGTTCAATAATTTTTTTGCAAATTAGCCATAAACGCATAAATTACCAAATAAATCGAATAAATATTAAAACCCAGACGAAAATTATTTTTCTGCATACAATATTCATACAGCATACATCAAGTATATTCACATCAAATTTCATCAATAATGTCATTCAAAAAGTATTTTAAACAATTCCTAGCGTAATAATCTAATACCGAAAAATACTCTAATCTCTATCGTTCTAAGATAACTACTAGTTACTTGGAACGTTGGGAGGAGAGCTGCGTCTAAAGAGATAGTTAAGAGTTACACATACAATCCAATTCCTCTTCTAACCCCAAAGCACAACGAACGATAATTGTAGCAACAAGTCACTAGGCGTTTTCTTCTTGAACATTGAAAAATCTCATTTCGTGCTGTTCTGGTCCGACCATGATTTCCAGCGATTAAAAGATCGAATTCACAATCGCTGCGGGCAAAGTGAAGATCAAGATGTTATAAACGTACTGTCCAAATTTGAGGACGATCCAA
This sequence comes from Beta lomatogona, assembly GCA_947646795.1. NCBI lineage: Eukaryota > Viridiplantae > Streptophyta > Magnoliopsida > Caryophyllales > Amaranthaceae > Beta > Beta lomatogona. The sequence continues at coordinate 280,326 of CANSNZ010001329.1, forward strand.
CGGTTAGATCTCCGGCCACGGTTATTTTCGTGAAGGTGTGACAGGAAAAATTGGGTGGAACCTTTCTCTTCCCTTTCTCTCTTTCTTTTCTTGAAAATGGCGTGGGTTAAATGAGAATGATGCTGAATTTCTCTTATTAAAAATCAGAAGTTATTGGCAAGCAAAAACGAAGGGTTTAGAAGAATGTTAATGAAGTATTAAATGAGCGGTTACAAGATATTCAAAGGTTAGCTTAATAAGCACCAAAACTCTTCATCCTCCACTCCATAATTGCTGATTTTCGGCCAGCATGACACGTCACATGCGATGCAAGATTTCATCACCCAAGTCAGTCCAACAACGTTACAAAAACGTTACGCGACAACACCGCATCCTAAACGCCTAAATAAATAACGAAACTAATATAACCTTTAAAACAATTAACTAACAACTTAAAATAAATACATATAAATATATCACAACATATAAAAATATATACACATTTTCACAACAAGTTCCAAAATAATCTAAATAATAAATGATTATTTTTTACGAAAAATATCATTTTAATGTAAACAAACACCAAAAATAAAGGGTGAAAATTACGGGGTGTTACATATTTTGTGTTCATGATCGATGATTATTCAAGAATGACTTGGATAATTATGATGAAGCATAAAAGTGAGGCCTCCAATAACTTCAAGCAGTGGAAGGCTTTGGTGGAAAATCAAGCTGGAAAGAAGATCAAAAGGCTGCGAACTGATAATGGTCTGGAATTTTATTGGTCTGAGTTTAATGAGTTCTGCATAATTGAATGGATTGCTCGCCGTCATACTGTCAGGAATACTCCACAACAAAATGGGGTAGCATAACGCATGAATCAGACATTGCTGGAGAGAGCGAGGCGCATGTTCTCTAATGCTGGGTTAGCTAGAAGATTTTGGGCGGAAGCTGTAAGTACAGCTTGCTATTTGATCAATCGTGGACCTCACACGGGTATTGATTGTAAAACACCTTATGAGGTGTGGTCTAGTAAGCCTACAGATTATTCTTTGTTGAGAGTTTTTTGTTCTACTGTTTATTATCATGTAAGTAAGGGTAAATTAGAACCTAGAGCTAACAAGGTTGTATTTGTGGGTTTTGGGAGTGGAGTTAAAGGCTATAGAATCTGGTCCCCTTCAGAGAGTCGAGTTATACTTAGTAGAAGTGTAATATTCGATGAAAATTCTATGCTTAACCCCCACTGTGAAGCCCATTGTGGTGCCAGTTAGTAGTGATGTTGATAAACAGGTGGAGCTGCAAGTAACTCATGATGAGAGTGAATCACAGCACCAAGGTCGAGAAGATCAACATGGTGCTACTGAATCTTCTAGTCATCAATTAACCTCGTCAAAAGCACATCGACCTAGCGTAGCACTTGATAGAGCTAGAAGAGTTGGTGTGGGACCTCCAAGGAGGTATGGTTTTGAGGATATGGTTGCTTATGCACTGCACGTTGCTGAAGAGGTGGACACTTACGAGCCATCCACTTATAAAGAAGTTGTTTCAGGTAGTGAGTCTGCTCAATGGCTGGCTGCAATGGGAGATGAGATGGAGTCTCTGGATAAAAATCAGACTTGGGAGCTAGTCAAACGTCCTAAGGAGAGAAAGATTGTCACTTGCAAATGGGTTTTCAAGAAGAAGGAAGGAATCTCATCTGCTGAGGGGGTCAAGTATAAAGCTCGGGTTGTTGCAAGAGGGTTCACGCAAAGGGAATGGGTTGATTGTAATGAGATTTTTTCACCAGTGGTCAGACACACTTCTATCAGGGTGTTACTAGCGATAGTTGCACATCAAGATCTTGAACTTGAGCAACTAGATGTGAAAACTGCTTTCCTACACGGGGAGTTAGAAGAGGAGATTTATATGACTCAACCAGATGGGTTCCATGTTCCTGAAAAAGAAGACTATGTTTGCAGATTGAAGAAGTCCTTGTATGGGCTAAAGCAGTCTCCTATGCAGTGGTACAAAAGGTTTGATAGCTATATGATTGATTAGGGCTACAACAGGAGTCTGTATGATTGTTGTGTGTTTCACAACAAGTTGGATGATGGATCGATGATTTATCTGGTCCTGTATGTAGATGATATGCTCATAGCTGCAAAGTCCAAGTCTGATATTCATAAGCTGAAGGGTCTTCTCATTGTTGAGTTTGAGATGAAGGATTTGGGTGCTGCGCAAAAGATTTTGGGGATGGAGATCTATAGGGAAAGAGATCAGAGGAAGCTTTTCTTGTCACAGAAAGGTTACGTTCAGAAGATATTGTCTAGGTTTGGCATGTCGTCAGCTAAACCTATAGATACTCCTAGTGCTGCAAATATACATCTATCTTCTGCTTTTGCACCCCAGTCTGATGCTGAGAAGGATTATATGTCTCGAGTCCTATATGCTAGTGTTGTTGGAAGTTTAATGTATGCTATGGTCTACACTAGACCAGATCTTGCACATGCTGTTAGTGTTGTTAGTAGGTTCATGGGGCAACACCAAAGAAGGAATATGGTTAAAAGGGCTAGTTAGTGATCTTGGTCGACATCACGATCAGGCTATTGTGTATTGTGACAATCTGAGTGCAATATGCCTAGCCAAGGATCAAGTCCATCATGAGAGGACTAAGCACATTGATGTGAGATATCATTTTCTGAGAAGTGAGAAGAGGATTAAGGTGATGAAAGTAGGTACTGCTGATAATCCTGCTGACATGTTCATCAAGTCGGTTCCTCATGGCAAGTTCCAACATTGCTTGGACTTGCTAAATGTTCTAAGCTGTTAACATGGGCTCTTAGGGGCATTCTGAGGCAGGGAGAGTCTGGTTACATCTGGCTAATTTTGTGGCGTCTGGTACCATCTGTATCTGTGGGAGAGAATTCAAGTCAAGGTGGAGATTTGTTGAACTATGCCTTGAATGACTAGCGCTAGGATATCTGGCGCTAGGATGTCTGGCGCTAGGATTAAGCTAGCACGGGGGTCTCGCTGACTTTCAAGGTATAGTTCAACAAATCTCCACCTGGTGGGGGTTAGGAGGCAACAGCCCTGACTTTTTTGGTATATGTTAATTAATATATCGGGTCTGTTTTAGTTTCGGGTTTAAAGCCACCTGTTTAGGTTAATTAGTAGGTTATTATATAAACCCTATTAATTAACCTTTGTATGAGAATTCTGTAATCTGTACTCTCTCCTAAAACCTAATAAAACCGTTTCTCCTCTGCCTGTGGACGTAACTAACATTTTGTTAGTGAACCACGTTAATTGATCTTGTGTTGATTGTTTATTATCTTTGCTATTGTTAATTGCATCCGTTATAACATAATTATTACCTGTAATTCCCTCAAGATCAAATACCCCTTGTTGGTTTCCATTATAAGCCCTGCCCTCCCTCCCATCATCAGTGGCTGAGAGCCTGAGACAAGCTCTACATTAGAGTATCACTAGAAATAAAATTCCTTTCTGTTTTGAACCCTAGCACAGCCAACTACGTAATGAAGTGAAATGTTGCTAAAGGCCAGGTACGGCTGTTCGCTGTTAATCTAGGACTTCACCATATTCATTCAACTATTGCGACAAATGTTACTTCCTTCTATATATTCATACAAGAATGGTTCACAAGTTCTAATTTTGGCAAAAATATAATGGTACACGGGAGTGTACGAATTGTAAGATTTAGGACAAGAAAGGTGAACGAACACGTAACCAAGTTATTGGCACCAAGGCGAGATTCGCGGTCCTTCCAGTTCCTGCCCCCCTACCTCACCGCCTTTAGTTTCTTAGCCAATTTGCACTCGGCTCATCTACAGTTAAGGCAAAATTACTTGTGTGACTAGTGGTTTTATTGAATTTGGAGATGCCAAATTCATTTTTAAATTACTAAAGTGGGGATAAATTTATTGATAGAAGAAACCAGCTTGACTAACTTGTGTGACTAGTGGTTTTATTTAAATTTGGAGAACTGGTCATTAAGATGAAGGGGACTCACTTGAGGGGGATAAGGAGAAATCCTTAAATGAGCCCCATGAGGTTTGATCCCTATACCTCATTGATAAGAGGTGGGAATCGATGTCACTGCTCCACCGCCTCAACCTCGTTATTATGCAACACTTATATTACATGATTAGATCTCCTTTGGACATAATTATACTTTCTTCATTTTTTTTATATTTACCATTTTGATAATTAGTCGTTTTAACTAGTGGTATCAATTCAGTTAACCAGTTCAGTTCTGGTTCAAACCAAACAGTTACGTTGACTTCAGTTCAGTTGATTCAGTTCATTTTTCCGAGCTTAATTGATTCAGTTTAAACTTTTTCGGTTTCAGATTCAATCCAAACAGTTAATTCAATTTTCAGTTCATTTCGGTTCAGTTTACAATTGTCTTTTGGTTTAACCCGTACAGTTTTGGTTTAAACAGTTGAATTTTTACCTATTACTATCAGTTAAACAGTTATTTTCATATCGGATTCAGTTAATTTCAGTTTCTTTAAAAAAACTGCATCAACTCGGGTGGAATTTGATATCGGTTATGTCATATGCATCTTTTTTTCTCTTTATATTTCGGGTCAAAGGCTTAACCGTTACATAAAATTTGAACTCGGTTGGACTTTTGTCATATCGGTTGAACTTGTCGGAACCAGCGATACCATCAAGATTCAAGAGACGTGTCTATTTTTTTCTACAAAAGCGCATTTGAAAGTTGCTAAGTTTACTGTTAAATTGTTTTATCAAAGGTTCGACAGTACATTTGGCTTATATTCAAATTTTCAAATTCAAATTCTTCATTATAGAATGTCTAGTCATTGTTCATTTGTATGTTGATTATAATTACGTTAGTGATACTAAATGTAATTATGTATGATAACTTTATGATGTTACTATGTAACGTTATGTTTTCTATATATGGTTTTTCAATGTGTACATTGACTTGTAACTATTAATGATGAATTGATGATTGACGGTGATCAAGATGGTGATGATTTATAATGGTGAATGATCACAATTTAGTGATGATGATGATGATTAAAGTTGATAAACACAAACTAATATAATACGAGTATAATGTGACAAAAATCAGTGTAGTTGGGTAATCATTAGGCTAAACTAGATCAGTATAGTGTGCAGATAGATGTATTGCATTTCGAGTATATATTAATGTATAGAATAGTGTATAGATCAAAGTATTGAATTTCGAATATAGATTAGTATAAACACAAGCTAATATGAATTGATTAGTGTATATGAATTTCGAATATAGATTAGTATAAACACAAGCTAATATGAATTGATTAGTGTATAGAATAATTAATGTGAGTGGGTAATCATTAAGCTAATCGTCTTTAAGTGTAATGCATTTTGAAACTATTATTATCATTAGTTGAAAAAGTGTCACTGTTTTAGTCGCGCTATGGTCTATCGAGACTCGAGTCGAGTATCACTATGCTCTAATATTATCATTAGTTGAAAAAGTGTCATTGTTTTAGTATATAACCTAAAATGTCTATATTACTCGTGTTCAACTAATATTTAGGTAGTTCAAAGTGTGTCATTGTTTTAGTGATGAATTAATATGTGAAAGTTGTTTTTCAATTAATTATACTTGCATATTATGTAATAGATCAATGTATAATTGTTGATCAACTAAATCTTATTTCATTTTTGAAACTCCTGATACAACCCAAAAAAGGTCTTATTAGTTATTACTATAACCTTATATGTTATACTATATATAATTAATAATAGTATAATAATTAATAAACATAAAGCGATGATAATAATAATAATAATAATAATAATAATAATAATAATACAAATAATAACAGTAATAGTAACAATGCTAACAAGAACAATAATAATACAAATAACAACAGGAGTACTAATAATAACAATAATGATACAAATACTAACGGTAATAGTAGCAACAATGCTAATAATAATAAGGATTTTTGTCCCAAACTACCTCTAACTTTCATGTTTTTGTGAGAAACTACCTTATAAAAAAATTGTTGTCCCAAACTACCTTACTTTTATCATTTTATTGTTGACAGCTACCTTATGCCGGTTTCTGGCGTTGACTTTTATTTTTTCCGGTTTTTTATTGTAACGTTATATCACTTGACCTCTTCAAACCCTTTTTTAATTTTCCCCACCCTAATTTCCCTATTTCCCTGTGTGCGCGCTCTCTCCCTCTCTCATATCTATGTGATACTTTGTACCACCAATCCACCATTAAATTCCTCTTCTACTTAAACTAAAATTGAAACAATCACCCTCCTCAATTTCCATAAGGGTAATTTTGTTTTTCCCATAATTTTGAACTGAAAAAACAAAAGTCAACGCCGAAAATCGGCATAAGGTAGCTGTCAACAACAAAATTGTAAAGTAAGGTATTTTAGGACAACAATTTTTTTATAAGGTAATTTATCGCAAAAACTTGAAAGTTAAAGGTAGTTTGGGACAAAAAATCCTAATACTTTATTGATTATAAATTAGTATAACAACTCCCCACTCCCCACTCCCCACAATATTGAAGTATTCCATGCCCATTTAAAGAGCAATCCGCAATGTTCACATAGGCGCTCAATCCACCGTCAGATGAAACCAATCTACGACCCAGAGCAGCTCACATCATTTCACACGGATCGACATCCAACAACGCGGGATAAACCCCTCCAAAACTAAATCTCAAAATTTCAACAACCCATCCATATATAACAGTATAACACCCACCTCCTTCCTATCTATTCCCAATACAATCACATATTCACATCCACAACCCAAAAAATTTAAACTCATAAAATCTCATAAAGAAAACCAAAAAGAGGAGAGAGAAAATAGCAGGAAGAGGAAAGGAAGGCAAGGGTTTGGGAAAGGGTGGAGCAAAGAGGCACAGGAAGGGATGTCGTGACTTACACCGAGGACGCTCGCCGCGAAACTGTTACTGCCATGAATGTTGGCTATGCTCTTAAGAGGCAAAGCTGTACTCTTTACGGTTTCGGTGGGTAGATTTTATTTTCTAGGCTTTATCGTCAATTAGGTACTTAGGTAGTATTTTAATGTAATTTGTTTCTTTATAAGTTCAGTTGTTTAGTGGAATTGAAGAAGATTTGAATCTCTTTGATGTAATTGCAAAATTAATGATTATGTGAAAATGTTAGCTGACTTTTGGTTATGGTTCACGAATTATTGACTGAATTTAGTATTAATTTCATGAATCTTGGTAATTTTAGGTTTAACTCATTGAAAGTATTCAATTTCTCATATATTTGACTTTGTTTGAGTTGAATGGTTCATATGTTGAGGTATTGGTTTGTCGATTGTTGCTTGTGAAGATGAACAATAGATCTCAAATTATGAAGATAGCTAACCATTATTTTGGGTAGTAAGTAGCGGTAGATTTTGATGTTTGATTTAATTCATGTTTTAGCTACTTGGTAGATTCATGTTGTTCATTTGTATATATGTGTTTGATGGCCAGTAAGAGTTGATCTGTTGGTGGAATGTATAATGTTGATTGAATTGAAAAAATGTGTTTTTATCCTTGTCTAGTTTAGGTGTTATGTTATTCTACGCCAATAATTTAGGTAAAATAAAAAAAATTATGAAATTAGTTGTTACATTTTGAAACAGTTCAGTTTGAGACAGTTTTATTCTGTATAGTTTAATACTGTTTTATTTAGTTTGATTCGGTTCAGTATAAAACAGTTTTATTCAGTTTTATACAGTTTAGTTAAAAACAGTTTGATTCAGTTTAGTTAAAAACAATTTTATTCAGTTTGATTCAGTTCAGTTAAAAACAGTTTGAAACAGTTTTCAGTTAAATTCAGTTCATTTTCAGTTCAGTTCAGTTTAAATCGGTTTTCCGTGCAATTAATTTCAGTTTAGTTTGTTTTCGGTTGAGTTTCAGTCCAGTTAATTACAGTTTACTTTAATCTGATTGACTTATCGGTTTTTAACTTTTCAGTTATGGGTCAATTCAGTTCAGTTTATTCAGTTCAGTTAGTCATCGATTTGCAGTTTAACCATCGGTTTTCAACCAAACTGACAGCAGTAGTTTTAACTACTAACATAAAGTCGGAAAAAATTCATGGGACATCATCAGGGCCCAAAAGTTGTTATTAATTAATATTGCGGGCAAATAATGTAGGCTCTTAGGTGGCCACATGCCCCTCTCCTCCCTCAAACATTGATATGGTGCCATATCATTTGTGACTTGGCATTAATTTGGAACATTGTCAATAATCTCAGATTTGGAAGAAAGAGATCCTCTTATTACCTCTTATATCAAGATCAATGGTGATCTAGTATATTTTCAATCGAAGCCAAGAATTGAAGTTCTAATGTTCTGAATGAATATTATATATAAAATGACTTATTTTTTTATTTTACTAAAATGACATTTCCCGCTAAAATGATTTAGGGGTTTGTAAAGGATGTTTATTACTGCAATAGATAGTTTGGAGTTTTATGTCAGAATATGGAGTATATTGAGTATATATATATATATATATATATACACACACTTACTCCAAAGATTTCAAATTTATATTCGATTAATATGGATAGTGAAAAATTATGAAAAGTAGATATTCAGAAAATATACATTGAGACGAATTTAACAAGATCCCACATGAATATGTTTTTCCTTAATTATAAACCACCAAATATAAACTAAGTAGAATTGGTGAATACTGTAAAAGTCAAACCGTTGCAAGTAAAAAGAAACAGAGGAAGTATATAGTAAGCGACATTATAGCTATATACTCCCTCTGCTTTTTTTTATTTGCTACATTGCTGTTTTGGAAAATGAACCACTAACTTTGACCGATTATTTTGATTCTTTTATAAGTGAAACTATAGTCATGTGTGGTCTTGTTAGATTCTTCTCCATGTGTAGATTCATAATATCAATTTTTTTATAATTTTTACTGAAATAAAATAAAAGATATTAAGGGTTATATAACGTATGAAAACCGCGAAACAACCATGTAACAAATAAAAAAAAAACAGAGGATATTCCAGACTCCCGCACCCCTCAGAGGAAAAAAAAAAGGTCCTGCATCCAGCATCCCCCCGAAATCGATGCATTACGCACGTCATCAATCGATATCTATGCCTACTAGATCTATCAGAGAGTTGGCAAGATCAAACTAGCGTCAAATAGAGTCTGGTTTGGATTATATTCGATGAATACTTTTTCGTGACCCATAGCTTTTGGGTTGGGGTTGGTTTAATAGGTAAAAAAATTAAGATGCCGTTGTAAATTTAAGTTTAGAGTGGAACAATATTTCTTTCGGGTCAAAGAAGAACCTTCAACCAATTAGGTCAACCTTGATTCTTGTTTATATATATATATATATATATATATATATATATATATATATATATATATATATATATATATATACTTCCTCCGTTTCGAATTGAATGCAACAAATGCACTTTTTCACTATTCATCCTTTTTTCAATTTGACTAAGATTTGTGATTTATACATAATGAAAAACATAGTCAAGTAGGATCTTGTTAGATTCATCTCGTAACATACTTTCATAAAATCTAATTTTTATAATTTTTTCTTATATGTAATTATAGATATTTGGGGTCAAAATAATACCTCGAGATGCGTAAAAGTGCATTTGTTGCATTTAATTCGTAACGAAGTAAATATATATATATATGTACACGAAATTAAATTAACTAATAGCATTTATCAATACATATAGTTTTTTCAGGCCAATTTTGGGTAGAGCTAGAAAATGGATCGTCCGAGTCGTGTTATTTTGTGTCCGGTAATGTTCGTTTCAACTTTATTTTCGTGTTAGGTCTGGGTCGGTTCAAGCGGATTCGGGAGTGGATACGTTTCGAGTACATAAAATTTCGGATTGGGTTGAATTTAGGTTAGAAGACTACTGTCAATATTAGGTTGGGTTAAATCAAGTCAGAAAGGGTCATACTGGAAATTTTGGGTTATTATTGGGTAGGGTGGTCTTCAATTCAGGTTCAGTCCAAGTTATTGTGTTTGGTTGTTTTGGGTAGTTATTATTGCCATGAAACTTTACGTTGATATTTGAATTTTATTCGAGTTAGAGATTAATACTTACTTACTACCAGTCTTGTTTGAGTTTATTTGGTCGTCTACATTTATTTTAGGACAATTGAATTGCAATTCATTCTTGGATTGTAACTATTTATGTTAAATTTTGGTGATTAATATTACCATCTATTTCATGTTGGGTGAATTATGTTCTGGGTTATTTTTGGTACAAGTTATTTTCGAGCCTACCAATCTTCGGGTTTTGTTGGAGTCATCATTGTTGGGGTCATGTAGATTCATTTTAGGTTATCTTTGTGCATGGTCTGAATTCGGGTTTGGTTAACTTCGTGTCGGATTCAAGTTGGATATATTATCTCTTATTTCAGTTAGCACTAGGTCATTGTTCAAGAGTAAAAATTGGTCTGGAGTCAAGTATTTTGGGTCGTATAATTCGATACGAGTCAGTTTTGCTTGCTATAGTTTTAGGTCAGGCTAACTTTATTCTAGTCGAATATCTAATACTCCCTCAGTTCCATAATATAGTGCTTGTTTCTTATTTTTCACTGGAATTAAGGTGAGCGAAAATGGAATGACAAACAATATAATTAATGTTGTGGGGAAAAACTGATTTTAGAAGAGATAATGAAGAATAATGGATGATATCTCATTAAATGTATGCCTACTTCAACCCTTGGGTTAAATAAAGTTAAATTAACATAGAAAAAGATTAAGTCTAAGATAGCAAATAAATGAAGGTGGCACAGGTTTTTAGGCAAATCATGAAAAAAAATATAGAAATAAAAAAACAAGCACTATATTTTAGGACACCTAAAAAGAAAACAAGCATTATATTATGGGATAGAGGTAGAATTTAATTATAGTTAGCCTTATAACATGTGCCTTTCACCCATGCAATATCTCAATATTTCAAAGAATTTTTTTTTTGTTAAAAGATCTTGTTTGTTGTCTCTCTTTCTACAATGAAAAAATATATCAAAGTCTTTCCATAAAAAAAAAAAACAAATGGGAATTTTAGAATCACTTAGAATTTGGATTCCCTGAATTTAACTATTATTTCTGATCCAATAATTAAAAGAAAAAATGAAGAAATATATTGTACGATAATACCAAGAGCGTCGACCACCATGGCCAACCACGTCGACATACACGTGCCAATATGAAATCAAGACAGCATTCAGCAGGTATTACAAATGAGGTGAAATTATGAATGAAATTCAAAAGGAAATAAAAAACGAAATTCAGAATGAAAAAACAAGAAAAAGTTATGAACCTTAAAATTATGAACGAAAAAAAAAAAATCATATTTCTGAGGTAAAATTACATGAATTAAGAAAGAAATAAAAAAGGAAAATATAAAAGAAAGTAATTGTGAACCCTAAAATTACATGAATTCAGATTTCCCATCTCTATACCTCCTTGACCTCGTCCGCCAAACACTTCTCTTTATCGCTTACTTCATCTTCCTCCCTCTTCTTCTATCGGCCTTGTTATCGACGTTTCTCACTCTCGCTTTCAAATCCTCGTTTTCGGATCTTTAAACGAAGTTTTGGGTACTCCATTTTCTAGCAAAACCTCTGAAGCTTTATGGGTTGTTGCCGGAATCATTAAATTATCCGGGAATCTAGAATTGGTGGGTCGAGTTTTGTTCAAATTGATTGGTTTTGCTTAGAAAAAAATTCCCAATTTTGAGTGGAAAGATACTAAAGTTCAGCTTATGATTTCGGATGATTTAGTGGGTGCAGAGAGATAGAGTTTTGGAAGAATGTCATCAGGTTTTGACATCATTAGGGTTTTTGTTTAGAGATGATTAGGCTTCTGCTTTTAAAAGGTGAAGAGAGAGGGAGGCGGTGGTTCCGGATGATGATAATGATGATGAAGATGAAGGTTCCAGTTATTAGGAAAAGAGGGATAAAATCATAAAAAGGAAAAGGGTTAGGGTTATTCAGAGCAAAAGAGAGAAGTAAGAGGAAGCCGGAATGTAATAGAGGGAAAATGAGGATTTTCTTCCTCTTGGGTGGGCTTATAAAGTGCGAATGGGCCTGGATTAGTTAACTAATCCTGTCCTTCACTCTAATCGGATCATTTAATTTATCCTACAACTCGCCCATTAAAATATTTATTTAACGGATTCGGTTTTCCCAAAACTGGATCAACTAACTTGTGTCATTTAAAGTTTTTTCCACTAGTGTCTACATTGTGAAGCTTGAAATATGAAATGAATTGAGTCTGAGTGTTTGAATATGTGTTTGAGAGAGTATTGGGAGAGATTTTCGTAGTTGGAAGCGTAGGAAAAGTTTGTAGGAAAGTGTGAAAGACAATCATCGAAAATAGGCCTACTTAAAGGAATAAAAGTCAGAAAGTCATACGAAGAGGATTAAAGACAGCTTGCGCTAGGCGCACATATCATGCGTGCGACGCACGGGCCATGGGCTAGCGCAAGCTTCGTGCATCAGCGTGTAGACACCAAAATTTGAACCCTTTTTGTATATAAAATTAAAAATAAAGATTTTGAAAATAAATAAAAATAACGAAATCCGTCAAGTATTATGGAGCGCGCCCCCCTGTCAAAGGCATGTTTCATCCCGGAGCACGAGTTTCATTCCGTCATATGGTTTTCCTTTTTCGCGTTTTAGTCATACAATTCCGGCTTAAAAATATAATTTTCCATAAGTCGTAGTCAATAACTACAGCCATCGGTTTCATAAAATGATGTGTAGTATAATCATGCTCGTCTTTACTAATTTGACGAGTTTTCGTTAATCGTTTTAAGTTAGTTTTTTCGAAAACAGAAAAACGAGTCGCAATTAGGCACCGGAATTTAAATCGTCTCTCAAAACCGATAGTAATCAGTTTTCTTAATGATCAGGTCATTGTTCATTGGATGAAGAATAAGAATATATTATTTAACCACCAATCACATCCTTTTATCCATTAGTTAAATAATAAGAATCATGAAAAGGAATAAGAATCAAAATCACATCCAAAGTGTAAGAGCCAAGAATCCGATTTTTTTTTGGAAGATTCGAGTTGTGCGCCAGACACATGATCATGCGCCCGCACAACAGCTTTGTGCGCCAGACGCATGCCAGTGCGCCAAGCACACAGGGCTGTGTCTAGTGCAGGCTCCTACGCTTGCCTTTCCTTCCATTTTTTGGATTTCTACGTATTAGAATGTGTTTAGGCAGCTAAAATTGGATTTTCCTATTATGTAAAGTCAATCAAATCTAAAGAGAATAAGAATATCGGTATTTCCAATAAATTTGATGATGTAGGAAGATTTAAGGGGATTTAGTGATGTTATCAAGGTGATGTCATGGGTGTGATGTAATTAAGATAATGTGGGATGTTAAAAATCAGATTTTTAGGTGAAAATTCTGATTTTTTACCATCTTCAAACCCTAATTCATCACCTCATTTCCCTATAAATACCCCCTCTTTTACTTCAAAAGGGACAACTTCACAACTTTTCACAACTAAAAAATCTCAATACTACTCTCCTTCTCCCTAAAACCTCCCTCTAAGAAAAATCTCAGTCAAAAAAGAAAGCAAAAGTTATAATTAGTAAGTAATAAGTTGATCAAAAGAAAAACACAAAAAGGGTTTTAGTTAGTAATCAAGTGGATTTAGAAACTCACTTAGAAATTAAGAAAATCACAAAAAAAAAAAGTAGATAACATTAAAAGGAAGTGCATCATTGAGTTAGGAAGGTAAAGTTAAGGTTCTTGTTATTTTTCTTAATCATCTTTTTCTTAATCACATACTAACTTTCTCTTTATTTTCTCTTATCATTTTTTAATTTTTGGAGTGATTTGGGTATGTTGAAGTCCTAATAGGTTCCCAACCTTAAATCACCCCACATAAAATACTCAACTCTAATGGGGAGACTCTTAAGAAATATGTTCTTATGTGATTTTCGTTAATCAAGTTGTTGTTCATAACCAAAAACATGTTTTCATAAAAAAACTTCAAGTATAGTTGTGCATAAACATCTCCATAAAACAAAATGTGATGCTGTAATTATGGTCAATTTTAATTTCGTGCGTCATTTTATTTTTCGTCTGTATTATGTAAATGTTTTATAGGATGTAATATTTTTCCTATGACCATCAATATGTTTCCAGCAACTGGCCTTTGGAATTTCTAAGAAAATATTTATTTACAGTTAATTAAAAATCATACAACATTGTTGTGCAAAACTGATTTGGTCTAGTACCACATAAGCTTGTTATATCAATAAAGTTTAAAATAAACTCATTTAGACAAAACTAAAAACATCAACTTTAAAGTAGACATCAGTAGATTTCCAAAAATATAAAAGTCATGTTCGTATGAATTTTATAAGATTTTATCTCATTTTTACAAAAACGATCATGCAAATCACTAAATTCCAGAACACTGATTTTCTCTTCAGTTAAGTAAACAAATAAAAAATGGTCTTAAAAATGTCCAATTTAAGTGAAAATTTCCTGTCTAGTCCTTCAAAGTGTCTAAAATGTTCATACCAAAATTCAGTTCAAACTAAGTTCAGTAAGTTGGATTTCAAATAACACATTGGATAAAGGTCATGTTTTGACCAGTTTTCACTATAATTCGAGTTGTCACTAAAACTTGTCAAATTTTTACACAACATAAAAAACGCACTGACCTATCCATAGGTGTATCACATGCTCAATTTAACACATTGTACAGAAAGTTATGAATTTTAAAAGTCAGTATAAGATAGTATAAGAACAAAAGTGCAATCTGAAAAATGAAATAAAGTGATTAACTCAAGTTTCATAAAAAAATATTTTCCTTTCATACGAAAATGTTAATTAAAAGTCATGAAATTTTAAATTTCTCTTATAATGGTTCATTTTTATTATGTAAATAAAAATCAATAAAAATTGTCATAAAAAATCAAAATCAAAGAAGTTAAGTAATCTCTAATTTTCACAAGTTCAAATAAACATGAATTCCAAAGCCCATTCAAGAGGATGAAGATCAAGGAGCATCATGGTGAAGATCAAGATTGAAGACTTGTATATATCATAGAATTTGTACATATTGTTGTAATAATAGTTTTTTTGTAAATAGTTATTACATCACTCAATTAATGAAAAATATGGAGATGTTTATGCATAATTTTCATAAATAATTCCACAATTCTTTTTAATAAAATAAGCAACCAATGTTATAAATTTGCATGTTGGACCCAATATATCATATTATATGAATTAAATGACCCAATCTCAATTAAGAGAAAAAATTGTAAATCTAACTAAGTAAAATTGTATGATGATCCATCTTACATATTAAATCTGTTCTCCATCTTCAAATGGATCAATCATATAATTTGACATAATTATATTGGTAATTATGATCTCCGAATTGATTTTAGGTTGTTTCACGTGTCTCACTTTAAATGGCCAAATTTCGATTAGCCAAACACAATCTCCAAATTTGATCTCAAATTGATCATTTTTCTCAAAATGACTTAATAATCTTCAATTAAGATTATTTCTCAAAAGCCTTCAATTAGGAAGCAAACCTCTTTTCCTAAGACCTCTTGAAAATTATAAACGTGATCATTAATTAAGGTGGTTATTCAATCGTTGATTAATCGCTAATTAGGGTGATTAACTCAAAATTTTCATTTAATCACTAATTAGGGTGATTATCTCCAATCATTGGTTAATAGCTAATTAGGGTGATTAACTCAAACTCTTCATTTAATCACTAATTAGGGTGATTACTTTAACCTTTCCTATTTAATCACTAATTAGGGTGATTATCTTAAAATCATTTTTAATCACTAATTAATGTGATTATCTTTCCTTTTAAGTTTAATCACTAATTGAGGTGATTATCCTAACCTTCATTTTAATCGCTAATTAAGGTGATTAATTTAACATTTCATATTTAATCACTAATTATAGTGATTATATTAAACCTTGAATAATCGTTAATTAGGGAGATTATTTTTCTTCTCGTTTAATCAATAATTAGGGTGGTTACCTTAAACATTGGTTAATCATTAATTAGGGTGATTACTTTAACATTTCCTATTTAATCACTAATTAGGGTGATTATCTTAAAACCATTTTTAATCACTAATAAAGGTGATTATATTTCCTTTTAAGTTTAATCACTAATTGAGGTGATTATCCTAACCTTCATATTTAGGGTGTAACACCCCGACAATTATCTATTTTCAAAATACCTTTTCAATATAAAACTTAGAGAATTATAAAAGTATTATCGCCCGTGTGATAACGTTTCGGCTTATTTAGAATTTTGCAGCGGAAAACAAGTAAACAACTTTGAAAATAATAAACTTAGTCAACTATAAGTCAAACTTTAAAAACCAAAGTCAACAGACAACCAAACCAAAGTCAAAGTCAACCAAATTTAAACAACTATAAAGTATAAAATCTAAACACAAGCTCTCCACGAATCCCGGACCCATGATGCATCATCTTCAAACTTGAAATGGACAATGCACTATTGATCCCGAGAGACTGCTCACCAAATGGGTCATCATAAGATCAATAAGGCACAACCATGATCGACATACACACGAAAGCACGTAATCAGCAAAGCTAAATACTACATAATAAACAAATATAAAACCTAACATGATACTTATGAACATCTAAGCAAAGATAAATAATAATATAATAACATAATAGACTACTTTACTGAACTTGACTCCACAACTTAAATTAATTATAATTTAGATTGAATAGGCAATGGAAAGAGTTGTCCAAACAAAACCAGTCTTCAATTTAGAAGACGAAGTACGGGCGCAACTCCGTACTCCCTTGACCAACGATATCGAGGAACCTTTTAAATAAAATAGGACACGGTGATCAATCCGGTCCCAAGAAAAGCCATGGGCTACCACCATGTACTCCAACTCATACTAGTCCAACACTTCAGACATGCACAAGTCTAAAGCTTATTGCTATCCACTTTCCACTTTAAGTGATTAATAATTTATTTATTTGTTATGACTCACAAAAGAAAGACAAACAAAATAATCATTGAGGATACATAAACTTCCATTTTTATCTTAGGATTAGATAAAGTGATCATTAACTTAACAAATAATTCCAATTAATAATTCCATAACCATTATTTATTTGTTGATCCAAGTCAACAACCAACCAACCTTTCATAAGTGAAAAACCAACTTACCAAATAAGGCCCTCGATCCTCATAAAGTAAATAAATAATCCAAAGGGAACAACAACATGATCTAATAGCAACATAATTATTAATCCCTCATATGAATTAATAAAATAAAGTTCCCAATCCCATATGCTTGCATCAATCATCCATAAAAACATAATATAACCAACATAGTCAACATGCTTCACACAACGGCATAAAACATGCAATTTCACTTGAATATAAATCATATACGAACTATAAATAGTTCCCTATACATGATACTACATCAATCCCATCCTTAGGACATGATACTAATCCAACTACCACATAGGTATGTACGTACCTTTTGTAGACAATATGCGCAGCCACTTTAAGAACCTTAGAAATCGCCTAAGGAGAAATCTCCGCCTACCAATTATCAATACAACCACTAACCAATACTCAATCAAAATTCCAGCAACATTAAAATATGTTAAACCCTCTTTAAAAGTGTTTAAAATCCTTTTTGACCATTAAAACTTCACTATTAACGTCTCCTAGTATAGTACCACTATACTAGTCATTAAAAATCCTCAAAAATCCATCATAAACATACTAATAAAAATTCCAGCAACTTATAATGTGTTTAAAAACCCTTTAAAACATGCTTAATCATAATCATAAGGGTATTCAATTTCATAAACTATAATATAGTACTACTATTTTCCAACTCATAAAACCCTAAAAATCCATACTTTGATACTTAAAACCCTATTTTATAAGTCTGACATTTAATTACTTCACTATATAAATTACATATTCTGAAATTTATATTTAAATCATCAAACTATAAACTTTAATCATGAAAACATTAAATACATCCTTAAAACATAAACTCGAAAGGAAGGGACCACCGGCGGCAGGGGCGGTGCGGCTGGGCGGCGGTGCGCCTGGCCTGCGGTGGCTGCCAGCGAGCGACGAGGGAAGAGAGAGAACCGAAGGAAAGATAGAGGAAGGAGTGAGGGTCGAAAAAAAGGAGGTGAGAGAGAGAGAGAGAGAGAAAATAGAGTGTGTTTAATGTATGGGGAAAATTTGGGTTTTGTGAGGTTTATATAGTTAACCCTTGTGGGCTTAGGGAATTGTGTTTGGGCTTCCAATAATCATTTGATGATTGGGCACTTGGGCATAGTTGGGTTCCTCTAACCCATTTTAAAATCCTTTTACTACAACTTAAAGATGTTTAAACTATTGAAATAATTTCAAAGTCTGACTAAATAAAATATTTGATTACTTCAAATCATTAAATAATTCTTTTGACTTTCAAATAGTCAACCTTTTGAGAAATAAATTATTTAAACATTGAAATATATAAAATTATACATTGAAATGTATTTATAAAATTCATAAAATTATGGGGGATTATATAGAGTGAAGCATAAGATCGAACTATGATGGTTGTGATCCATGAGTGGATTCCAATCCCGCAATGATTGGTACGTAGTGCAACTTCGGTGCTCAAACCTACCATGTACAAATCATACATTGGCCCTTTAAAAAATGATTGATGTGTATATGTGCAAATTATGTGATTTTTCTTTCTTTTGAATAGCCATGATTACTTTAAAATGGAAAATAATGCATTTAGTAAGAGCCCATTCTGTAGAACGGAAGAGGAGATTCCTTATCTCATGGTATGAAGTCATCATCGTTTTAAATGATATTTCTTGAAATTGATTTTAAAACGATTTATTAAATAAATCTGTCCCTATTCAGATATTAATAGGGTGGTGACTTCAAAGTTTTTTAAAGTTCATAGTCCATAAGACAGTCAAAAATCGAGTACCACACATCGCATTCCACTTTTGCATTTCTTCATTTTGCTGAATGTCTTGATGTTGTGCACGCACATTTGGGTGCGCGGGACACAACGCATATCTGAGAGAATTTTGTTCGTTCAAAGATTCCTTTTTACCTTTGATCAATTAATATCTTTTAGACTTCGAAATCAGTTATCTTAAGGAATAAAAAAAATCTAATTTTGAAAATATCTTTTAGAGAATAATTATCAAGAATAATTAATTGGTCTTTTTGAAATTGGGCTTTAAAAATAAAATTAATAATCAGGGGTTAGCTTTACAGATTGCTCTTCCTTTGGACCGGACCAATTAGGACGACAATATGTTTCATCATTGGTTACTATATGGGGAGACACAATTTGGTGTCTACAGAAGCCCTCACTTTGACTGAGGTTCGTGAAACCGAAAGTCAAAGTAGTCTGTGTCGGGACGGACAAAAATTCTAGATGCTCTGCAATCTATATTTAATCTACATATCGCCAGTTTCTGTAAAACAAAGTTAGTCTGGAAGACGATAGCTACAAGCAATTTTTTATCTTGCAAGAAAATATGTTAGCAGATAGGTATAAACAACTCAGATAAAAATGAACATAATAATGCAATGATGGAAACTTAGACTCTCTAAGGATGCATGAGATACTATGCAAGGTCAAGGTTTTGCAAAGCTAGGAGGTTTGGAGATAGAGATCAATAGATTTATTTTGAAAACTATTTTGATAAAAATCGGGTCCGTAAGTGAGATTCGCAGATTACACAACTCTTCGGGAGTTTAATTTAGAGGAATCGCCACTTATATAGGAAGCCTCCACTTTGGGAAAACGTGTCTTTAATTAGGCACTCTGAGCCTAGATTAGAAGGTAGTTGACTTGAATTGAGCATTCAGAGGACCACTCGAAGTTTCTTCACTGGGGAGTTAATGCGGGGAAAGTCAGATGTCGCTCTATACCATGGAAGTATCAAAGATTCCTTCAAGGACAAGGAGAATTTTGATTGAAAAATAAAAGGTTAAATCTTGTGAATAAAATAAATATAGGTGGGGGAAGGCTTTGGTGTGGCTAGGTTCAGAATCGAATCTATGTCGGGATCTAGAAAGAGTATGCTTCTGAATTCTAGAAGGCCAAATCATAAGACCTTGATTAATTTTTTCTTTTGAAGTGGTTGGACCTCAAAATGAGGATTTTTACGTATTCTTCCAGAATCAGAACATTCGTAGTTCTTGATATGACTTTTTTTTTGTGCCCTAACTTTTTTCTATGTCGCCCTTTCGGGTTTTCAACCTAACGAGATTGGACATACCTTAGAGTATGAGGGTTGAAAGGTTTTAGGTTTGAGGTTTGGATAGTGGACGAGTTTATATGGGACGAGGTAAGGGTTATGGCTTTTTATCGGTTTTAAGGGTTAAGGTAAAAGTTATGGTTTCTTTTTATTTGCATGTTAAGGTAGGGTTTGTGGATTTTAAGGCATTTGATGGATTGAGGGTTTTAAATGAGGGGTATAACTTGTGTGCAAGCCCCCTCACTTGACTTTTTATCTTTTGGCTCATTTTTTCTATTTTGCATTTTTGCTTTATGCTTTTTCTTTTGCTTTTGTTTTTTTGCACTTTGAATTGTCTTTTTTTTTTCCTGCCATCGATGATTTTATGTAGTGAGGCTTGCACACAAGTTTTTGTAGTTTTTGGTATTGGAAGACTTGAAGGCTATTTGTGTAGTTTTAAATTTGAGGGGATTTTTTTGGTATGAGGATCATGGAGGCGATGGCTTAAGGGATTTCATTTTTGGTTGTATGAAGATGCTTTTTGAGATGATGGAGGGAAAGTGAAGGAACTCCAAATCCAAAGTATGTCCATTTTTATTTTTACTTTTTTGTTGTTTTTTGTTTTTATATTTTTTATTAATCAAGGTCATTTAGCTGATTTCAATTTCAACATTAAATTAGAAGCATGAAAATGATGGAAGGCTAATGAATGTTAAAAAGGAAATACATTTCTTTATTAATGAAAATAGAAGGCAGATAAATATAAATCCTATAGTGACATAGACTTGATAAGGAAGGAAAGAAATGGCTAGAGGGTGGACTCTCTGACTGCACCTAGAAAACTGACAATAAATAACTAAGCCCTCTGCACTATAGATACACTGGCCAAGGGGTTGCTGTTGATATTGGCTTTTGTTGCAGACGGAATTGACAGTCTACCATCTTTAACCATGTCCTGTAGGGCGTGCTTTAAGGTCTAACATTGAGATGTCAGATGCCGATTCCCTTGGTGGTATTTGCAGTAGGAGTTGGTATTCCATTTCCTATACCTCTTATCAGGAGCAGAGTCTGGAGTATGGGCAAGAGGATGGAGTGCTCCTTTTGCATTAAGCCTAGTGAAGGCTTCTTAGCTTCTTAGCTTCTAGAGACATGCCTTAAGGAGTGAAGGTTCTTTGAGGCGTTTGATAACCCCTCTTTTCAGTGCTCAAGGCATTGACTTTGTTGCTCTTGGAGCCAAAATGTGTTGTTTTTACTCTCTTAGAAGAGTTATTATTGTTGTAACCCTTATCTCCAGTCGGACTTTATCTTTTTCAGATGGCCTATTAGTAATTTGAGCGGCATTTTCCCTCCATCTAATAAAGAAGGTGACGAAGTCTTCATTGGGGTTTTGTGTAGTTAATTCTAACTCACGAAGACCAATAGGAAGCTAAGTGTTGCATCGATACTACTTGTGGAACTCTTCTTTGATATAGTCTCATTTATTCAAGTTTGTCTTGTTCAATGATCTGAACCACTTGGATGGATGTGCATCCAAGATTAAGGGAAACACATAAGCAAACATGTCCTCACTCATGCCATTGAGAGCAATAGAGATGGACTTAATAACTTAGGGTAAGCATGCTAGATAACTAGATTTTAGACTTACATTTAGAGTAAGTAGGCTAGACAACTAGACTTTGCACTTACATTTAGAGTCAGTAGGTTAGACCGTAAGGAAGACTAGACAATAAGAGAGACTGGACTTTGAACTTGATTTAAAGCAAGCGAGCTTGACAACTAGACTTTGAACTTACATTTAGAGTAAGAAGGCTAGACAACTAGAGTTTGCAATTACATTAGAGCAAGTAGGCTGCTAACTCAAATAGAATACTAGCTTCACAGCCTTCGCTAAACTTAAGGATTGTCGTTATGGACTTAGGGGATGATAGCTTCGCTAGACTCGATGATTTGGGTTGTTATAGATTTAAGGAAGGACTAGCTTCGCAAGACTCAAGGATTGGGCCGCTATGGACTTAAGGAGGACTAGTTTCCCTAGACTCAAGGATTGGGCCGTTATGGACTAAGGGAGGACTAGCTTTACTAGGCTCAAGCATCGCACTATGGTATTACGGAGAACTAGCTTCGCTAGGTGCAAGGGTTTCCATTATGGTCTTAAGGATGATTAGCTAAGCTAGGTTCAAAGGTTGTTGTAGCTTCACTAGATTCAAAGATTGTGATTATGGTTTTAAGGAAAACTAGCTTCACTAGGTTCAAAGGCTGACTTTATGGTCTTAAGGAGGGTTAGCTTCGCTAGGTTGAGAAGGTTGTCATTATGGTCTTAAGAAGGATTAGCTTCACTAGGTTGAGAAGTTTTAGACTTTGAACTTCGTCATGTATGGGTTTGAAATTGGGATTGAGTAGAGCTTACATGGAGATGCAAATTATACCTATGATTTAAATTGGGCCTTTTCTTGACTTAAGTTTGGAATTAGACTTGACTAAGTCTTACATGGAGATGCAAACAAGACTTATGATTTAAATTGGGCCTTAATGAACTTAAGTTTGGAATTAGACTTGACTAGGGCTTATATGGAGCTAAACTAGACCTAGGATTTGAACTGGCCTTTATAGAATTAAGTTCGGAATGGACTAGGATTAGCATAAAGGCTTGACTCTGGAATGGACTAAGATTAGCACATAGGCTTGACTCTGGAATGGTCTAGGACTAGACTTAGGTTGGGCCTACATGGGCTTGACATGGACTAGTGTTAACATAGTCCCGTCCTTGAGCCTGGGCAGGAGGGGCACCCACCTAGGGCCCAGGGAGAAAAGGCCCAAATTGCTGTTTTGCAATCTGCTATTTAAAAACAAATAAACTACATGCATTACATTTATCAAGTATAATGTTAGCCCCTTGGTTTACTAATTGACATAATGGTTCCATTGCATTTCTCCATATCAGGTCTGAATCCTACAGAGAGCCTTTTGTCTTTCAGCTTTCTATTTTTTCTTTTTGGTTTTCTTTTATTTTCAATGATTTCATATTAGCTTCGGTTTTCGATTTTTCTTTTTGTGTCTTCTTGTGTTTCCAGTGATATTAAATAGCTAATTAGTCTTTAGTAAGTGGTTTCTTTCCTTTTCATATAGAGTAACTATGTCGCTTTTGCTAAATTACACCCCCTTCGATTTTATATAGTTGTTCACTTTATATGTTTACATTGTTCTTTTACTCTAGTTCAACTATAAAGTTACTAATAATATATAAGAACAAATGTTAATATGAAATGTTACTAAATTTATCTCAATGTATGTTACATTCAAAATGTTCTATTTTACAAAAATTGTACGAATCAATAAATTAAGATAGTTATATATATTATATGTTGATAAAAAACGAGAATGTCAAAGTGGAACTGTTAAAAAAGTTACGGGTTTTATTGTTTCATTTCTCTTTTTTCATAATTCAAACCCAGAAAATATTTACAAAAATGTAATCTAAAACGCCAAAGCGATTACACAATTTCTTAATCCAAAATCCATACTCCAACTGACAACTCAATGTAGAGGATTACGTGATAAATTTAAGAAGCGGACTATCAACCTCACTTAATCTTACGCTTGAATATTCTCCCAATCAAGCAATAATATAAACTCTAGTAAGTAATTTATTATACGAAGTAAAACATAAACTCCTAGAAATTAAAAACTTTATACATGACATAACATGAACTAGATAATATAAATATTAAACTTACTAATTGCAAGGCACGAAAAGTTTTACTTAAACTAAATAAAATTAAAAACTTTAATAAACAATAAAACTAAAATAGATTAAAACGAGAAGAAAGAACCTTGAAGAAAGCAAGTTTGGATTCTTCAAAATTTTGGTGTGAAAAATATGGTGTGAGGCTTTTGGGGTATTTATAAGGTGTAGAACTAGGGATTCTTAATAACGTATTTAATTTTCAAACTTAATGCTTTAACCTTCACAATCAATTCGGAAGATAAATTTCAAATTTATTACTCCTTGTAACCTACATAATTAATTTGTGGTTTAGAAAACAAATCCACCCCTAAAATTAGAGGGGTGCCCGACCAAGGAGTATTTTTTTCTTTTGGAATTCCCATCATAAATAAGGAAAATCAATACACCAAAATATTTAGTGTGTTATATTAAAAACCCGTTATATGATTCAATAAGAATTTCGGCTAGAATTTAAATTTGAAATTTTGTTTAACGAATTCGAATTTGATGCCATATTCCCACCAAAACAATTTAAAATGAATGGAATTACTAAAATATCATTTACTTAAAATAATAATTTTAGAAAACAAATATATAATTAATTGTAATAAATGCTAAAAAATATGGGGTACTACAGTAAAATAATATGATTTTCGAAATATCTTTTCGACAATAATTATCAAGAAAATTTAGTATTAAATATATAATAATTATTAGGAATAATTAATTGGGATTTTCGAAAATGGACTTTAGAAATGCAATTAATTGTCATGAATAATGAATTGGACTTATTAAAACCGGGCTTTAAATAAATCAATTGACATTGAGTTCTTAAAATGATTTTGGGCTTAACTTTTTAGATAGCTCTTTCTTTAGATCGGACCAATTAGGATGACGATATGTTTTATCAATTGGTGCTATATGGGAAAACAAGATTCTAAAGTCGTAGAGGTAAGCAGGAGGTCTAGTGACTCTCTCGGTCCTTAAAGAGGGATTAGTTGTTGTAGTGTTCAGATCAGGAAATGGAGTAGGGGACATTAGTTCTAATGTTCTATGCTGCTAGGGGAGTTCATGCCTTCCAACTCTCTGGTGCTGTTTTGAGGAAAACTGTGAGTATCATACTAGTTATTAGGAGTCGTTTGAAGGTTGAATTGAGGAAGAAAGATGAAATGTGGCATGTCTACGTCACTAGTAAACTAATGAGGAGAGAATTCATGATTTTTGTGGTCTTTGTGATGCATTGGGAAGTGAGTTTGGTGAAACTTTAAGTCCCTGGAGGTGAATATCTGCATAGTCTCTAGGTCTAGCACTTTGTATCCCTTTTGTCCATGATAGTATTTAGACACATAATCGTGTCTCCCCATTTGAAGAGTCAATGATGATACATACCGCGATTTTTATTGGTCCGATCTAAGGGAGAGCAACGCGAAGAGTCAGGCCCAAAATTGTTTTCAAATTCATAAAGCCTATTTATTTGTATTAAAGTTTCAAATTCCAATTTTAGAGCCCACAAATTAATTATGATCCCAATCCTTTGAAAATCCCAATTAATTATTCATGATAATTAATTGTATTTATTTATTATTTTAATATAAAAAAATTAGAAATAAATAAATATTTTCAAGGATAATATAAAATGAAGGATTTTTGTTGAAATCAGATTTTATCTTTTTAAATAGCTGGTTTTCGAATTAAAGAGGTATTATTTGATAAAGATAAAAAAAAACTTTTAAAAACTGCGTTAAATAAAAAAAGTTGCCTAGATTAGAGCATCTGGCGCATAGCTTGTATATCTCGCACGCGCTGTGTTGCGCTTAGCGTGTGCCGCATGGCCTATGCGTGTCATGCACAGCTGTGCGTGCCGAGTAACCTTTTGTGCGACGCGCAGTTTTTCTTTCTTATCTTTTTTTTCTAAGAAAATTCCTATAAATAGGCTAATGATTTCCGGATTTCATATGCACTTTTTGCACCCGAACACTTGCGATCTTTCAAGGCGAAAAACACTCTCATACTCTCATATTCTCTCACTTTCCTACACAAACACATAAACACATATTCTTACTTTGAGTGATCTTCACAAGTTTTTTCGTTGAAAGGTTTTACAATTGCTCCTCCCGAAGGTTGTTATTCCCTCAGACCCAAGCCACACCGATATTCCTGAGGGTCCTTAAATCTTTTCTTTCTTATTTATTTAATTGAACTTACTAACAATATTTTCATGATGTAAATCTTTAATAAAAAATACGTTCTTTTTACATTCTAAATCTCTATTCCTTATTTTCTTATATATATTTTTGTTGTCCTACTTATGCTTTCATCACCAATATGTTATTATTGGTAATCAAGACCTAAGAAATTGTTCTAAACGCCTAATCGGATAATTTGGACAACTCTGTTAGGAACCCAAGTAATTTCGATTGCTTAATAACTTGTCATCTAAAAAAGTAGTCTTTTTTATGTGTTTAATGAACTATCCTAGACTAATCTTTTTTAGGGTGTTGAAAATATTATCAGGTTCTTCTTTTGCAAAAAAATTGCTATGAATCGATATTTAGTAGAGGTTAGCAATGGGCGAACGTGGTTCATGACCGTGTTCGTACCCTCATCCCCGAACTCAATTTTTGGTTTATGACCATTAATGAAGTTATGACGGGGAAATCTACATTGGATAAGTCCCTAAGATGTTCCTGAGTTTCATAAATATCCAAATAGGTTTACGACTCTTCCTCTAAAAACTTGTTAGCGACTTCGAAAACGTTTCTAATAAAACCTTTACTATGGGGTAGTCAAATACGCGCTCACACCGCTTAGGCAAATAAAATCACGCCTACAGTATCCAATGAAGATGCAAGGATCGGATCCTTTTTGTCAACTGATCCGGTTCAATAGCCAACCAAATCAGTTAATTTACCTATTTTTTTTCACGCAAAAAATATTACTAAACTGATCCGGTTTAGGATCTGAACGGATCAGTTGTATTGTGTCATTTAAGCTTTTTTCCACTAGTGGTTGTTGGGATTTAAATTTGTTATGAGGTGAAGGTTTGGTAAAGAAAAAAAAAGTTCAAGCTTTTCCTTAGGAATTAATAGAATGAATAAATAAGAGAAGTTAAGATATCAGATAGAGTTAGGAATAAAGAATAAATGCAGATTAATGAATACCAGGCAGATTCAAGTGGCTCTGTATGATCCAAAAAAGATTGGTGATTAGAATGATGAACAACGTTTGCACCGCAATAGCAAGGTTTTCATATATATTAATGATGATTCTACATGTCGATACAAAGTCCTAGTGTGTCTCACACACACACACAAGAAAGAAGGGAAAAGAACCTAATGGACTACTAGGTCTACTATACAAAGGTATACATTCATTGTGACTTATTTCCCATAGGATTAATATCCTTAACATTAACACTTGATTGGGCCTGGTTAGCCTTGATAATCTTTATAATAACCCTTAGGCCCCGTTCTTTTGGACTGGGAGATATTGAAGTGCTAAACTAAAACTAAACAAACAAACAATCGAACTTAACTGAACTAATAATAATAATAATAATAATAATAATAATAATAATAATAATAATAATAATAATAATAATAAGAATTATTATTATTAATTATTAATATTATAATAATAATAATACTAATAATGATATTAATAATAAGGAATAATAATAATTGATAATAATAATTAATAATAATTAATAATAATTATAATTATAATTACAATAAAAATAATAATAATAATAATAATAATAATAATAATAATAATAATAATAATAATAATAATAATAACAATAATAATAATAACAATAATAATAATAATAACATTAAATTGAACTGAACTGAAGTGAGCTGAACTGAACAGAAATGAAATGAACTAAAAATAAGTCCAACAGAGCACGGCCTTAAACTTCTTCATTTTTAAGTTGAAGAGACCATACCTTCCGGTTAATTATAAAGACGAGTGACCCTTATCATAATGCGCTTGCAGGGATATGGAATGGAGATAATTCTAAGCATCTATTATCTTTACAAATATATTAAAAGGTGTGCCTATTAAATGAATGGTGCCACATGACACTCTCCAATCTATGTACCACGTGACACTCTTCTCACCAAGTTTCTAATACGCATGTTTATAATCTCATTTAAAATTATTAACAATGTAGAGCTACTAGAAATCGAACATATATATGACCTTTCAGATGAAATATGAGAGTTTAACCACCAATACACTATAATTTCAATGTCTAAAGTTTCAAAGTAAAATACAATAAAGTCTTATAATTATATGTAACTATAAAGACAAAGCAAGCTTTTTGATCTCGAATTCTTTTATTATCGTAATAACATTGTCTTACCCTAATTCCATTGAAATTGTTATCTTATCCCCAATTCCTTATAAGTTTTCTTTTAACAACTTATCATGTCATAACGTCCATTTTGCAATTTAACACTAAACTGAAAATTACTAAAAGTTAATAACATCAAGTACAAAACTTTTGAATAATAATATATTTTGATAATTGTAACTGACCCGGGTCATCACCCAGGTCAAAATACTACTCCCTCCATTTCATTTTAATTTACTTATTTCACTTTGAGGGAGAACCAAGAAGAAAGTGTAAAAGTATGAGAGAGAAACTGAAAAAGGTGGAGAGAGAAATTGAAAAGTGAGAGAGATAAATTAAAAAGTGGGTTAAAATATTAAAAAGTTGATGACATGGGTGGAAAAAGAGGAGAAAGTAGATGTGACATATTACCAAAAATAGAAAAAGTAACAGTGTGTAGATTAAAAAGAAACAGACCAAAAAGGAAAGTGTGTAGATTAAAAAGAAACGGAGGGAATAATTTTTTGTGATTAATGGTCAAATTAAATTTTCGCATACGTACTTGATATCTAGAAATGAATGGCGTATTCTCTTTTTGTTTTTGCAATGTAGACTACTATATCGATACAAAAATATTAAAAGACGTTCCTATCAAATGAACGGTGTCGCATAACACTATCCAATGTATGTGACGTGTGACACTTTTCTCAACGTTCTAATACACACGTTTATGATCTTATTTAAAAATATTAATAATGTGTAGCTACAACAAATTAAACACATGACATTTGAAATGAAATGTGAGATTACCCACTAATCCACTACAATTTCAATGTTTAATACTGCAAAGTAAAACATAATAAAAAAATCATATAATTATATGTTATTATAAAGATGTAGACAAACTTTTCGATCTCTAACACTTTTATTAAGGTAATAACATTCTCATACCCCAATTCCATTGAAATTGTTATTTTTATCTCTAATAATACCTTACAAATTTTTAAAAACAACTTATCATGTCATAACGTCCCTTTTTTCAATTTCGCACTAGACTGGAAATTACAATAAGCTATTAAAATCAATTATGAAATGTATGATTATAATAAATTTGATAATCTCTATTATATAAGTGAAGGGGGAGCAATAGTATCCCCTATTAAATTACAACTCTACCCACAATAATCAGAGATAATAACACTATACTTAATAATCATATACAAAACATTCCAAAATAAATTCTCAATAAACTCAGAACCTTCCTTAATCAATGCATATCAACAAATTTAAAGTTCATGCACAATCAAGGCATATTGGACATCACGTTGATAAAGAAATAAACTAAAAATGGAAAGTTATGATGTACAGAACCATACACAATATACAAAATATAGAGTAATATATTGAATAGCTACAATCTCAAGAATATTTATATCTCAAACAAATCTCATTTTTTACTACAAAAACTTAAGAAAAAACAAATAAACTCAAGAGGCTTGGAACCCCTGCACCACAACTTTTACGCTTTGCGGGTGCGTTATATAATTTCAATTAAGTATGCAATCTGTTTATTTGGTATACAACACATGCTTACTTGCTAACTTTAGAAAATAGTAGTGTGTTAGATAAACATAAGTAGTAAAATATATTCCAAAAGAATGAGTATTACTCACAACCATAAATACACAATAAAGTTAAAAGGAATGCAAAATTCCAATAAAAAATTCGTACTTTTGGTTCTAAAATAATCGCCAATATAAAAAAAAAATTTATAATACGAAGTGAAAAAGCCACCTAGAATTTTACAAAAAATGTTATGTAAGTGCAATTTCTCTTAAAAATAATACAAGTCAATGCAATTTTAAAATCGAACATAAAAGTAATCATTCTTAAAACCACACTTAAAGTGGATGAAATCATATGTGTCTATGATAATGATTCAATTAAAATTATAATCAACCAACTGAACCAAGCGTGCATATACGGCCACTTATAACTGACACAAAGTATCGCCCGAGCCAAAATATATACTTCCTCCTTTTTTTACATGTTGCACTTTCACTTTTCACGCATGCCAATGTAAAACTTTGAGGACATATATATCTAATTTTGTACTTATAAAAAAAATATAAAAAGTATATATTAAGACGAATCTAACAAGATCTCACATGACTATAATTTTATTCACGTATAAATTGTGAATAGTGTAAAATATCAAAGTGTAACATGTAAAAAAACGGAGGAAGTACCAATTTCTGTATCTAAACTTAATTGGGTTTTTATAGGTGAATGGGTAATGAATTAATGATCGCATAATACTAACAAAAATAGGATTATACAATTATAAAGCTAGCCAGTGAATGAATGAGACGGTTGTCACCTCATCACGTGGGTCCAATAGCATGAATTTTGAAAACCTCCATTTATCTGTCCTCTTTTCTCTCTCCAAAACTTCACGTTTATAGCTATTCAACACCTTCATTCCCCTCTCCTACAAGTCAGACCTCACAACTTGTCTACTTTAACCAAGAGACAGCTAGAGAGAGGGGGAGGGAGAGAAAGAGGGGGAGGGAGAAGGTATATGCGGATGTATAATGAATGCTGTCTGCCGTTAGTTCCTAGTAAAATTTAGTCAAATTCTTTAGTACTATCTTTGCTGTTCTATTAGTATTATTAAACTTAAACGGTGCAGTTTTTGAAGAGGGGTTAGGCGAAGATTGAAACAAACTTTATGTTGGTCAACCGGAGATGTTGTTTGCCGGCGGCAAGAAGAAATTATTGACAACATTACTTCAACAGTTGACAACGATGCTCTTCATCTTCATGCTTCTATGTTGTTCAGTGAGAGCAATACGCTCATTTCCCGTCAATGTCGTCGACGAAGACGATAATGTTAAAGAAAGTGATAATTTGTTGTCCAAATTCTTCAACAACACCTCATTTCAATTCAACAGTTCTTCTAGTAGTACAGTATATGATGGCAAGAGAAAAGTGCCCAGTTGCCCGGATCCTCTTCACAACAAGTAAATTTTTATTTATTTGGCTTAATGTTTTATTTTGTTATGGGGTCTAAAATATCCAAAACACCCACGTTTTTCTTGGTACTCAATATGGTGAGTTTAGGGAGAAAACCGAGGGTATTTTGGTCCCAAGAAAAAAATATGTAATTGTTGGATCTCAAAGATTATTATTATCAAAGAATGGACAAATCTTGGTGATGTTTGTATAGAAGCTGATTTTTTTTTGTTTTTTTGCTACTGATATTTTTTGCAGTTGCATGTGCAATCACGCCTCTTTCTCTGCATTGGTTAGTAATGTCATTGATGAACAAGATTTGGTTTGATATGTCTGACCAAAACTTAAAAACTCAGTACAGAAGATACTGTACAAGTAACAAAATCTTAGAAAGTCTTACACTGTTTAACGTGTTTTTGTAGAAATCCTAATTTCTATAAAATCACGTTACATCTGTCTTTTTTGAAACAAAAAAAAAAAAGAGAAAGGTGTATAAAATCTTTTCCTTTAGATGGATATTTGATTGTTCACCTGCTCTCCTTCTTCTTTACCTTCAGTTATTAGAAAGCTGAAATGAAATCCAATATCACAGAAAAACTTAAGTTTCCATTCCATTTAATACTATGAAATAAATGAATGTCATTAAAGTTTGCGTAAGCATTTTAAGGTGTTAACTTTGATTTTATTGCGAAGGTGAAAATGTTAGATCACAATTTTGTTGGTGAACAACTGAACATATAAATCTATACAAATATATTAAAAGGCGTGCGAAAGAAAGCCTATGTGCTACGTGGCACTCTCCTCAACTTTCTAATCCAAATGCTTTATGTCTATGTGTACTCCTCACTTTAAAAAAAGAAATGTATAAGTGCAAGGTATCGAACACGTGACCTTTGAAATGAATAGTTAGAGCTTAACCATCAATACACTATGAATTTGTTGTCTAATGTTTCAAATAAAATATGATAAAGTCTTGTAATAAGTATACTTAACTAAAAAGACTTGAACAAATATATACATCTCTAACACTCTTATTACGTAACTTACAAGAGAATATTGATGTCATATTCTCTTAAAGTCCGTTCTGTTCAACTTATTTTAACTTATATAAGATTTTATAAGATCAGATAAGATAAGATAAGATAAGATAAGATAAGATCAGATAAGATAAGATTAGATAAGATAAGATCAGATAAGATCAGATAAGATAAGATAAAATAATATCTTAGACACACTCAATAAACTATCTTATAAGATAAGATAAAATAAGATAAGATAAGATCATATTATATAAGATTTTATAAGATCTTATAAGATAAGATAAGATTTGATAAGACAAAATAAGTTGAACTAAACAGACCCTTACCACAATTCCTTTTAAGGTATTGTTTTCAAACTCAAACCTTTTAATTTTTCTTTACTTATCACGTTGTGACGTGAATTTTTCAATTTCTTAATGGACAAAAAATACGAAAAGTAGCAAAATAAATTATAAAATTTAAAAATAATAACATATTAGTTTATTGTAACTGACCCGAGGCATTGCCCGGGCAAAAAAAACTAGTTAACATTTTATAACATGTACTGTCATGTCGTGATGGCCGGCCTCGTGGGGGTGAATATATGCTATGCGTAGGCTTACCGCTAATAGTTTCTTGACTTTCTTTTGCATTGGAGTTGTAACCTATGTACATTAAAATGACTATAGATTCTACTCCCTCCATTTCATTTTAATTATTACACTTTGATATTTTATACTATTCACAAGTTGCACTTTGACCCTCATTTATGATTTATACATGATTAAAAACATAGTCATGTGGGATTTTGTTAGATTCGTTTTAGTATGTATTTTATTAATATGTACTTTTTATAATTTTTACAAATACAAAACTAGAGATATATATCCTCAAAGTTTTACATTGACATGCGTGAAAAGTGTAAGTGTAACTATTAAAATGAAACGGATGAAGTATTATTTTATTTTGCGATATTTCCTCAGGTACCCATGAGATTTGGCGTAATTCCCAAGATACCCCCACATTTGGGCAATTCCTCATTAACCCCTGAGGTTTATGTTTGGACTCAAGATACCCTTAATATGGACGAAACCCTAACGCTGTTAGGTTTTCCGTCCATAGTATCCCCAATTTTCTCTCTCCTCCCATTCCCCCACCCACTGCCAACCCCCCTCCCCCAGCCAGCGGCCGACGGCTGGCGACCACCACCCCCACTCTGGCGCCGGCGACCCTACCCCCTCCCTTCCCCATTCCCAATTCCTCACCCCCGGCGTTGGCGCCGGCCAGAACAGCAGCACCCCAGGGTGGTTTCGGGGTTGTGTTTAAGGGTTTGGGGAAGCTTATCTGGGGGAAGGGAGGGGGTTGACTCACGATGGGGACGGGGAAAGGGGGCCATTTTCGATAGGGGAAAGGGGGAGGGGGTGGTGTCGGGGTGGGGTGGGGGTGGGGTGGGGTGGGATGGGGGAATTGAGAATGGAGAAAGGGAGGGCTAGGGTGCGGTGTCGAGGGTGGGGGAAAGGGATAGGGTGGGGTCGCCGGCGCCGGCGCCTACGCCGGGGGTGTTGTTGTTCTGGTCGGCGAAGGTAGGGGGTAAGGTTGCCGGCGACGGAGTGGGGGTGGTGGTCGCCGGCCGTCGGCCGCTGGCTAGGGGAGGGGAGTTGGCAGTGGATGGGGGAATGGGAGGAGAGAGAAAATTGGGGATACTATGGACGGAAAACCTAACGGCGTTAGGGTTCCGTCCATAGTAAGGGTATATTGAGCCCTAACACAAACCTCAGGAGTATCTGAGGAATTCCCCAAATGTGGGGGGTATCTTGGGAATTACGTCAAACCTCAAGGGTACCTGAGGAAATTTCCCTTTTATTTTTTTGAGGTAATAGAGTATAGGATTAAGAATGCTTAGTATTGACGTGAATATTCTCTTAAAACAAACATAATGTATAAACATGAATTTTGTTTAAGGTATGATGAAAGATTTAGAGGTGGGAAGTGATGTCACTACTCTACCACCTTAACCTCGTATAAACATGAACTTAAGTTGTGATTATTTTCAAGTTTTAACGGTTGACTACTATTACATTTTGTGAATTCTCTTTATACTACAGAAAATATATAAGCCTTAACTGGTCAAAATTTTCACTTTTCATGTATTTCCTAGACTAGCGAAGTATCCTTGTAAATTTTTTTTTGGGCCCCCCCACTAGTAACTCCTTGGTAAGAAAAAGATCTACTGGACCAGCACCTCTCGTAGGTCAACTAGCCCAGCTACACAGGTCAACGCTTGAGAGTAGGGGATTGAGGGAATCCCAATTCCCAAGTACAAGTAGGTAGTGAGGCTCGAACTTGTGACCTCAAAGTCACAAGGTGAGTTCCCCACCTCCACCAAGCATGCTTGGTGAAGTATCCCTGTAATATGGAAATCTTCCGCTGTATGTTAACCTGTACATTCCCTCCGTAAATTTAAATTTGAAATGGCAGTTTATTAGGTGCATCCCAAGTATTAATGTTCGATCTTTTAAATTCATTAATGGTAAAAAATAACTAACAAAGTATTGTAGAGAAAACTTAAGAGGTACATCGTAGAATTTTAAAAAACGGTTTTTTCACCAAATACCCTTGACAAATAAATTTATTCACCAAATACCCTCACTTTTTTCAAAATTCACCAAATACCTCTGACCTTTAAAAAAATTCACCAGATGCCCAAATGATTAACGGCGGTTAACACCGTTAGTCATTAACCCTAAAAAACCCTTAAAAACCCTTAATTAAACCCTTAAAACCCTAACTCTAAAAACCCTAAAGCCCACCAAACCCCCACCCCACCACCCCCCACAACAACCCCATCCCCACCACCCCCTCCCCGTCTCCCTTCGAAGTTCGCGCCTCCCCTCCCCCGCCGGAAAATCACTCCCCTCCCCCTTTGACGCGCCTCCCCTTCCCCCACCCCCCGCCGGAAAATCGCTCCCCCTCCTCCTCCCCCTTCGACGCGCCTCCCCCCCCCGCCGGAAAATCACTCCCCCCCCCCCTTCGACGCGCGTCCCCCTCACCCTCCATCTCCCCCTCCCCACGAAGCCCCCCCCCCCGTACAGCCGCGCGCGACTCCCCCTCCCCCCTCACTCGTGCAAAGGCGCGCACCTCTCCCCTCCCCCACCGCAAAATCGTGAATCCCGAGCCCCCACCCCTTCGAACTCGGTCGATGACTCGGATTTCTTAAACGCTAATGGCGGATCTAGTGCGAGATCGAGTGAGGGAGGGGGATGCGCCGGGGAGTGGGAGGGAACTCGGCGGGCGAAACTCGGCGGATCTAGTGACGGAAGGGGGAAGGACGGCCGCACGGGGGGGGGGGAGGGGGGGGGGGTGGGCGTGGGGTGGAGGGAGGGGGGGGAGGGGAGGGGGGGGGGGCTCGCGTGGGGGCCGCCGGGGAGGGGGAGGGGATAGGAGGGGGAGGGGGTCTCGCGTGGCGTTGCGGGGAAGGAGGAGGGGGTGGGGTTGGGGTTGGGTGATGGGTCGGTGGGTCTAGGGTTTGGGGGGGGTTGGGTTAGGGAGAGAGAAAGTTATGGTGTTTAGGGTTTACTTAGGGCTAAGTTAGGTTTAATTAGGTTTATTTAGGGTTTTTTAGGTTAATTAGTTAATTAGTTAACGGAATACTAACGTCCGTTAGTCAAAAGGGCATTTTGGGTAATTTTTTTAAAAGTGAGGGGTATCTGGTGAATTTTTTCATAGGTCAGGGGTATCTGGTGAAATTTGAAAAAAGTGAGGGTATTTGTTGAATAAATTTATTTGTCAGGGGTATTTGGTGAAAAAACCGTTTAAAAAATCATAAGATAGCCCATAGAAAACCCATTATTTAAAATATGGTCACAAATTAAAAAATTGAAATTAATCGATGTAAGAAATTTTTTAGCCAATGTTTAATAAGATCCACATATATATTTTCAATATAATCATTTATTTATGTTTGATGCATTGAGTTTTATTTTAGGGCTTGTTTTGGTTGCATGTACGAATTAGGCCCTGTTCTTTTGAACGTATTTTGGCTGTACTGAACTGAACTTATTTTATTTTTGCTAAATTGAACTTATTTTTGTTGAACTGAACTTATTTTTACTTATTTTGGCTAAATTGAACTTATTTTTGCTGAACTAAAATGTATTAACATAATATTATCAATACTTATTATTATAATAATCAATAAATATTAACATAATATTATCAATACCTATTATTATCATTTTATTATTTTATAATAATAAACAATAAATAATAAATAAAAAATAAAAAATAAAAAAATAAAAAATAAAAAATAAAAAATAATAAATAATAAACAAAAAATAAAAAACAAAAATAAAAAACAAAAAATAAAAAATAAAAAATAAAAAATAAAAAATAATAATAAATAATAAATAATAATAAAAAATAATAAATAATAATAAGAAATAATAATAATAATAATAATAATAATAATAATAATAATAAATAATAATAAATAATATTAATAATATTAATAATAATAATAATAATAATAAATAATAGTAATTAATAAATAATAATAATAATAATAATAATAAATAAATAAATAAATAAATAAAAAAACAAAAATACAAATTCATCATTATTATAATTATAATATTAATAATAATAACAATATAAATAGTAATATTAAAAACAAAAATAATAATTACAACATTAGACAAGACTGAACTTATTTTTGCTGAACTGAACTTATTTTTACTTATTTTTGCTGAACTTATTTTTACTTATTTTTGCTGAACTGAACTTATTTTTACTTATTTTTGCTGAATTGAACTTACTTTTACTTATTTTTGCTGAATTGAACTTATTTTTACTGAACTGAACTTATTTTGACTTATTTTTGCTGAAAATAAGTCCAAAAGAACAGGGCCTTAGTATTTCTTTGGAAGTGGTAAAAGTTGTTTGCTTGATCATGGGAAGAAAAACTTTCCATGGGAAGTTCTACTTACCGAGGGGGATCTAGGTAAGTAACTTCCTCCATTCTGTGGGAAGTACAACTTCCTACATTTTTGTCAATCAAACAACTTTACCTTATATTACTTCCTAAGAAGTTCTACTTCCATGAATTTTTATATCAACCATACAACCCCTTAATATAGTAATATTCATGTACTTTTACCACCGTTACAATGGCAATATAAGCCTTGACTATATTTTTTTCCAGTGGTGTACATGTCATCCAATTTATAATATAATATGTGTAACACTTTTCTTTTTTGGAAAATGTCCTATTAGTTGCAGCAAATCTATATCGAGTAAATGTGAATGGAAAAATATCGTACGTATCCTCAGTGCGATTGGTAAAATACCGTATCCATCCTTACTTAGTTCCCCCAACAAGCACACCATCGACCAAAGTTCGATTATGACTCCGATCTAACTTAATTTGTTGTCAACAATCTAGGGTTGAACAAGATTTTAAATTTGAAGAGACTTCGAGTTCAAGCTCAATCTTCGAAAAATTATTTTAAACTGAGCCGAGCTATGATAGTGTTTGGCACACCTCGATTCGTGCCCGGCCCTAGTTGCAATCACAATGGGATAGTTTTTTAGGAAGTTTACTATTAAGGATTGGGCTGGGTAATTAAGATTGATTAATATATTTAAAACCACATAACTTCTCACTTTTTCTCTCTTGTATCTGAAAGGATGCGCAAATCATCTAGTTCAACGTAACATAAATATTATAATAATATGGAATAGTGTTAGAAATGTTAGAAGGTCTTATTTTTAATTTATTCTTGTAAATTTCCTTACTATTATATGAATAAAAATATCAGCTGTTATTGTCTGAAAGATTTGCATATCAAAACTGTTGAAGAACAAAATCATGATTTTATTAATTAAGAGAATTGAAGTAATCATAAAAGTTGGTAAAATAATATGTATAGAGCCTTTTTGTGATGTGTGCCATTGGCAATTTGGCACACAATAAAAAGAACTACATTTCATATTAATAAAATTTAAAAACTTAGATAAAAAGATGTATTTCCAAAGTTAACTAATGTATTTACTATAAATCACTTTCCGTAGTATATACTATATACCATACTCTTAATTTAGCCACTTTTCTTTAGGGTTTTCTCTTAATGTGACAACTAAGCTGTTAAAAATACATTAAACATATAGCTTATGGGTACCTTAAATAACATATAATAGAAAGACAAAAGTTATTTGCTCCCTCCGTCTCATAATATAATTCCCGTAATTTCATATTGGGTGTCCCAAAATATTTTGCGCCTTTGAACTAGTTTGTTATTTGTTTATTCAAATCAAAGTTGAATTGTTCATACACTTAATGCTCTTTCAGCAAATACTTTGCATTCTCTTTCCTAAAGTTAATTGTTTCCCATTTTATATTCTACTTTTTTTTCTTGTGATAAATAAGAAACGGAGACTATATTATGGAATTGAGGGAGCTAGTGCCTGTATATTTACACTATAAATGAAATTGGAAATAGGTGATATTTGGCTGTGTTTTTTTCGAACTTTAGTGAAAGTAACAGAACTCATGATAGTATCAATAATATACTAGCTTTTTATGCACGCTATACGTACGGTGACATTTTGGGCATAACTATTGCTCAGTAATAAAATAAACTAAAAACGAAAGTTCATATCTAAGTTCACCTCCATTTGGTGAGTAAGATTGATTGAAATACTTACAAATAATATTTAAAAATATTTTACTAAATAAGTATAAGTAATGAAATTGCATCTAACTACTGTTTTTTGTTGACTTTGACTAATTTTCCTGAAAATCTACGCACACTTATCAGCCTAGTCAACTTCAAATATATAATCAACCCTATGTCCTTAAAAAGGGATTGTTAAAAAAATAGAATAGTATTTATCCTTTAAAGGTTTTTGTATCCTTCTTCCTAAACCCTCCACATCCGCTTGCTT
This sequence comes from Beta lomatogona, assembly GCA_947646795.1. Classification (NCBI taxonomy): domain Eukaryota; kingdom Viridiplantae; phylum Streptophyta; class Magnoliopsida; order Caryophyllales; family Amaranthaceae; genus Beta; species Beta lomatogona. The sequence continues at coordinate 319,664 of CANSNZ010001329.1, forward strand.
CACTTCACTACAAACAGAAAAAAAAACCTAGAAAACATTCCACATCAAGAAACTCAAGAAAACTTTCATTGAATTCATCGGTTTTTCTTCAGGGAAAAAAACCTTCTCACGCCTTCAACCATTTTTGTTCTCTCCTTCTCTCTCTCTTCTCACACATTCACCTTCACTGATTTACCTTCTCTCTCTCCTCTCTTACTTCAAATTAACCCTATTTTCAAAATACTTGATTTCTTCTTCCATTGTGCTGCCGTTTGAACTTTCTAAGCATGTTATGGTGTACAAAATTCAGAAACTTTAGGATAAGCTTAAGGTTCTACAATTCTACTATTATAAGCTTATATATGGTGAGAAAAGATGCAGTGGGTGAGGCGGCGAAAGTAAGGTAGAATTTGATTCATTTTTCCTCTAAGATACCAATTTTTTTCCATTTTATCTTATGATCCCAATTATTTTATCTTCTCCAGATCTCACCTTCGCCTCTCCATTTTTCCTCTATGATCCCATTTTTTTTCCCTTTTCTAACTTTTACAATTCTTATTTCTTTCCACCTTTAAAATTTGATTTGAAAAATTGATTAGTTTTCTTTATGGGTTGAAATTCAAGTTGATCTTTTTTTTAACAATTGTATTTGTTGTCAAGTTATTTTTTACGAAGTATGATTTTTTCCTGTAGATAATTGTTAATGTAATTTTTATATTTGATTTAAAAATTATTTGAATTTCAATTATATTAAAATGAAATCTTAAATTTACTGTAATTTGAGTTTAAGTTTTTAAAAAAATTTCGTATACAGTGTTATTTTAAAATTTACGCGAACATAGTACATATTATTGCACATACCCTTATTATCAGCTAAAAAACTACGTATCTGATTAACAGTGAAGTATTCACAAATTTGAGAATGTCGTGAAGCTCCAATTAATAAAGAAAATTGGAGTTTGTGTTTGTAATTGATTTTATATTTTGGAAAAAGTTGTTTGAGTTTGTAATTGATTAATGTCGTGAAGCTCCATATGATTATGGTGTATCTTTTTATTGTCTCTGGTATTAATTTTTGGTAAGTTTTTTATTATGAGTTTATGACTGTTATATGAGTTTATTAGATTGAGTTTAATTTGATTGAATTTTTTTTGACAAGTTTTTGATTTTACCGTATCTTGATTGATTGATGGAGGGTTTGTTTGAGGGGTGAATATGTAAATTCATAGGGGACACCATTGCTTCCCCCTTCACTTATATAATAGAGATTATTTGATATGGCTAGGATAGATTTCCCCTTAAAAGAAAACAAAAAGGATTGAACCTTTAATAACATAAGTCTCGTTTTGTTCCAAAACTATAATTGTCAAATGCCCTCAAACAAAACATTCCTGATAATATTAATTCTTATTAAAAAAAAGACATTCCTGATAATATATATGAACTTCGCCAAGAACCTTGAATTTGTCGCGCAATCATGAGATTATGTTTTTCTCGCTTGTCCTCGCTCTCTTTCTCGTCTCCTTCAACCCCCCAACCCCCCCCCACCACAAAAAAAAAAACCCACTCAATGTCCACGTATGTGCGATAAAACGGTGGCAGCTGCTAAGGGAAGAGGTAACGAGCATGATGATGCTCACGAGTCAAGGGGGGCTGATCGAGTTAATGTTTCCATTACAATGTGGGGCACTTCGGATTAAATTCAGCCAATGCAAAAGAAAAACGGAATTATTTTTTCCATTTCATTCATTCTGGAAACTTAACGGCTACCTAATTTTTTTTTTTTTTTTTTTGGTAAGAAGAAGTGGCCCGGATCCCAACTACCTAATTTTGTTGTGCGTGTAATGAGGGTAGCTACATGTCACATACTATAGGTTGTTGTTTATGTTATGCTATAAAACTAATCTTGGCGACTTGGCCCATTCACACACATATATGTTATGAATCTACCTATAGATTGGGAGTCAAGTAAAAAGCTGTTCATAAGAAGAAAAAAAGCTGAGATTTATTTACGTATATTTTGAATTAAATATGTATATTTTTTTCAATTAATGTAGAACTTTTTAACTATGTAAAATTTTCATTACAACAATATATATCTTTTGTTCATTAAGAACTGAATGGAGGAGAATGACGAAGGGAACAGAGAAAAAGGGGAAAACTAGGAAAATGACAAAAAAAAACTAACAAAAAAGTGGAGGGGGTGGAAGTCTACACAAGGAAAATGAATCATTCCCTCGAAATTTGTAAGTAAAGTACCATTCAACAAATTTTTAAGTGTATAACTAGTTATCAGGCCCGGGCTATGCCCCGGGTAAGAAAAAATTTCATTTATTAATATAATACTTTATAATAAGAACACTAAATACAACTTAGTCTAGTGGTTAAGACTTTAATATATGTACTTGAGGTCTCGGGATCAAATCATATACTACGCAATTTCTAATTTTTTTATTGTACATGGATTACATGAACTAAAACTCCATAGGGAGAGTGCCACGTGGCACAGTTTCTTGTTTATGCACGCCTTTTAATATATTTGTATAGATACATTGTATAAAACTTATATGGACCTGGTCCACACTAAATTATTGTGGACCTAATGCTATTACATGTGATTTATGAAAAAAAAAGTCACTTTATCATAAAAATTTATATATGAAAGAGGAATCGTTATAACTGTAAAGGGTGACTATGTGAGAAAATAATATTATTACGTTATAAAATGAAGTGGATTTCTAGTCCAAAAAAAAAATCTAGTCGATTAGTTTATAGTAATGCTTCTTATAATATACCCTAACCAATTATTTTCTTTTCTTTTGATAAGTAAAGAAAATACTTGCTTTGACCCCTAAAATAGGACCAGTACAACATCCTTACGGATTATGGAAGAAAATAATAAATTACAAGAGGAGAACAAGTACACCACGTTGGACACTCGTTGCCCATGATGAAAGAAATGAAGGAGGGTTAACCCATGAAGATGCTTCCGATCTTCCCAAGCATCATGAATAATTGAGGCTATGTTTAGTTCACCTTATTTTACTAATCTGATCTGATGTGAACTTATTTTTTCTAATCTGATCTGATCAGAACTTATTTTTTCTGATCTGATCTGATCTTATTTGATCTGAATTTATCTTTTTTTTTTTATCAGCAAGTTTAGGAATATATTGCATCAAAAACAGAATACAATCTAACTCAAGGCATGGAGACAAGCCTCCACAGCCAAACAGGCTACAGACAGCCTAAAACAATTGCTCAAAGATAGCTATATACCCGATTCTATCCCCACTACTTATATATCTGAACTTATCTGATATAAGCTGAACTTATCTGACCTGATCCGAACTTATATGAACTTATCTTGTATAAAACATATTATTACTAATATTATTAGGAAATTTTTTTTAAAAACCACATTTTATAATCACTTTTTTGTGAGAAACCACCTTTTAAAAAAAATTGGTTAATTAGCCACCTTTTTAGTTCTTTTTTTTGTTGGAAGCCACCACTTGCCGGAATCCGGCGTTGATCTCGATTTTTCGGCGTTGAACATCATATTTTCGCCATTTTTTTCAAGATTTTCGCCATTTCTTCCACCCGGGATGCCGGGAGGATGCTAGGGGTGATAGGGGCTTAGGGTTGGGAGGGTGGGGATGGTCGTGGGGGGGTGTTTGCCGGGGTTGCGAGAGAGGGAGGGGGTCTCGGGGATGCGAGGGGGGAGGGGTGGGTTGTCGGGGGATGCGAGGGGGGAGGGGAGAGAAGGATAAAGGGGGAAGAATGGCGAAAATCGATGGTCAACGCCGGAAAATTGAGGTTAACGCCGGATTCCGGCAAGTGGTGGCTTCCAACAAAAAAAAAGAACCAAAAAGGTGGCTAATTAACCAAATTTTTCTAAAAGGTGGTTTCTCACAAAGAAGTGATTATAAAAGGTGGTTTCTGACAAATTTTCCATATTATTATTACTTTGTATTTCATTACTAGTATTATTATTACTATAATTTTATCACTATGCACAACTTTTAATAATAATAATAATAATAATAATAGCATAATTATTTTTTTTAAATAACAAATAGTATATGGACATACAATCAGAAATAAAAGAACACATTTTAGGTTAAAAAAATATATTATTTATGGTAAAAAGAACATATTGTTCATGTCTAAGGTCCGTTTATAATAAGAATTTAGGTAGTAATGAAAAGAACATACAATGATAATAAAAAAAAAGAACATATATCGAAAGAACATACAAAATCTACTTAAAGAACACATTCTAAATATAAAAGATAGATGTCATTTTTATATTGATGACATGTTTGGATTTAACTAACATGTTTTTTGTTATATCAATCAATTGTTCTTTTTTCATTATAAATAAACCTATAAATATATATAATCATATGATCTTGAAAAAAATTGTTAAATATTCTTCTTATATCATTATCGTGTTCTATATAAACTTTGTTTTAAAGATAAGTTGAAATCCCATGTAGTGGGAAATTCGAAAGTGATGCCAACACCATTAGATTATCCCTTGCTACTCATGTTTTATATAAACTAGTAACAATATATTTTATATTATTCTGCCAAAATTGTTAAAAAAAATAAACATCATATACTATTGTCATGTTCTTTACATGTACAACATAAAAAAGAACAGCGCATATCAAAATTGTTAATTAGAACAAATATAAAAAAGAACACGTACAAATGCCAAAAGAACGTTCTTCTTCTTGAACACAAATACCTTGAAATAGTGATATCAATGACATTAATAATAATAGCAACAACTTTAATAATAATTGCCAATATTAATAATTAATAAGTACAACAACTACAATAATAATAATCATTTTGAACAATTGTACTAGTAAATAGTAGTATTAGTAGTAATAGTAATCGTATAAAGTAATACTAATACTAATACTAATACTAATAATAAATAACAATAATAATAATAATAATAATAATAATAATAATAATAATAACAATAACAATAATAATAATAATAATAATAATAATAATAATAATAATAATAATAATAATAATAATAATAATAATAATAATAATAACAGTAATAATAACAACAATAATGGCATCAGTAATACTAATAATCATAATAATCATCATAATAATCATGATACCAGTAACAATAATAACAACAATAATAATAAGTTTTTAAATGTAAGCATGATATGAACTTATCTGATTTGATCTGATCTAATATGAGCCGATCCGAACTTATCTCATCCGATCCGATCTTATCTCGATATGAAATAAGTAAAAATAAGGTGAACTAAACATAGACTGAGCTGGTTTAGGAACAGGGGGACTAACCATCTTCTGGAAGGGGAAAGAATCTCATCAAATATTTGGGAATTAGTTGACATTCAACACCACATTTTGAAGGAGGGCAGGAATCTTCTTGGAAAATCACTTTAATCCTGGAGAACCAGATAAACCACCAAACAATATCCTAACCATTTCTAAATGTAGTTCTTTGATTTTTCTTTCGCATGTTTTATAAAGATGTTCCTCTTATAATAGGGAATATGATCTTATTTGAACAACAACATTGAGAGAGAAAAAAATAATTAGATAAGTACCAAAAGGAAAAGAGAAATTCCACAAATTAATCGAGAGAGATTGCAAAACTGAATTTTGTTTGACATTTTTTCACATTCCCACCAGGAGCAAATTATAAAAAAACAAAAGAAATTTTGTTTTATAGGTTTGTCAAGACAACAAGCGAGTTACACTATAGTTCCATTTTAATTCCTTCCAAATTGATATCTTAATACCAAATATAGTAATATAATGTATGTATACTGTTTTAGTCCCAAATTAATTGATAGAGTTTGACTTTCTTACATGTCAATGCAAAGTTTTGACCATTAATGTCTTCAATACTCTTTCGTATTTTTTATCTTTCCTAGTTTGACTTTGCGCGTTTGCCAATGCACTTATTCAACCTTAAATATCTTTCATTACATATTAGTAAAAATTATAATTATTGGATATTAATAAAATACTCATTGAGACGAATCAAACAAGACCCCACATGACTATATTTTTTTCTTATATATTGAGAAGAATTTAAAAGATTCTCTATAATTGTGAATAGTGTCAAGATTCCAAGTGAGAAAGATAAAAAAATACGAGAGGAGTACATGTCAATGCAAAAAGATGTAAAAAGCTGGTATTTTAAAAATATACATTGTAACATTATCTAATAACATCTTACATTCTCACATTTGCTTATATATATATATTAATAGAAGGATATGGTCAATAGAGGTTAAGTGAATTGTGCACATGGTCAAATTATATCGATTAACATGAAGCAGATGGAAAGACTTGATCTAAGTAGGAATGATCCTATATCCTGAACCTTAAAAGTTCGAAGAGCTAATGACTAAATTGTTCGAACTCAAAATTATCCAATTTAAACTCAGTAGAAACCCGATTAAAATCATCCCGACATTACAATCTCCTAATCTGAGATTGCATTGATGACTAGTTATGTTTTATCCACTTGTCCAACAAGTAAGCTGTAGGCTTAGCTTCCTTGTCGAGCAAGTAAAGTAGTATCTTGAGTGTTCTTCAGTTGGAGACTTGTGCAACGATGTCTGAATCCTCTTAGTCCTTGGTCTTGGCTCTGCTCCCGAACCTGCACAAAGGGACCCACCCTGGAGGTTTGGGTGGTGGTTCCCCCTCCGATGCTTAAGTCAGTTATCAGGAGTAGTGAGAGAAAGTAGAGATAGAAAGAGAAAGTGAGAGAGAATTTTATCAGAGTAACTTTGCACTGTTTGCATTGAATGTATGTTTCTCCTGATTTCAGGGGTATTTATAGTGATAGCAAGTTGACAGCTATCCTTAAAACCTGCCCTAGAATAGTGGCTTCTGATTGGCTGGGGGATCAGATCATGACACGTGGCGGACCGGGGACCGGTGAAAGTCTATTAACCACTCTCCTTCGACCACCTGGTAGTCTTGGATTCCGATTGTTGGGCGGAAATTCAATCCTTTTACCCCAACCGAGTATAGCCCGGAGATTAAGCCTTATTTTTATTTTAAATAGGGTGACACGTGTACGGCTCTGATGAGCCCATGTGTCGTTAAGGGAGCCGTAGATGTTAGGCTACAACATTTGCCCCTAAAAGGGCTTTCACTGTTGGCCCATCTGACGGTTAATGCCCTTTTACCCAAGGTAGCTTTTTGTTGGCCCGTCTGACGGTTAAGGCCCGTTTTAAAGAAGGTAGTGTATTCAAAATGAAGGAAATGACGCGCCCTTTCCAGGATTTTACCGGTCATAACCGACCGTTACCTTCTTTTCTTCGGTCATTTCTAACCAGGAATATTTTTTTGTTATTTTTTTTTTTTTTTTTTTTTTTTTTTGCATATATCCCTTGGGCGAGAATCACCCGAAGAAGGAAAACGTCCAAGTATGGATGTCCACCTTAGGGATATTCTCGTCTAAGATAATGAAACACTTTCTCTGGACGAGAATCACCGGAAGAAGGAAGGCGTCCATTCTTGGACGGCCACTTTCTTTGGGTCATTCTCGTCTGAGAAGCCGAATGCTTTTGGACGAGTACCTTGAGACTCGTCCAAGTCGTTGCCCAATTTTCTTGGACGAGGGTAACTTGAAGAAGGAAAACATCCTTGCTTGGACGAGCACCTTCTTATGCCTCTGGACGAGTATCCTTTTGACTCGTCTAAGTGGTTACCACTTTTCTTGGACGAGGGGTAACTTGAAGAAGGAAAACGTCCTTGCTTGGACGAGCACCTTCTTTGCCTCTGGACGAGTATCCTTTTGACTCGTCTAAGTGGTTACCACTTTTCTTGGACGAGGGTAACTTGAAGAAGGAGAACGTGCTTGCTTGGACGGGTACCTTCTTTGGGTTATTCTCGTCTGAGGGTTTTTAATGCCTCTGGACGAGTATCCTTTTGACTCGTCTAAGTGGTTACCACTTTTCTTGGACGAGGGTAACTTGAAGAAGGAGAACGTCCTTGCTTGGCCGGGCACCTTCTAATGCCTCTGGACGAGTATCCTTTTGACTCATCTAAGTGGTTACCACTTTTCTTGGACGAGGGTAACTTGAAGAAGGAGAACGTCCTTGCTTGGACGGGCACCTTCTTATGCCTCTGGACGAGTATCCTTTTGACTCATCGAAGTGGTTACCACTTTTCTTGGACGAGGGTAACTTGAAGAAGGAAAACGTCCTTGCTTGGACGGGCACCTTCTTAATCCTCTGGACGAGTATCCTTTGGACTAGTACCTTTCCCTGGACGAGGATGGCTCGAAGAAGGAAAGCGTCCATGATTTGGACGGCCACCTTCTTAGGACCATTCTCGTCTGGGAGTCTTCTAGAGACTTTGGACGAGTACCTTTCCCTAGACGAGGATGGCTCGAAGAAGGAAAGCGTCCATGATTTGGACGGCCACCTTCGTGGGACTATTCTCGTCTGGGAGTCTTCTAGAGTCTTTGGACGAGTACCTTTCCCTGGACGAGGATGGCTCGAAGAAGGAAAGCGTCCATGATTTGGACGACCACCTTCTTGGGACCATTCTTGTCTGGGAGTCTACTAGAGTCTTTTGACGAGTACCTTTCCCTGGACGAGGATCGCTCGAAGAAGGAAAGCGTCCATGATTTGGACGGCCACCTTCTTGGGACCATTCTCGTCTGGGAGTCTTCTAGAGTCTTTAGACGAGTACCTTTCCCTGGACGAGGATGGCTCGAAGAAGGAAAGCGTCCATGATTTGGACGGCCACCTTCTTGGGACTATTCTCGTCTTGGAGTCTTCTAGAGTCTTTGGCGCTTGTTGGGCCCTTCTTGGGACTATTCTGTCTTGGAGTCTTCAAGTCTTTGGGCGAGTACCTTTCCCTGGACGAGGATGGCTCGAAGAAGGAAAGCGTCCATGATTTGGACGGCTACCTTCTTGGGACCATTCTCGTCTGGGAGTCTTCTAGAGTCTTTGGACGAGTACCTTTCCTTGGACGATGATGGCTCGAAGAAGGAAATCGTCCATGATTTGGACGGCCACCTTCTTGGGACAATTCTCGTCTGGGAGTCTTCTAGAGTCTTTGGACGAGTACATTTCCCTGGACGAGGAGAGCTCGAAGAAGGAAAGCGTCCATGATTTGGACGGCCACCTTGCTTAGTTAAGGAAAGGGTGAGTCTCATCCTTGCCTTTGGACGATCTTCAGACTCTCAAAGAAGCTAAGTATAATTGTGGCTCGTCCCTCAAACTTAACTAGTCCTAAAAGTTCGAAGGTTTTAGTTGTATCCCCCCCTTCTTGGGCTTAGTTCATCCTTGTATTCTGGACGAGCTTTGCACCAAGAAGGAGAGAGGCCAACATTGGCCGAGCCAACATAAACTCTTTCGTTTAGGACGAGCTTAAATACTTGTAGGCAATTTATATATTGCTTTTTATGGACGAACCATGTTTTGGCCGGCTTCCTTGAGGAAGCCACGCTCTTCTCGAAGTAGTGAACCCTTACTAGAGCCTTTGCTACTTAGCTGACCTTGCATTTGAAAGTAAGATTCCTTTACTAAGGCTTGCTTATTTCAAGTCGGCTTCCTTTTAGGGACCATGACGTTTCTCTTACTAGAGACTGTCATTATTTGATTAACCATATGTGCGATATACCTTTTAGGTTTATTACACCTTGGCCGGGCTCTTTGAGGAAGCAATGTGTGTCAGAGAAATGGTTATTTCCCGTTATGATGTCCATTGTTTATCCTTTTCTTTGAACGTTTTAATGTTCTTTGTAATTTTGTCTAAGTTAATGTCACTTTTAGGCCACTAGACCAACTGGTGGTAAAGATGCCCCAAAGTGAACAACTTAGTAAAAAATAAAGGAACAATATAGGGAGAAAGTAGGAATTGTATTATATGAATTTTGCTTGACTAAGTGTCAAGATACATGTATACAATTCTTTTTCTCTTTTTTGTGCCGTGGCACTTGTTTGGTATTACAGACTACTGTAGATTTCTTGCCGATTGACTGAGTCAGACGTTGTACTTTTTTCAATGTGTCTGAGTTCCAGGTGCGCTATATTGGTCGTCCATCCATGTCTTGGAGACGAAAGTTCCGCTTCGCACTTCCTGGACTATCAGACAGGGTCCTTCACAATCTCGGACGTTTTCCTTTCGCCGCCGACCTTCCGTCGGGTCTTGCTTATCTGCCTTCCATGATGATGGTTTCGAGTAGTTAGGTAACATTCCCTAGCCGCTCGCTGGTCTCCATACAAGGAGCCAATCTTGCCATCATCACACTCATACTTCATCAACATCAGGTGAGTTACTATTACTGCTTTGACATGATTCAGAGTTGGTCGTCCAAGAATGACATTGTAGGCTGTCAAGTCTCGGACCACCAAGAACTTGATAAACAGAGTTCTTGAGACTTCCTTCTCTCCCACTCGAACGGGCAAAGTCACCGTTCCCATGGGATGGATGACTCCTCCCCCAAACCCTATGATGGGATAGTGAACGGGAACTAAGTTCTTCTCCTCAAATTTTAGTCTGGACAAGCAATCAGCACTAATGATGTCCGTCGAACTTCCGGTGTCGATCAGGATCCTTCTTACTCTCAAGTTTGCTATTTTCATTTCTACAACCAAGGGATCATCACGGGGAGTCCTCAACCTGCCCCGATCTTGCTCACTAACTACCACCCTTGGGAAGGGCTCAGCCTTTGTCTGATCAGCTAACAACACTTGGCCGAGCTCCCTAAGGTAGTTTTTGTGCCCTCTATTGGTTGGTCCCCCAGCAGCAAATCCACCTGAGATTACGAGAACAACATCTTCGTCTGTGCTTGCACTCTCTTTCTTCTTGTTATGCCAATCATCTTTCCTTGGAAACTTCCTTCCCCCTTGCGGCATATAGGAATTCATCTTTCCTTTTCGGGCTAACTCTTCCAAAGCTCTCTTGAGGTGCTTACATTCATTAGTCTCATGACCACAATCCTTGTGGAAGTGACAATACTTGCTCTTATCCCTATTTCTATAAGGGGTTTTCATCTCAGCTGGGGCCTTCAACTCATATTGATCCTTGATCTCCATGAGAATGGAGTATTGGTCTTTGTTAAACTCAATAGGATTGGATGAAGTGGTGGTTGCGACTATAGCCCAGGTCTCGGCCTTTTTGGGGTTGCTCTTCTTTGGCTGAGCAACCTCTTCAGGCTTCTTAGACTCGGGATGTTTTGCTTCAGCACACACTTCGGTAGCGTGGATAAACGCTTCCGCTTCTCTTAAAGCCTCAGCAAGAGTGGAGATTTTCTTCTTAACATGATCAAACTTGAAACTTCCTGGCCTTAGACCCCTGATGAAGGCGTCAAAGGCTACTCCAGCATTAAGATCTTGGATCTGAAGTGCTTCTAGGTTAAATCTCTTAACAAAACTTCTAAGAGCCTCCTTAGGTCCCTGGACGACCTTGCCTAGGTGCATGCTTGTCTTTTGCTCTTGCTTGTTGGCAACAAAGTGACTAGTGAATAAGAAACTGAGTTCAGTAAAATTGTTGACTGAATTGGGGGGAAGATTATTGAACCACTTCTGAGCTACTCCCTTCAAGGTAGCTGGGAAATTCTTACACCAAGTAGCATCGTCCACTCCTTGGACGTACATCTGATGCTTGTAAGCAGACAGGTGATCGTCTGGATCAGTAGTTCCATCGAAAGGCTCAATGGTTGGGAGTTTTACCATTGGGAAGGGGGGCGTCTCCATAATCCTGGCCGAGAATGGAGTAGGCCAGTTGATTTGGAGAGCTCCCAGTTGTCCCTCAATGGGTATGAACTCCTTGCGATATTCTTTCATTACTGGGTTGGATGAAGTGTTGGCTGGTTTTGGACGCCTGTAGACCATGGGCTGAGCCACGGTCTTCTCCTGCCGTGGATGAACAAGAGAGTGGCTTAAACTTCGGCCTTCCCCTCTGGACGACAACCTCAAAGGAGGGTCTCTCAGGTATGGGGTAGATCCTGTAGCTGAACGTTGCAAAGCCGCAGCCCTCTTTGCCTCTAAGTACTCCGCGCGTCGGTTTCCATTCGGTGCCCACTAGGATGGACATGGTCCCGGGTCCTCACCACCGAGGTTCCAGTCCATCTTTCTTCTCTCGATCGGTATCTTTCGGCCGCTTTCCCTCTCTGTCCTCCTAAAGGGTTCCCGACGAACGAGTCGACTAGGACCTCGGACGATCTACTTGAGAACGTCCTCTAGGACGAGGTGGATTGTTAGCAGCTGGCTCCGAGTTGTGATGGAAAAACAACATATTGCTTTTAATCTGTTCCTGGACGACCTCCGCCATCCTGGTCTGGAAATCATTCAAAACATTCTCCAGGTGGGCGGCAGTCACTGGACGATCTAGATTAACTTGGATGACCGGTTGCTGACTTGGTCCCGGAACATTGACGATGGATGGAGGTCTATCTCTTCCTCGAGGTGGTCTTTCATGCTCCACCGTATCTTCGACATTAACTTGAAGGCTTCGATTTCTGGCAATGTTGGATGATTGACAATCAGACATCGTTGCGTCTCCCCACAAACGGCGCCAAATGTTTTATCCACTTGTTCAACAAGTAAGCTGTAGGCTTAGCTTCCTTGTCGAGCACGTAAAGTAGTATCTTGAGTGTTCTTCAGTTGGAGACTTGTGCAACGATGTCTGAATCCTCTTAGTCCTTGGTCTTGGCTCTGCTCCCGAACCTGCACAAAGGGACCCACCCTGGAGGTTTGGGTGGTGGTTCCCCCTCCGATGCTTAAGTCAGTTATCAGGAGTAGTGAGAGAAAGTAGAGATAGAAAGAGAAAGTGAGAGAGAATTTTATCAGAGTAACTTTGCACTGTTTGCATTGAATGTATGTTTCTCCTGATTTCAGGGGTATTTATAGTGATAGCAAGTTGACAGCTATCCTTAAAACCTGCCCTAGAATAATGGCTTCGATTGGTCGGGGATCGAGATCATGACACGTGGCGGACCCGGGAGGCTGGTGAAAGTCTATTAACCACTCTCCTTCGACCACTTGGTAGTCTTGGATTTCGATTGTTGGGCTTTACCCCAATCGAGTATAGCCAGAGATTAAGCCTTATTTTTATTTTAAATAGGGTGACACGTGTACGGCTACGATGAGCCCATGTGTCGTTAAAGGAGCCGTAGGTGTTAGACTACAACAAGTTACACGAACAAATCCGATCAGTAACCTTACCCGAAACAAAAATTGATACGACCTAATCCGAGTTCAATCCAGAACATGCAATATTAAAAAATGGCCTGATCCGATATGATATGACATGAACTCGGTGTGAACGACCCGGTAGTTGGGTCTACTACACCTTGCAAGCATATTATATTTCAGTTAATTTCATTTCAGTTAATTTAATTTAATTTAATTTAATTTCAGTGCAGTTAATTTAATTTAATCTAATTTCAGTAAAAATAAGTTGAAAAGCATGGCCTATATGTAAAAGAAAGTAATGATAGAAATGGTAATTTTGAACGAAAATCAGTGTGCATAGTTCCTTGAACGTTGAACGAAGTTTTTTCTTTAGAAACAAGACCATTAATAGTCAATTATACAATTGTGCTTTCTAGAAAATAATAATTCTTATATAATTATATCTATATATGGACAGATGAAAACTTTATAATATACACAAAAATCAATTAATTATAGGTATGTGAATTGCACTTGTTTCTAAACTATTTTATTGTAAATATTTCATGAATATATATATAGAGTACGACTATCTAATTGTTATTGTTATGTTGCCGATGACATAAGCCATCATAACACGATCAGAATTAAAAAAAATTATATAATAAAAATTTCAGACGATAATTTGGTGAGGCAAGTGATTGAATTGCTCAATCGAGGAGTATCTCGTTTTCCGGAGTGAATGTAAATATAGGTGTTACTAAGAGGAGAACTGAGGATTGAGGAAGATGAAAGATGAAAGATGAAAGATGAAAGATGAGAAGAACCAATAAACGGACAAAACATCCCGTTTTATGCGGCGATAGAAGTTAAAGGTACAACTGATGAGGTTTGTCTAGTAGCAATTTGGAATGGAATCAAATTGACTTCCATCTCCGCCTTGCATCCTAGATTGACTCTCTTGCTCACTCATCATTATTGACAATAGTTTTATGTTTGGCTCTCCCAATGCTCTATTGTCTACCTTCTTAGTGTTGTGGATTTGTCCCCCGTTTGAGTCAAACTTGAAGAAGTTTAATATTATTAGAAATATAAATTCTCTCTCATATATATATATATATATATTTGGGACCCTGGCAAATGTCCGTTCTTTTCCTGGAGAAAGAGTAGATTTTTGAAATTTTCACATTCCCTATTTGAACATATTTTTGTCTTACATACAACAACAAAAATTATAATGCAATAACTTTGAATATTCTAATTCTAACATGAATTGGTTTTGTAGAAAAGCCCTAATTCTAATTGAATTTCCAAATCTAATTGTAGTTTGTTACTTTATTACGTTAGTATAGTCAATATTTCTTTTTATACGTTACTTTAAAATAAAATTTTAAATATAGTATAAATGAATCTTATTTTAAATTAGTTTTTAAACACTTTCCAATGGTACAAAATTTATAATTTTCCGAACTATATATTAAAAGTTATAGTCGATTTACTATACTTAAATTTTTCATTGTGAACCCTCTTTTTAATCTTATCCTAAGCTCTACACATGCCTTTTCATTACTTTGTAACTCTACTTATTTTAAAAAAATGACATGACAGTTAATAAACGCGAAAAATGACGTCCAATGAGGACGCCAAATGTCGCAACCTATTGAGTGGCTTTTGGACATTGCTTTATATATTAGTTATATGATATATATTCTATTGTTCTTTATCAATAAGTAACTTGTTTTTTGTAATTTGTAAGAATAAAGTTAGAGATATGACAAATATCTATAGTGAATGTTTTGCATTCGTAAGTGTGAAATTAAAAGTGTGCAACTATTGGAAAATGAAGGAATTACTCCCTCATTTTTTATCATTCTCACTTTTTTATGCGCGTCTTCCAATGCACCTCTTTGAACTTAAATATATTTCACTATATATTGGTAAAAATTATAATGATTGAATAGTAATAAAGTAATAATTGAGACGAATCAAGCAAGACCCGACATGATTATATTTTTTCTTATAAATTAAGAAAAATTGAGAAGATTCTCTATAAGTATGAATAGTGTCAAGATTCCAAGTGAGAAAGATAAAAAACAGAGGGAGTATATAAAACTTAAAAGGTACAAGGAAAGTTTAGCAAATTCTTTCTTAAGGGCGAAATCTAAATTATACTTCCTCCATTTTCTTTAACTGTTGTAATTTGGCTTTAACACTATTTACGTAGTACCCGTGACAGAAAATTCTAGACTAATATAATATAGGGAAATTCCCACTGGTAGGCTCTTATTCTTGAGAAAACCCAATGGTAGATTCAAATTTTTTTTCTACCCATTGCTAGGCCTCAATTTTCCTAATTTACCCCAAATGTAGCATAAATGAGGCTTAAACGTCAATTGCATGATTAATTTTAATACATATGTTAAGTTTTGCCTAAGCCTTACTAAGCCAAAGGTCAACGATATACATTGACAAACATGCACAGTTTATATATTTCATAACATAGATTAACTCAAAGGGATAGAATCTTTATTTTTAATTAATTTCATTTCATTTAAAATTGTGGAATCTTTCCTATTTCTTAAGTTGTATTGGTTTCTCCCATGATCCCAAATAGGAACAAAAAGAAAACAAGGGAGTAGACACAAAAGATACTCATAATACTCATAGGTAATTTCTAGTGCTTGAGAGTTGAGAGTGGCACAAAAGATAGTTTATACGGGTTACATGCATGTCTATGAGTTTTGGACATAGTATCATGTACTAGGTGTAGACACATAACTTTGTCTCTCTTTGTAGCACCCAATGATAAAACATACGATCGTCATAATTGGGTACGGAGGAGGAGCAACTAAAAGTCTTGCACAAAACATTTTTGAGTCAAAAAATACATTTTAAATTCCATTTTAAATAAAACCCATTTAAAAGCCCAATTAATTATTCCTGTTGATTAATTGAATTTAAAAAAAAAAATTTATTAAAATTATTTTTCATAAAAATCATATTTTATGATTTAAGTATGTTATTCGAGTGATAAGGATCAATATACGATAACAAAAAATGGTTATTTAAGATAAAAAGAAAAACCCGGATAACATTAGTGGAAAAAAACATCAAGTGCCCGGTAAAAAAATCGTACAAATGCTCCGCATTTAACCAGCGAGACGTCATACGAGCACTTGAGCATTTATTTAATGCTCCAATTGAAAACCGGATCACTTATATTCACAAGTGCTCCGGTTGTATTAAAAAACAGGAGCATATATGAATTTATATGCTTAAAATAAGTCAATTGCTCCGGTTGATAAGAAAAATCGGAGCACTTGTGACTTAAATGCTCTTGTTTTTTGTTATCAACCGAAGCACTTGACGTATTTTTTTTAAATAATTTGCGCTGGTTACATTATATTTCTAGAGCATCTATTACAATACAACACTAGTTGCAACATTTACACAATGCATCACGGCAGTTGGCTCGCGACCTCCTTTTCACCACCACACTTACACTCTTCGTGCCCCTCATCACCACCATAATATGTACATTATACAAAAAGTGCACATGAAATTTAAAATCAAACTAATAAACATTCAAATTAAAATATTATTATTA
This sequence comes from Beta lomatogona, assembly GCA_947646795.1. Taxonomy (NCBI): domain Eukaryota; kingdom Viridiplantae; phylum Streptophyta; class Magnoliopsida; order Caryophyllales; family Amaranthaceae; genus Beta; species Beta lomatogona. The sequence continues at coordinate 336,410 of CANSNZ010001329.1, forward strand.
TATAAAGTGTAGAATTGAGTTACAAAATAAGACAGTAGATTTAAATAAAGTATGTGTTTACAACATATATTATCTAGAATTCAAATTCATAGACAACTATTAGTATGAAAGGAAGCAGACTTCTCTCGAACTTCATTGATCTCCTCAATAGTAAATGGCTCCTCCCTTGATGTGTGGTAAACCTAACAAGATCAAAGATACAATTATATATAAGCCATAATTTGTCCTTCAAATGAATTTCTTACAAGTAAAAAGTCATTTTAAGTCCATTATAGGCCATTTTGCCATTAATTATATTCTTTTCATACCATAGCATATACTTTTACCTTTAATTCTAGTCTAATATATTGTTAAAGGATTACTAGGATGATTACCAGGCTAATTTGATCGTTCTAGTCAATTTTTCGCAAAAAAAGGCCATTTCAAGGCCTTTTTAGGTCGATTTGGTTCAAATTTATCCTTTCCATACCACAACATGTAATTTTAGATTACAATCTAGCCTAACATGTTGTTTAACAATTACTAGGATGATTACATGTCTAATTTGATCGTTCTAGTCAATTTTATGCAAGTTGAGGCAATTTCGAGGTCGTTTTTGGCGGTTTTGGGTCTAATTCATCCATTTCATACCATAGCATGTAATTGTACCTTATATTCTAGTTTAATATGTTGTTTAAGGATTACTAGGATGATTACAAGTCTAATTTGATCGTTCTAGTCAAGGTTGTACAAGTAAAGGCCATTTTAAGGCCGTTTCAGGCCGTTTTGGGTCAAATTCATCCTTTTCATACAATAACATGTAATTATAGATTACAATCTAGTCTAATATGTTGTTCAAGGATTACTAGGATGATAACACGTCTAAATTAATCGATCTACTCAAATTTGTTCAAATAAAGGCAATTTCAAGGCTGTTTTAGATCAAATTCATCCATTTTGCACCATAGCATGTAATTTTAAGTTACATTCTAGTCTAATAGGTTGTTTAAGGATTACTAGGATGATTACAAGGCTAATTAGATCGTTCTAATCAATTTTGTGCAAATAAAGGCAATTTTGAGGCTGTTTTGGGTCAAATTTATCGATTTCATACCATAGCAAGAAATTTTAGGTTACATTCTAGTCTAATATGTTGTTTAAAATTAATAGGATAATTACAAGTATAATTTGATCGTTATAGTCAATTTTGTGCAAGTAAAGGCCATTTCAAGGCCGTTTCAGGCCGTTTTGGGTCATTTATCCTTTTCGTACCATTGCATGCACTTTTAGCTTATATTCTACTCTAACATGTTGTTTAACGATTCTTGGGATGATTAAAAGTCTACCATAGCATGCAAAATTAGCTAATTTGATCGTTCGAGTCAAGTTTGTGCAAGTAAAGGCCAATTTGTGCAAGTTCTTTATGGACTAATTAGGATGAGATTAAACCAAGTCATAGTTTGTATAGGGGAGGCAATGTTACGAACCTTCTCAAGATTATCGACTTCCGTGCAACAATAAAATATATCGTACATAAACCACATCACAGAATAGCCGCAAGCAACCCTATCATGTTATTGTGCACACTAAATTCAAAATCTTACCCAAAAAAATAATTCTCAAAGTGACGAACAATAAACTTGGGAAACTTATAACTTAAAGATAGGACAATTGGAATCATTTACCTTCACTGATTTCCATTCAGGAAGTGTGACTCTTCTTAGACCATATCCACGTAATCTCTTCATCATACTACAAGACCACATTTTATAATAGTTGCAATGCCATGATGTTAATAAAGAACTAAAAGGAAATGAAAATATAACAATACCTATTCAATATGTTATTTATTAGTAAGGCTCGGGTGGTTCTCGACACATATAATCAAAATGGTATATTGTGTGATTTAAAGGAGATATAACTAAGAACATCCAATGGAGACTACAATAAAATTTGAAGTTCAACAATCATGTGTCCCCGTAGTAGTTATTTAAAATAGCATTATGAAAAGACATTATCAATTAGGTACTAAAACATACTCTTCAAGGTATGAAACAATAATATACTTATCTCCCGATCAAACTGATGCTCTAATACTCCTTTCAATATACTCATTTGCTTCTGTATGGTTGTTCAAGCAATTGGTATCACAAATCTCTTGTGGACATAACCACCCAAATTTTAAAACAGAATCACATCCAAGTAAATCTTCGTAAAGTGCACTAAAATAAGAACTAAGTTAAGTTAGAATGAAAACCGTCAACAACTAACAAACGTAACAGTAGTAACTTTAATTATATCACCTCATGAAGACTTGTAATATGGATACATTTAACATCGTGCAAGAGAGGAATTCGCGAATATCCACTTTATATACCCAAGTGGCTGTATAGTCACCTAGGTAGTGGAATTGAGACTCCTCCAAATCAACCTTTATTGGGGAGGAATCGGTCAAGTTGCTAACACGAGCATGTAGTCAAAAACATGACTTGCTAAGAGACTGGACCACTAATTCACACACAAGTGGAGTTCCTTTTGGTGTCGCATCTGGAGATGAACCCTTGGTTGTAATCTTTCCTACAATTAATATTGCACTCTTGGGTTGTGAATCCGCCTTGTTATTGTTAGCTTTTAAGTCCACCTCATTCTCTTTTGATTGGTTTCCTTCCGAACCCTCTTTGTTCACATCCATATTCTTCACTTTTTTTGCCTTTTTTGTTTTCTGCAAAGCCTATTCAAGAAATACACCAATTAAAGGCACAAAACGACATAGTTGAAATACTAATTAGGAGGAAATAATACATATTTTACCTCATTTGAAAATCCCACCCAAGCACATGGCCATATCACGAAACTACCATACGCGTCGTTGAGAACAATGCGACTCCAATCTGGCCTAGGGACCAACAATGAGAAATCTTCAAATCCACATATAATGGTGTCTGTAGACACACTAAAATAAGAACCTGCTACCGCCAACAAATGCGATGTCTGACCCTCTCTCGGTGGTTGCGCCCGACCATAAGCGGCCACAACCAACTCAGCATATGTTAATTCGGGAAGTAAAAGATCGCAAGGGGTCTCCTCCTATTTAAAAAATAATTGGCTAGTCAAAGATTAACAATAGATATCATATAGTTTGTCGGAAAAGAAACTTAAAAAGTAATTTTTTTTATGTCTAAATCAGGTACTGGGGGATCAAGTGGTGGAGGTTTAGGTATCGAACCAGGTACCTCTAAAGGTGTCTCGGGATCTTAATGGCTTAAATTAATTGTTCTAAGGAGTGACATTGAGCTCATCAAAACTAGGTAACCCCATGTGCTCCAAGATGGCGCTGAATTGATTCTTCATCCTTTTCTCAAGCTCCTCTATTGCATATTTCATTTTCCTCTCCATATCTTGTGATGCATTAGACACTGAGCTTGATATTGTGGCGGAGTACTCTTCACCATAAACTTTTCTTAAGCCTAGTCGTACCCCTCCTTTGCCTTTCAATCCTCCATCATGGTCCTTGCCTATTACCATATATAAGGCATCCTTGTTCGCTTTTGGAACAAACTCGCCTGTAACCTCTTTGTGCTTCCATCCAAGCTAGTGAAATAAAGAACACGTAAGGAAACGTTTAGTTGGAAATTGAAAAACAAAATTTAAATAAAGTGTTGCTAAATACTAACCACTGCCTCGGCTTTCTTCTTCGTTCCCGGATCAAAAGTGAACGTTACCAATCAACAACTCGATCAATCTTCTTTGTCGTAACTGTAGAGCTAGAAGATGCCCCCGATCATGAGCTCTTGCTTGGGTAAATTTCATCTTCTTTAAGCCACTCCTCTCTTCCCTCCTAATAAGTTTTAGAACCCATATGATGATAAAACTTCTTCTTGATTGAACTTATGTAAGCTTTAGCACGCCTTTCCTGTATATTTAAAATAAAATAAATAAATGACAGGTAACTTTAAGTTAATAGATGCATATAATACAAATAACAAAGTAACTATAGACATAAAAAAGCTACTGTCATCAATAAATTTGTATAGTAAGATTAGATTGACTAAAATGATGACCAATGATCATTATATGCCCATGTATAAGAAAATGATGCAACAGCTTATCAATGAACTTGAAAAGACAAATCGCTTCCATGCAACAATATTTTTTTTTTAACACTGGGCGAATAAACTAAGAGAAAAGGAAAAGAACAAAATTTAAACCGAGAAAGACGTCATGGTAGCTAGACATCTTTTAGCCACCTTATCCGCCTTAGTGACCATATCCCTAGAAACCTTTATGACCATACACCAAGTGAAATCTTTGAGCAATTCGTTTGATATTGTCGATGGTCCAGATAATGTTGATATTTGGAGTCATTTTGTTCTGCAAAAGAGACACAAGGTTAATGGAATTTGTGAAGAAAGAAACATGCGTGTAGTGATTCTGAATTGCCCAAGTCATTGCATGAAGACAAGCCAGCGCCTTTGCATGCAAAGCTGAAATTGCCACACCATAGGTGCCACCAAGGGGCTCATTTCTTCTTTTTAGACACCATCCTGCACCCATAATTTTGAATTTGGGAGACCAGGCTCCATCAATCGAAACTTCTCTTTGAGCAAAACCATCACAAACTCTACCAAGATTAGCCCCATAAAAGCCAGGAGGATGATCATGCTTAATCTCTGGTGGATGGAGAAAATTTAAATTGGGGAGATGCTATTGAGTACTCCATCTGATGTGGAGTTGATGAAAATGCTGCACTCTTTGGGTGATATCCAGACTCATAGGTGAGGAACCACAAATATTCTCATTTCGATGCATCCAAAGACTCCAAAGTGCAATGGTAAAATGAAGTAATCTTGCATTGTTGATACCATCCTCGCTTTTAAACATCAGGATTTGGTTAATGATCCAATCATCTAAGGAATTGGGATCATATGATATTGCTAGAATCAAAAGGTTATTTTGACTCCAGAAGGAAGAAGCTACTACACAATCTCTGAAAATATGGTTCTGAGTTACCATATGAGCAATACAATGATAACATTGAGGCACTGATAAAATACCTCGTTTGTGAAGATTTTCTCTAGTTGGTAATCTGTTGCGTACAAGTTTCCAGAGAAAGACTTTCCAATTTGGAGCAATAGGAAGATGCCATATGATTTTGAAAATTATATCACCCTGACTACCAGAACCAACAGCAGAGGAGGAAATCATAGCATAGGCATTTTTAATAGTGAAATTACCAGAATGGTATCCTTTCCAATAGAGAAAATCCTCTTCATCACCCATGGAAAGTTCCATAGCAAAAATACTTTTCGCATCCTCAAAAGAAAAGAATGTTCGAACCAGTTCCTGGTTCTAAGAGTGAGTAGGCTAGTGAATTAGATGCGACACTTTCCAGCGAGCAGCCTGACCCAGGGTAATCTCAGAGTGTGAAACAGGAATTTCACATTTTTTCCATTCCCGAATTTCCAAGCACGACCATTAAATAAATTAATTTCAGCCCTACACAAGCCTCGAAGCCCTCACGACATTGGAGAAGTGATTGGTAGAACACGAAACAGGAATTACACCATTAACCCAACGACTTGAAAACATTTTTTCCATTCCCGAATTTCAAAGCACAACCATTAAATAATTTAATTTCAGCCCTACACAAGCCTCGAAGCCCCCAAGACATCGGAGAGGTGATTGGTAGAACACGACCAGTAGCTAGAAACCTAGGACAACGAGACTGAAACACCCTGGAAACAAGAAAGTTGGGATGTTTGTACATGCGCCACACTTGTTTCATTAGCAAACAAGTGTTCACGATAGCTGGAGAATGAAGACCAATACCTCCCATTCCTTTTGGAAGACGTAAGATTTTCTTTTTAAACCAAGTAATCCCTTTGCGATCTTTGTTAGCCCAAAGAAAGGAACGAAGAAGGGACTCAATTTTTGTCATAATACCCACAGGAAGAGGAAGAGTTACCATAATGTGAGAAGTGGAAGCTACCAAAATGGTGTTGATTAAAATAACCTTTGGAGCAAACGAGAGAGGTAGACAATTCCACTCATGAACTTTTTTAGCCACTCTGTCAACTGTAAATCTAAAATGTTGGGATTTGGCATCCATAATGTCAATTGGCACTCCTAAATGAGTACCAATATTTTGTGCCTGGGTAAACCTAAAACATCTTTAAACAAAGTTTGTCTATCCATAGGGGTGTTAGGACTGAATTTGATTAGGGATTTAGAAGGAGTTATTTACTCCCCTGAAATGGCACAAAATCTAGCTGTTATTTTGGCAATAGTTGAGCAGGCATTCACCGTTGTTTTTAAAAAAAACCTCGCATCATCCGCAAAAAAAGATGATGGATTTTAGGAGAGCGACGACAAACACTTATCCCTGAAAAATCGCCTAAATCTTGACCTAGGGAAAGCATTCGAGAATAAATTTCCATACAAAAGAGAAACAAGTAGGGAGATAAAGGATCTCCCTGTCTAAGACCACAATTGGGATAAAAGCTTTCCGACATTTGACCATTAAGCAGCGGGGAATAAGACACGGTGGACATACATTGAAAAATCAAGTTTATCCACAAAGGAGGGAAACCATAAGCCTTCAAAACCCTAGTTATAAAGTGCCAGTGGACTCTATCGTAAGCCTTATTGATGTCGAGTTTGATGGTAGCAAAAGTGTTTGAACCTTGTTTTCTTTGGTTAATAAAATGAATAAGCTCATGAGAGATAATGTTGTTATCACTCATTAATTGCCCTGGGACAAAAGCGTGTTGGTATTCATTGATTAGGTCAGGCAAAATGCATTTCAGGCGGTTAGCTAAACATTTAGAGACACATTTATACACAGTGTTACAGAGACTGATATGACGAAGGTGACTGGGGTTGGTAGGAGCTTCCATTTTTGGTATAAGCACCAAAATAGTTCTATTCCAAGTTTTAAGCATATTACCTGTATAAAAAAAATGTTGTATTCCTTGAATGATATCCTTCCCCACTATATCCCAATGTTGATGGAAAAATTCAGCTGTGAACCCATTCATACCCGGTGATTTGTATTTCCCAATACTAAACATAGCATCTTTAATCTCAATGTCCGTCATAGGTTGAACAAGCATTTGGTAGTGTTGACTGTTCATCGGATCAATATCCAACTCCCTAAGGACCATGTCAATTTCATCCATGTTTGCAGAGGGTTGTTCATGTTGAAAAATGGATTTGAATGAATTGAAGACCTCGTCTTGAATAGCAGTAGATTCGTAATCCATTGTCCCTCTTGTTTTTGAATATGAAAGAGAGACTTCCTTGTCATTTTTTGTTTCAATTTCGAGTAGAGCATTTTAGAAGGAATATTACCAAACAAGGACCACAATGATTTCATTCTTTGTTGCTAGAACATAAAACCTTCCTGTAAGTGTGGAATAGTATTTTGTAGCGTGTGAAGGTAGTTCTAAGCCTGTGTTAAAGTTATCATATCCAAACCTTGGATCCCCAAATTATCACAAATTTCCTTCCAATTGATACCCTGAAACTTGCGGTGAGCCAAACACCAATTCCAAATCTGTTTGATAACAATTTGTTGTTTTCTAGTGATAACAAAGGCTGGAGATCCCGCTAAAGCAGTGGGCCATAATCATTTAATGAAACCTCTAACTTTAGGTGTTGTTAAACTCCAGTTTTCAAGTTGGTCAGGACAACGATTGTGCTTGATCGTTTGATTTGAATCATAAATAATTGCCGATTGGTCAGAGCAGAGGATTGGTTCATAAATAATAACCATTAGGGTATAGTTCTTCCAATCAAGCATACAATAGGCCCTATCAAAACGTTCCAAAATGAGATTAGTCCCCTCTTGTTTGGTGGTCCATGTAAATGTGGTTCCCACAAAAGAAAAATTCAAGTAATGAAATGAAATGCACCATTGCATAAAATCATTCCAACCTCTAATTGTGTCATTTCCCCCAACTTATCCTCGTAAAACTCTAATTGATTGAAATCCCCCACCAGAATACACTTTGGATATTGAGCAAGTAAGTCATGTAATTGTAGCCAGACTTCACCACGATCTTGGAAACGAGGGGTCCCATACACAAAACACACATTCTATTTCTTACCATTCATTTCAGTTACATCTAGTAGAAGAAAATTAGGAGAAGCCTTAAGACCTAAAACATTAAAATTAGACCAACCCAAAACAAGCAGCCCTCCCCTTGAACCTACAGCATCACTGCTAAAAACAAAATTTGGATTGGTAGCCCTAAACTTGTCACTAATACTACTAATATCACACTTAGTTTCCGAAATGAAAAAAAAAGGATTATGTTGACATATGAGCTACTTCACATAAGGAAATGTTAGGGAGTGGACATCATTTAGGCCCCTAGCATTCTAGGAGATAAATTTCATTTACCCTTTGGAGGCTGAGAAGTGCTAGCCTCAACACTAGTGGGAGTTAAAGAGAGGGCCAAAGTAAATTGCATCTCCATCAGATCATCTGGAACATCATCATCCTTTCAGCTGCGTTGTTTTTTGGCAATCATGTTAAATTCATTCTCTGGAGCAATTCTTTTCCCCCTCCACTTTGAAGATATTTCATCTTCGACTTCTACACCCAGATCCTCAGCCATCACAATGTCAGTAATGGATTTCGATATCCAACCTGCTGCTTTTGACTCCATATTCCAAATCGAAAATCCACCCTTCCTCTCCCATCTCTCCCATTTGAGTCTGCAGCGCTTCAAAATACCAGTCAGTAGGGAGATATTGCCTCACATTTAAGCTTTCAATGTCATTCAATGACTGAGCTCGTTGGAGCGGCCCCAAATTCAGACGCTTTCTTAGCCATAAATTTGCAGAACCCCCATTATTGTGACCAATAGCTGGATAAGGAGTTTGAGGGGAGTTTGGAGGATCTCTTTCCACTACTGGTGGACTATTATAACTACCAGATGAGTTTGAGAAAGTGGAAAAATGCGACGTTGGAGAATGTGAAAACCTTGAGTTATTTGGTTGTATTCTTGTTGGAGAAAAGCTATGAATAAATCTACGAAGTATCTGAGTAGCCTGAGCAAACGTGCTGGAAGTAGGCAAGATACTTGCAGCCTGGGAGTGTAATCTAGTCTGGTTAACCAAGGGCAAGCAAGGAATTGGTGCTAAAAGTGAGGGATCATTAATGTGATCAGTAGATTGATCAATCCGTTGATGAACCACATCATCCAATAACCCAGTTTGGTTTTGCCTAGGGTGTTGATCATCACCAAAATGTTTTTGATTAACCCATTCCGTTATGCCCAAGGTGTCATATAAAGTCCTCGATTGATGAGAACTTTCACCAGTCTCAAGATGATTTGAACTTTGTTGTGTGTGAGAAAAGGGAGGGTTTTGCATGAGAGGGTTTACTTGTGGAATAGAGTGAGAAGAGGAAGGGTAAAATTGCGTATAAGGATCAGTAGATAACCCATACCTTCTGCCCGAAGATTTCACACCACCTTGTGGTAATCTAGAGGAATTCCATTGGCTTCAAACTGGGCTTGCATGTCTGATGCATTAGATTAGATGGCCTAGGAGGAGGAGACATTCGATGTGGTGGAAACTCTTCTTCTCCCGAAAAATATTCCTCCTCAGGAACAACTAGATCTGGATCCTCCATCGGAGTTCCCCTCCACCCATCAGACCCATCACTATCTGAACTCGAACGATTAGGATTATAGAGAGGATAGTCTTCCGGTGTGAATCTTTGATACAAATCCACCCTCGTTGTTCGATACCTAAAGCGATCAGGTAGACCTTCTATTAAGTTAGTATAGAAATGTTGATTGATAGGACCATACAACACCCATGTACTCGAGTTTTCCACAGCCGCCATTCTATTTCTGATCTGTCTTTTAGCATCTTCATCAGAATCAGTACAACCCAAAGTGTAGTGAACCAACCTCCCGCACTTTTTGCAGAATTAAAAAAACCCCCTCGTATCGAAAGTAGACCCATACAACTTGATTGTCATATAGTGGCAAAGAACACCCTGGCATTAAAGGAAGAGATAGATCTACTAGTACCTTGGCTCGAATCTCTGGTGCAGACGGTAAATCCGTCCCTGCATGTTGAACTTGTTCGATGAATCCCACACGATGGAGTGCATGATAAGACCAATCATAGGTGACGTAGGCAAATGGAAGCGCCACAATGCGAATCCAAACTCGAGCATAATTGAACGCAAGGGAGTGTGGGACTTGCGACCAATGACATCGTTGGAAAGTAATTATCCTGCCATCGATACTTGATGTGTGTTGGTGTAAAACACCCTCTAGATCTTGGCGTTGAGAAAAGGTGAAAATATAATAGATGCCTGTACGTTGAACTTGAATAGTTCCTCGACGACGCCATTGTAAATTGACCCGGTTCCTGCACTAATATGGTGTTTGGAGGATTAGGGCCAAAGAAGACCCCAACAACTGATAAATTCCAATTTATAGGTTCATTTTGAGAAAAGGTTGGTGGAGGAGTAATTAAGGCTCCCATTCGAAAGTGAGATGAAGGGTTGGGGCTACTCATAAATGTAGATTTGAGTAGGTGAAGGAATAAAGAAGGGTGAAGTTGTGGAATGAAGATGATAATAAATGCTGAAATCTAACATATTTAAAGGGGGGAAAATCAAACCCTAGCTGATCAAAGCTGCCAAGTGTACTCGGAGTACAGAACCATGGGAATGCATGAAAACCATTTGGGGAATCTATTACCCTAGAATTTAGGCAAAGTAGCAATAGGTACGCTTTGCTTTGAATGGGATTTGTAGAGTAAACTCAATTTCCCACACAAGAAATGTCAACTATTGGGCAATTCCTTAGAGAGAAAACTAAAGTAAGTAAAATTTTTAATAGATTTGGTCGGAAGATGCGCATGCAGCAGGATTTCTGAACAGTAAACTCCACCTTTAATTGGAGAGAGATTGCTTAAACTTCGAAAATATGAGGGAGACGAAAAGTTGCATGCTACAGTAACAGGCGAAAAGGAACTCACTTTTTCCTAGTGAGATATGCTCTCGGTTTTTAGAGAGAGAAAAGATTGAGTTGATTCATGTGAACTGCTCCCATGCAACAGTTGAGATAATTAAGTTAATATCATATCACTATAGTTGAGATAATTAAGTTAATATCATATCACTATATAAGTTATTAAGTTATTATCTATTATAATTAAGTTAATATCATACAGATAAGCTAATATAATTAAGTTAATATAAGTTAATATCATATCACTATATGATATCATAGATAATCACTCTCATACACATGTTTAAAATCTATATAAGTTAATATCATATGACAGTCTATGGTGGCAGGGTTGTTGTTTACTTCAAAGAACCATTGTTTCGTTCAATGCCACAATGATGCCATTAAGCCGACTTTATATTTGCCTGTATATGTTAACAATGGGTTGACTGGTGACTATATCAGCATTGAAAATTCTATCATGGTCTTTTTTGGAACATGACCATGGAAAATGTGGGGCCACAATGAATGTGAGCCACCCACCTAAGCTTTCTTTCACCTTTTCTTTTTTGCTTTGAATCGATTTTAGAAAATACCAAAATCATTTATTCTAATTTATGAAAATGTTTTAAATAATTTCGAAAAATACAAAAACTGAAAAAATTCTGAAAATCCGAAAATTAATTTCGGCCAAAAAAAAATTTACACAGATTTTCTCTCTCCTCACAAATCTTCCATGGATCTTCGATTCTTCTCGAATTTTCAGTAGATCTCTTACTTGGACCCTTCTCTTTCCATGAAATGATAAGAATTCATGAAGAAATCATGAATTTGTGATGGAGAAGTTGTGAAATAGAAGTTTTAATTTTCGATTTTCATGGAAAATTTTGTGGGGAAATTTTGGGGAATTTTTTTTCACTTTCCTCTCTTTTATATTTGTAAATCTATGAAATAGATGAACAAACATAAAATTGATAATCATATGCACACCATGAACACCCAAATTTCCATGGAAATTAAGGTTTGAGTTTCAAAATGAAGAAACTCAAAATCAAAATTCTAGGTCATTATGAATTTACAAAAAAATGGTTTGAATTGTTGTAAGATGTAGGGAAACTGCCGAATTAGGACCAAATTGTGCGTTTTTTGAGTATTGATTACCATTGTTAAAGTAGATGAAGAATTTCAGAGGAGTGAAAAAAAATCGAAAGGTTGAAGATGAAGTTGGGAGAAGATGACTGAACATACACTTTAGGTAATTACTAAAATGGGATTTGGAACGGACATTTTATGTAATTACTAAAATGGGTTTCGGTAATTACCAAAATGTGACAGAAACTAAGAGACAATCCCCATTCCAAAGTGTATTGAAAAACAAAACAATTGAACTAAACAATACTAAGTACAAATTACTCAATATAATATAAATGTGTTAATCCAAATAGAATTCTAAAGTCACAACATGTAAGAGATAAGAATGTCTTAATAGGTTTGGTAAAATCCAAACAATTTTGGTAATGCCCAAAGCATATTTGGTAATTAACTAAAAGCATATGATCTGGGGTTAATTTGGGCTTTTTAAAGGAGGGACAATGGAGGCCCAAAACTCAAGTCATGGGGTTTGGTGAGGTATTGGGCCTAATGGACCCAGTGGCATTATTGTCCAATCCCCATAGGATTGCTTTGATGAGTAATGGTGTAATGGATTGTGATTAAATAGGTTTGGTGATGCCCAAAGCATGTTTGATAATTAGTTAAAAGCATCTGATCTTGGGTTAATTTGGGCCTTTTAGTATAAGAAGGGACATTGGGGCCCAAAACTCAAGTCAATGGGGTTTGGTCAGGTATTGGGCCTAATGGACCTAGTGGAGTTATTGTCCAATCCCCATAGGATTGCTTTGATGAGTAATGGGGATGGATTTGTGATTGGATAGGTTTGGTAATGCCCAAAGCATGTTTGCTAATTACCTAAAATCAAGTGATCTGGGGTTAATTTGAACTTTTAGTACAAGGAGGGACAATGATGGCCCAAAACTCAAGTCAATGGGGTTTGGTGAGGTATTGGGCCGATGGACCCGATGGCATGATTGTCCAATCCCCATATGATTGCTTTGATGAGTAATGGGAATGGATTGTCATTGGATAGGTTTGGTAATGCCCAAAGCCTGTTTGGTAATTACCTAAAAGCATATATCCTGGGGTTAATTTGGGATTTTTAGTACAAGGAGGGACAATGGGGGTAAAAAAATCAAGTAAATAGGGTTTAGTGAGGTATCGGGCCCAATGAACCCAGTGGCATGATTGTCCAATTCCCATAGGATTGCTTTGATGAGAAATGTGAATGGATTGTGATTAGATAGGTTTGGTAATACCCAAGGCATGTTTGGTAATTACCTAAACGCATATGATGTGGGTTAATTTGACTTTTTTAGTACAAGAAGGGACAATGGGGGCCGAAAACTCAAGTCAATGGGGTTTGGTGAGGTATATGGCCTAATGGACCCAGCGGCATGATTGTCCAATTCCCATAGGATTGCTTTGATGAGTAATAATAATGGATTGTGATTGGATAGGTTTGGTAATGTCTAAAGAATGTTTGGTAATTATCTAAAACAATATGATCTGAGGTTAATTAGGACTTTTTAATACAAGGAGGGATAATGGGGGCCAAAAACTCAAGTCAATGGAGTTTAGTGAGGTATTGGGCCTAATGGACCCAATGACATGATTGTCCAATCCCCATAGGATTGCTTTGATGAGTAATGAGAATGGATTGTGATTGGATAGGTTTGGTTATGCCCAAAGCATGATTGGTAATTACCTAAAAGCATATGATCTGGGGTTGATTTGGGTTTTTTATTACAAAGACGGACAATAGGGGCCCAAAACTTAAGTCAATGGAGTTTGGTGAGATATTGGGCCCAATGGACCCAGTGGCATTATTGTCCAATCCACATATGATAGGGCTCTAAAACTCAAGTCAATGGGGTTTAGTGAGGTATTGGGCCTAATGGACCTAATGGCATGATTGTCCAATCCCCATAGGTTTGCTTTGATGAGTAATGGAAATGGTTTGTGATTGTATAGGTTTGGTAATGCCCAAAGCATGTTTGGTAATTACCTAAAAGCATATGATCTGGGTTAATTTGGACTTTTTAGTGCAAGGAGGGACAATGGGCGCCCAAAATTCAAGTCAATGGGGTTTAGTCAGGTATTGGGCCTAATGGACCAAGTGGCATGATTGTCCAATCTTCAAAGGATTGATTTGATGAGTAATGGGAAAGGATTGTGATTGGATAGGTTTGGCAATGCCAAAAGCATGTTTGGCAATTACCTAAAAGCGTATGATCTAGGGTTAATTTGGGCTTTTTATTACACGGAGGGACAATGGGGGCCCAAAACTCAAGTCAATGGGGTTTAGTGAGGTATTGGGCCTAATGGACCGAGTAGCATTATTGTCCAATCCCGATAGTATTGCTTTGATGAGTAATGAGAATGGATTGTGATTGGATTGGTTTGGTAATGCCCAAAGCATGTTTGATAATTACCTAAAGCCATATGATCTGGGGTTAATTTGGGCTTTTTATTGCAAGGAGGGACAATAGGGGCCCAAAACTCAAGTCAATGGGGTTTGGTAAGGTATTGGGCCTAATAGGCCCAGTGGCATGATTGTACTATCCCCATATGATAGGGGCCCAAAACTTAAGTCAATGGGGTTTAGTGAAGTGTTGGGCCTGGTGGACCCAGTGGCATGAATGCCCAATCCCCATAGGATTGCTTTGATGAGTAATATAAATGGTTTGTGATTGGATAGGTTTGTTAATGCCCAAAGCATTTTTGGTAATTACCTAAAAACATATGATTTGGGTTAATATGAACTTTTTAGTACAAGGAGGGACAATGGGGGCCCAAAAAACTCAAGTCAATTGGGTTTGGAGAGATATTGGGTCCAATGGACCCAGTGGCAGTATTGCCCAATCCCCATATGATAGGGCTCCAAAACTCTAGTCAATGGGGTTTAGTGAGGTATTGGGCCTAATGGTCCTAGTGGCATGATTGTCCAATCCCCATAGGTTTGCTTTGATGAGTAATGGAAATGGTTTGTGATTGTATAGGTTTGGTAATGTCCAAAGCATGTTTGGTAATTACCTAAAAGCATATGATCTGGGTTAATTTGGACTTTTTAGAACAAGGAGGGACAATGGGGCCCAAAACTCAAGTCAATGGGGTTTAGTGAGGTGTTGGGCCTAACGAACCGAGTAGCATTATTGTCCAATGCTCATAGTGTTGCTTTGATGAGTAATGGGAATGAATTGTGATTGGATAGGTTTGGTAATGCCCAAAGCATGTTTGGTAATTACCTAAAAGCGTATGATCTGGGGTTAATTTGGGCATTTTAGTACAAGGAGGGACAATGGGGCCCAAAACTCAAGTCAATGGGGTTTGGTGAGGTATTGGGCCTAATGGACCCAGAAGCATTATTGTCCAATCCTCATAGTCTTGCTTTGATGAGTAATGGGATTGGATTGTGATTGGATATGTTTGGTAATGAGCAAAGCATGTCTAATAATTACCTAAAGGCATATGATATGGGGTTAATTTGGGCTTTTTTTTTCTATGGAGGGACAATGGGGGTCCAAAACTCAAGTTAATGGGGTTTGGTGAGGTATTTGGCCTAATGGACCCAGTGGCATGATTGTCCTATCCCTATATGATAAGGGCCCAAAATTCAAGTCAATGGAGTTTAGTGAGGCATTGGGCCTAATGGACCTATTGGCATGATTGTCCAATCCCCATAGGTTTGCTTTGATAAGTAATGGAAATGGTTTGTGATTGTATAGGTTTGGTAATACCCAAAGCATGTTTGGTAATTATCTAAAGGCATATGATCTGGGGTTAATTTGGGCTTTTTAGTACAAGAAGTTACAATGGGGGCCCAAAACTCAAGTCAATGGGGTTTGGTGAGGTATAGGGCCTAATGGACCCAGTGGCATGATTATCCAATTCCAATAGGATTGCTTTAATGAGTAATGAGAATGGATTGTGATTGGATAGGTTTTGTAATGCCCAAAGCATGTTTGGTAATTACCTAAAAGCATATGATCTGGGGTTAATTTGTACACTTTAATACAAGGAGGGACAATAATGGGAGCCCAAAACTCAAGTCAATGGAGTTTAGTGAGGTATTGGGCCTAATGGACCCAATGGCATGATTGTCCAATCCCCATAAGATTGCTTTGACGTGTAATGTGAATGGATTGTGATTGGATAGGTTTGGTAATGCCCAAAGCATGTTTGGTAATTACCTAAAAGCATATGATCTGGGGTAGATTGGGGCTTTTTAGTACAAAGAGGGATAATGGGGGCCCAAAACTCAAGTCAATGGGGTTTGGTGAGATATTGGGCCCAATGGATCCAGTGGCATTATTGTCCAATTCCCATATGATAGGGCCCCAAAACTCAAGTCAATGGGGTTTAGTGAGGTATTGGGCCTAATAGACCTAATGGCATGATTGTTCTACCCCCATAGGTTTGCTTTGATGAGTAATGGAAATGGTTTGTGATTATATAGGTTTGATAATGCCCAAAGCATGTTTGGTAATTACCTAAAAGCTTATGATCTGTGTTAATTTGGACTTTTTAGCACAAGGGGAGACAATGAGGGACCAAAACTCAAGTCAATGGAGTTTAGCGAGGTATTGGGCCTAATGGACCCAATAACATGATTGCCCAATCCCCATAGGATTGCTTTGATGAGTAATGGGAATGGATTTGTGATTGGATAGGTTTGGCAATGCCCAAAGCATGTTTGGTAATTACCTAAAAGCATATGATCTGGGTTAATTTGGACTTTTTAGTACAAGGAGAGACAATGGGGGCCCAAAACTCAAGTCAATGAGGTTCAGTGAGGTATTGGGCCTAATTGAACTAATGGCATGATTGTCCCATCCCCATAGGATTGCTTTGATGAGTAATGGAAATGATTTGTGATTGTATAGGTTTGGTAATGCCCAAAGCATGTTTGGTAATTATCTAAAAGCATATGATCTGGGTTAATTTAGACTTTTTAGTACAAGGAAGGACAATGGGGGCCCAAAATTCAAGTCAATGGGGTTTAGTCAGGTATTGGGCCTAATGGACCATCATGATTGTCCAATCTTAAAAGGATTGCTTTGATGAGTAATGGTAATGAATTGTGATTGGATAGGTTTGGTAATGCCCAAAGCATGTTTGGTAATTACCTAAAAGCGTATGATCTAGGTTTAATTTGGGCTTTTTATTACAAGGAGGGACAATGGAGGCCTAAAACTCAAGTCAATGGGGTTTGGTTAGGTATTGGGCCTAATGGACCGAGTAGCATTATTGTTCATTCCCCATAGTATTGCTTTGATGAGTAATGGGAATGGATTGTGATTGGATAGGTTTGATAATGCGCAAAGCATGTCTGATAATTACCTAAAGCCATATGATCCGGGGTTAATTTGGGCTTTTTATTACAAGGAGGGACAATAGGGGCCCAAAACTCAAGTCAATGGGGTTTGGTGAGGTATTGGGCAAATGGACCTAGTGGCATGATTGTCCTATTCCCATATGATAGGGGCCCAAAACTTAAGTCAATGGGGTTTCGTGAGGTATTGGGGCTAATGGTCCTAGTGGCATGATTGTCCAATCCCCATAGGTTTGCTTTGATGAGTAATGGAAATGGTTTGTGATTGTATAGGTTTGGTAATGCCCAAAGCATGTTTGGTAATTACCTAAAAGCATATGATACGGGTTAATTTGAACTTTTTAGTACAAGGAGGGACAATGGGGGCCAAAACTCAAGTCAATGAGGTTCAGTGAGGTATTGGGCGTAGTGGACCTAATGGCATGATTGTCCAATCCCCATAGGATTGCTTTGATGAGTAATGGAAATGGTTTGTGATTGTATAGGTTTGGTAATGACCAAAGCATGTTTTGTAATTACCTAAAAGCATATGATCTGGGTTAATTTGGAATTTTTAGTAAAAAGAGGGACAATGGGGGCCCAAAATTCAAGTCAATGGGGTTTAGTCAGGTATTGGGCCTAATGGACCAAGTGGCATGATTGTCCAATCGTCAAAGGATTGCTTTGATGAGTAATGGGAATGGATTGTTATTGGATAGGTTTGGTAATGCCCAAAGCATGTTTGGTAATTACCTAAAAGCGTATGATCTAGGGTTAATTTAGGCTTTTTATTACAAGGAGGGACAATGGGGGCCCAAAACTCAAGCCAATGGGGTTTGGTAAGGTATTGGGCCTAATGGACCGAGTAGCATTGTTGTCCAATCCCCATAGTATTGCTTTGATGAGTAATGGGAATGGATTGTGATTGGATAGGTTTGGTAATGCCCAAAACATGATTGATAATTACCTAAAGCCATATGTTCTGGGGTTAATTTTGGCTTTTTATTACAAGTAGGGACAATAGGGGCCCAAAACTCAAGTCACTGGGGTTCGGTGAGGTATTGGGTCTAATTGACCCAGTGGTAATATTGTCCAATTCCCATATGATAAGGCCCCAAAACTCAAGTCAATGGGGTTTAATGAGGTATTGGGCCAAATGGTGCTAGTGGCATGACTGTCCAATCCCCATAGGTTTGCTTTGATGAGTAATGGAAATGGTTTGTGATTGTTTAGGTTTGGTATTGCCCAAAGTATGTTTGGTAATTGCCTAAAAGCATATGATCTGGGTTAATTTTGGACTTTGTAGTACAAGGAGGGACAATGGGGTCCCAAAACATAAGTCAATGAGGTTCAGTGAGGCATTGGGCCTAATGGACCAAGTGGCATGATTGTCCAATCTTCAAAGGATTGCTTTGATGAGTAATGGGAATGGATTGTGATTGGATAGGTTTGTTAATCCCCAAAGCATGTTTGGTAATTACCTAAAAGCGTATGATCTGTGGTTAATTTGGGCTTTCTAGTATGAAGAGGGTTAATAGGGGCCCAAAACTCAAGTCAATGGGGTTTGGTGCGGTATTGAGCCTAATGGACTGAGTAGCATTATTGTCCAATCCCCATAGTATTGCTTTGATGAGTAATGGGAATGGATTGTGATTGGATAGGTTTGGTAATGCCCAAAGCATGTTAGATAATTACCTAAATGCATATGATATGGGGTTAATTTGGGCTTTTTAGTACAAGGAGGGACAGTGGGGGCACACAACTCAAGTCATAGGGTTTGGTGAGGTATAGGGCCTAATGGACCCAGTGGCATTATTGTCCAATCCCCATAGGATTGCTTTGATGAGTAATGGAAATGGATTGTGATTGGATAGGTTTGGTAATGCCCAAAGCATGTTTGGTAATTACCAAAAAGCATATGGCCGTCCTTAATTTGGACTTTTTAATACAATGAGGGATAATGAGGGCCCAAAACTCCAGTTAATAGGGTTTGGTGAGTTATTGGGCTTAATAGACCGAGTGGCATGATTGTCAAATCCCCATATGATTGTTTTGATTAGTAATGGGAATGGATTGTGATTGGATAGGTTTGGTAGGGCCCAAAGCATGGTTGGTAATTATCTAAAAGCAAATGATCTGGGGTAGATTGGGGCATTTTAGTACAAGGAGGGACAATGGGGTCCAAACTCAAGTCAATCGAGTTTGGTGAGATATTAGGCCCAATGTACCTAGTGGCATTATTGTCCAACCCCCATATGATAGGGCCCCAAAACTCATGTCAATGGGGTTTAGTGAGTTATTGGGTCTAATGGACCAAATGACATGATTGTCCAATCCCCATACGTTGCTTTGATGAGTAATAAAAATGGTTTCTGATTGTATAGGTTTGGTAATGCCCAAAGCATGTTTGGTAATTACTTGAAAGCATATGATCTGTGTTAATTTGGACTTTTTAGTACAAGGAGGGACAATGGGGGTCCAAAACTCAAGTCAATGGAGTTTAGTGAGGTATAGGGCTTAATGGACCCAATGACATGATTGTCCAATCCCCATAGGATTGTTTTGATGAGTGATGGGAATGGATTGTGATTGGATAGGTTTGGTAATGCCCAAAGCATGTTTGGTAATTACCTAAAAGCATATGATCTGGGGTTGATTGGGGCTTTTTAGTACAAGGAGGGACAATGGGGGCCCAAAACTCAAGTCAATGGGGTTTGGTGAGTTATTAGGCCTAATGGACCCAGTGGCATAATTGACCTATCCCCATAAGATAGGGGCCCAAAACTCAAGTCAATGGGGTTTAGTGAGGTATTAGACCTAATGGACCCAGTGGCATGATTAATGGGAATGGTTTGTGATTGGATAGGTTTGGTAATGCCCAAAGCATGTTTGGGAATTACCTAAAAGCATATGATTTGGGTTAATCTGGACTTTTTAGTACAAGGAGAGACAATGGGGGTCCACAACTCAAGTCATAGGGTTTGGTGAGTTATTGGGCCTAAAGGACCCAGTGGCATTATTGTCTAATCCCCATAGGATTGCTTTGATAAGTAATGGGAATGGATTGTGATTGGATAGGTTTGGTAATGCCCAAAGCATGGTTGGTAATTACCTAAAAACATATGATCTTGGGTTAATTTGGGCTTTTTAATACAAGGAGGGACATTGGGGGCCTAAAACTCAAGTCAATGGGGTTTGGATAGGTATTGGGCCTAATGGACCCAGTGGAATGATTGTCCAATCCCCATATGATTGTTTTGATGAGTAATGACAATGGATTGTAATTGGATAGGTTAGGTAAGGCCAAAAGCATGTTTGGTAATTACCTAAAATCATGTGATCTGGGGTTAATTTGGACTTTTTAGTACAAGAAGGGACAATGGGGGCCCAAAACTCGAGTCAAAGGGGTTTGGTGAGGTATTGGGTCTAATGGACCCAGTGGCATGATTGTCCAATGCCCATAGGATTGCTTTGATGAGTAATGGAAATGGTTTGTGATTAGATAGGTTTTGGTAATGCCCAAAGCATGTTTGGTAATTCCCTAAAGGCATATGATCTGGAGTTAATTTGGGCTTTTTAGTACAAGAAGGGACAATGGGGGCCCAAAATTCAAGTTAATGGGGTTTAGTCAGGTATTAGGCCTAATGGAACAAATCGCATGATTGTCCAATCTTCAATGGATTGCATTGATGAGTAATGGGAATGGATTGTGATCGGACAGGTTTGGTAATGCCCAAAGGATGTTTGGTAATTACCTAAAAGCGTATGATTTGGGGTTAATTTGGGCTTTTAAGTACAAGGAGGGACAATGGTGGTCCAAAACTCAAGTGAATGGGGTTTGGTGAGGTATTGGGCCTAAAGGACCAAGTAGCATTATTGTCCAATCCCCATAGTATTCCTTTGATGAGTAATGGGAATGGATTGTGATTCGATAGGTTTGGTAATGCCCAAAGCATATTTGATAATTACCTAAAGGCATATGAACCGGGGTTAATTTGGGCTTTTTAGTACAAGAAGGGACAATGGGGGCCCAAAACTCAAGTCAATGGAGTTTAGTGAGGTATTGGGCCTAATGGACCCAATGGCATGATTGTCCAATCCCCATAGGATTGCTTTGATGAGTAATGGAAATGGATTGTGATTGGATAGGTTTGGCAATGCCCAAAGCATGTTTGGTAATTAACTAAAAGCATATGATCTGGGGTTGATTAGGCCTTTTTAGTACAAGGAGAGACAATGGGGGCCCAAAACTCAAGTCAATGGGGTTTGGTGAGACATTAGGCCCAATGGATCCAGTGGCATTATTGTCCAATCCCCAAATGATAGGGCCCCAAAAATCAAGTCAATGGGGTTTAGTGAGGTATTGGGCATAATGGACCTAATGACATGATTGTCCAATCCCCATATGTTTGCTTTGATGAGTAATGTAAATGGTTTGTGATTGGATTGGTTTGGTAATCCCAAAGCATGTTTGGTAATTACCTAAAGGCATATGATCTGGGGTTAATTTGGCCTTTTTAGTACAAGAAGGGACAATGGAGGCCCAAAACTCAAGTCAATGGAGTTTAGTGAGGTATTGGGCCTAATGGACCCAATGGCATGATTGTCCAATCCTCATAGGATTGCTTTGATGAGTAATGGGAATGGATTGTGATTTGATAGGTTTGGCAATGTCCAAAGCATGTTTGGTCACTAGAGGAAAAAAGCCCAAGGGCTGCGGTCAAAAAGGGCCCAAGGGCTGCGTTTTTTGACCGCAGCCATTAGACTAGCAGCCCTTGACATTTTTTAACCGCAGCCCTTAGCGCGTTAAGGGCTGCGGTCAAGGAAAAACCGCAGCCCTTAGTGGGTTAAGGGGCTCGCGGTTAAGGGCCAAAACCGCAGCCCTTGGTGAGTTAAGGGCTGCGGTTTTAGCCCTTAACCGCAGCCCTTAACCCACTAAGGGTCGCGGTTTTTCCAAAAACCGCAGACCCTTGTGACCCCAAAAAATAAAAAAAAAAATTTTTTTTTTTGGATTTTTTTGTCCTAAATGTTCCCAAACAGTTTATATATATATATAAGTATCATTTTTCATTACAAATTATGTTGTTTACACGAATATAGAGAAAATAATAACTAAATTACATTAGTTCGAGGCTGCCCTCGAATGTTCGAATTGCAATATATGAGCAGGATCACAACCATAAAAAAATAACCAACCAAAGAACAGCCATGAAGACATTACAACAACTCCACCAAGATCAGCATCCGAATCCCTCAAAAGCAACTTTTCTAGAGATGATAGAACCCGGCAAATAAAACCAAAACCGCTATAATTTGGAGTTGAAACTATATCTATGCAAGTACTACAAAGCGAAAGTCTGGACGGACCCACTCCACAAGAACAACTTTCAATTTGTTGATGTTGTAAGTACATGGCAAGGTTACAATACAACAACAAATGGCTAAACAAATGGCTAGCAGGGGGTTGCGGGGGGGGGCAAGGGGGGGGGGGGCGGGGGTGGGGGCGGGGAGGGAAGCGAGGGTTGGGTGTGCTAGGGGGGTGTAGCAGGGGGGCAGCAGGGGGCAGGAGGGGGTAGCAGGGGCGCGGGGGGGGGGGGGGGGGCTAGGGGGCTAGCAGGGGGTTGCGGGGGGTTGCAGGGGGTGCTGGCGGGGAGTGGCAGGGGGTGGGGGAAGGGGGGGAGGGGGAAGCAAGGGTCTTTGGGCCGTGCTAGGAGTGTAGCAGGGCGGGCGCAGGGGGCATGCGGGGCGGGGTGGGGTGGGGTGGGGTTCTAGCGGGGGCTAGCGGGGGTTGCAGGCCGGGGGCGGCGCGGGTGGAGTTCGCGGGGTAGGGGGCGAGGGGAGGGGAAGGGGGGCGGGCTGTGCTAGGGGTGTAGCTAGGGGGGCAGCATGGGGGCAGGGGGGGGCAGGGTGGGGGTGGGGGTGGGGTTCAAGGGGGCTAGCGGGGGGTTGCGGGGCAAGGGGGGGGGTCTTGAGGAGTCTTGGCGGGGGTGGGGGAGGGGGAGGGAAGCGGGGGTGCTTTGGGGTGTGCTAGGGGTGTAGCGGGGGGGCCATGTACCTATTAGGACTATATATGACCTAACACGCGGCTAAATGCAAAAAACTAAGTGAATTGGAGTGTAAAGGCCAAAATCGGCTCGAAATGGCCTTCATTTACCCAAAATGTGTTTCAAAGCATATAAGTGGAGTTTAATTGACTCTTATAGTTATATATGTACCTATTGGGACTATATATGATCTAACATGCGGCTAAATGCAAAAAACTAAGTCAATTGGAGTGTAAAGGCCAAAATCGGCCCGAAATGGCCTTCATTTACCCTAAAAGTTGTTTCAAAGCATATAAGTGGAGTTTAATTGACTCTTATAGTTATATATGTACCTATTGGGACTATATATGATCTAACATGCGGCTAAATGCAAAAAACTAAGTCAATTGGAGTGTAAAGGCCAAAATCGGCCCGAAATGGCCTTCATTTACCCTAAAAGTTGTTTCAAAGCATATAAGTGGAGTTTAATTGACTCTTATAGTTATATATGTACCTATTGGGACTATATATGACCTAACATGCAGCTAAATGCAAAAAACTAAGTGAATTGGAGTGTAAAGGCTAAAATCGACCCGAAATGGGCTTCATTTACCCAAAGGGTGTTTCAAAGCATATAAGTGGAGTTTAATTGACTCTTATAGTTATATATGTACCTATTAGGACTACATATGACCTAACATGCGGCTAAATGCAAAAAACTAAGTGAATTGGAGTGTAAAGGCCAAAATCGGCCCGAAATGGCCTTCATTTACCCAAAATGTGTTTCAAAGCATATAAATGGAGTTTAATTGACTCTTATAGTTATATATGTACCTATTGGGACTATATATGACCTAACATGCGGCTAAATGCAAAAAACTAAGTGAATTGGAGTGTAAAGTCCAAAATCGGCCCGAAATGGGCTTCATTTACCCAAAATGTGTTTCAAAGCATATAAGTGGAGTTTAATTGACTCTTATAGTTATATATGTACCTATTAGGACTATATATGACCTAACACGCGGCTAAATGCAAAAAACTAAGTGAATTGGAGTGTAAAGGCCAAAATCGGCCCGAAATGGGCTTCATTTACCCAAAATGTGTTTCAAAGCATATAAGTGGAGTTTAATTGACTCTTATAGTTATATATGTACCTATTGGGACTATATATGACCTAACATGCGGCTAAATGCAAAAAACTAAGTGAATTGGAGTGTAAAGGCTAAAATCGACCCGAAATGGGCTTCATTTACCCAAAGGGTGTTTCAAAGCATATAAGTGGAGTTTAATTGACTCTTATAGTTATATATGTACCTATTAGGACTACATATGACCTAACATGCGGCTAAATGCAAAAAACTAAGTGAATTGGAGTGTAAAGGCCAAAATCGGCCCGAAATGGCCTTCATTTACCCAAAATGTGTTTCAAAGCATATAAGTGGAGTTAAATTGACTCTTATAGTTATATATGTACCTATTAGGACTACATATGACCTAACATGCGGCTAAATGCAAAAAACTAAGTGAATTGGAGTGTAAAGGCCAAAATCGGCCCGAAATGGCCTTCATTTACCCAAAATGTGTTTCAAAGCATATAAGTGGAGTTTAATTGACTCTTATAGTTATATATGTACCTATTAGGACTATATATGACCTAACACGCGGCTAAATGCAAAAAACTAAGTGAATTGGAGTGTAAAGGCCAAAATCGGCCCGAAATGGGCTTCATTTACCCAAAATGTGTTTCAAAGCATATAAGTGGAGTTTAATTGACTCTTATAGTTATATATGTACCTATTGGGACTATATATGACCTAACACGCGGCTAAATGCAAAAAACTAAGTGAATTGGAGTGTAAAGGCTAAAATCGACCCGAAATGGGCTTCATTTACCCAAAGGGTGTTTCAAAGCATATAAGTGGAGTTTAATTGACTCTTATAGTTATATATGTACCTATTAGGACTACATATGACCTAACATGCGGCTAAATGCAAAAAACTAAGTGAATTGGAGTGTAAAGGCCAAAATCGGCCCGAAATGGCCTTCATTTACCCAAAATGTGTTTCAAAGCATATAAGTGGAGTTTAATTGACTCTTATAGTTATATATGTACCTATTGGGACTATATATGACCTAACATGCGGCTAAATGCAAAAAACTAAGTGAATTGGAGTGTAAAGGCCAAAATCGGCCGAAATGACCTTCATTTACCCAAAATGTGTTTCAAAGCATATAAGTGGAGTTTAATTGACTCTTATAGTTATATATGTACCTATTAGGACTATATATGACCTAACATGCGGCTAAATGCAAAAAACAAAGTGAATTGGAGTGTAAAGGCCAAAATCGGCCCGAAATGTCCTTCATTTACC
The DNA here is from genome assembly GCA_947646795.1 of Beta lomatogona. Taxonomy (NCBI): domain Eukaryota; kingdom Viridiplantae; phylum Streptophyta; class Magnoliopsida; order Caryophyllales; family Amaranthaceae; genus Beta; species Beta lomatogona. The sequence goes on from CANSNZ010001329.1 coordinate 362,194, forward strand.
GAAAATGTGTTTCAAAGCATATAAGTGGAGTTTAATTGACTCTTATAGTTATATATGTACCTATTGGGACTATATATGACCTAACATGCGGCTAAATGCAAAAAACTAAGTCAATTGGACTATATATGACCTAACATGCGGCTAAATATATTTCTGTCTTGTTTTTCGTTCTCTCGCATAATTTTCATAATTCATCTTCAGTTGGGGGGAAGGGGGGAGTGTAGCAGGGGGCAGCAGTGGGGGGGAGTGCAACAGGGGGAGGGCTGCAGGGGGCTGGTCGGGGGGAGTGACAGGGGGCAAGCGGTGAGGGGGGAGTACGCAGGGGGAGTGCAGGGGGGAGTGCAGCAGGGGGAGGGATGCGGGGGCTGGTCGGGGGGGAGTGCAGGGGGAAGAAGTGAGGGGGGGAGTGCAGCGGGGGTGCGGGGGAGTGCAGCAGGGGGAGGCTGCAGGGGGCTAGTCGAGGGGAGTGCAGCGAGGGCAAGCGGTGAGGGGGAGTATAGTAGGGGGGAGTGCAGGGGGGGAGGGTGCAGGGGTGGTCGGGGGAGTGCAGAGGGAGGGGGGGCGGGGGAGGGGGGAGTGCAGGGGGGGAGGCTGCAGGGCGGGTCGTGGGGAGTGCAGCAGGAGGGGGGCGGGCGGGGGGACGGGGGGGAGGAGATAGTTCAAGTCACCATTGCCAAAGGAGTTAGTTTTATTGGCTTTTTTCTTTTTGGTTTTTTAGTTTTATTTTGTTAATTTTTGTTGTGATTAATTATCAATTGCTAGAAAAAGTGAACATAATATTATTATTAACTTGTTAGTGTTGGTTCAAAACTCTTTTACCAACAAGTATCTTATAATCCTAGTTTAATTATAACAATTAAAATCGCAATTCAAAACTCCTTGTTTTTTTCCACTAGTGAAAATGCAAAAAGCTTAACTCTTTACATAGCAAAATTTATGACAGAACAACTTAGATAGTACATGATCAGCTTCTATACACTACTGAAATGATTTCATCATCAAGGCAATTGAAGTCCTAAAATAACCACTTAGATGCATAGTAGGCCAAGAAATCCCACAAAAATCATTAACTAACTAATATTCACCAACTTTATGCATGAAACAATCAATCAATGCCAAAAAGATTCAATAAAACCAACACCATGATCCCAAAGGGGCTACAATGCCCATACTAATTCCTCGAACAATCATCTTCAACTAAGGGGAAAAGGGGGGATAAATAAGGTTCATCCTCGAACAATCAACTTCGGATAGGATGGTTCTAATTTCTAAAACATAATCGGAAAAAGAATTCTAAGCTAAGTTAATAGAAGGGGGATAAATAGAAGGATGACATGGTCTCGAGATCGAGTACCTTATCAGTCTTATCCTTGGCAATAACGTCAATAAATGCAGCATCTTTAAGCATCTGATGAAAAAATTCATAAAAGGGAAGAGAAAAATGAGAGGAACAATTAGGTATTTCATGGAACTAAAAAAAGGAAGAATCAATTAACAAATTGACGAACACCTTTAACAAAACAGATAAAATCAGAACCAATTGTGATAAAATCGAAACCCCAAAATCATCCATTACCTGATGTTTGTTGAGATAAAAAAAAGACAGAGAAATGAGAGTAAATTAGGTGCAATTGCAGCTTATCTTTGGTGTTCAAATCAAGCAAGGTAGGGAACTAACCAGAGGACCCAAAAAGGCCTGCTGGGCAGGATAAGCTTGAGCTTCTGCACCATAGTGATAAGTTATATTGCTCAATATGCTCCAGTGGATGGTGTGCAAAAGTGGTGCTGAGTGTTGAAGCAATCTCCAAAAGTGAGTGCAGGATATAGAAAACCACATGTTTGCTTGACTATGTGCCACTTACAAATCAATTCCCCGATAAGCGTGCCATCTAGTTGTAGTTAAATATGAAAAGGAATGTAGAATTTAAAGATATTTCTAGACATTGGTATTTCGTTTAAGAAACTCATATGAAATACAGGTAAAAATCATCTAAATAGAAGATTATTTAATAAGCAAAAAAAGAGTGAAATAATAACCAATGCATGAAGAAACAAAGGCCTAAGCTAAAGAGTGAGTCTAGAAATAGATAAATTTGCATATTCAAGGCATTTGAAGAGTTTATCGCCTTTCCTTGAAAATTTAAGAGATAATCATCTGAACTACATACCTCAAAAACTCGTAGTCACTCAAATTTTATCCATATATATTGTACTCAAACTTAGAAGAGATGACAAAATCACATGGATTCTTAATTTTACAAACATTTCGATTGCATATGTGCAAGGAAAGCTCTATAATTTCATAAATATGTACCACTTGAAATTACAATCAAACCATGATAGACATTCGTGCGAGATATGACTTATCAATTTAGCTTAAGCAAGCGGTCAATGAATTCTAATTATAGTAAACTCAGTAAGTATTAAGACGCTTAGGACCTCGATGGTGCATTTTATACCATGATATGAGATTCGGGCCTGGGATTTCTATTACATCATCTCTCGGTATATAAATGGGGCCAAAGGGAACACAAAAAAGTTAGGTGCTGTTCTATCATGTTCTCTCACTGAATATTTGAATGCTTATCGAAGACAATTTCCATGAACAATCAAAGAAAAGACATACCAACAGCAGAAAACCAGTGGCTTTTTCTTTGGTCATACCTTTGATGGGTCATTTGCTGTTCTGTGGAGTTCTCTCGCTAGGCGAAGATAACCAAAAGGAAAGGAAATAGAAATAAATGTGGCAACTATTCCACCATATGTAGCATAGAAGGTAGCGGGCGATGTGATCTTCCAGGTGACTACAATGGAAAATAAAAGAATCGGTGCAAAGAACAATGGTGCACACTAATTGTGCCCGAAACCGAAAATCAAACAAAGCCACCAATAAAATTTCACCAAAGCAAGGATATCATAATCAATAAGGCACTAACCAACTCGGAAAACCAAAAACTATGCATCAATATTCAACCAACAATGCTAAAAAACCAACCGAAAAAAACAAGAAATTTCTTCAAAACACTAACCAAATGAGACTAATTCTCTAGACATCCATCATAAAACCATTAATTCAATACAATCATTTGATCTATTAATCCTCATAAAAGAGACAAAAAATTTAGCAGGCAAAAATAGGAGAAAATAAAGCTATTTGCAGACATGAATGAACGATGAGATAATATGAGCAAAGTCGAACAGCAAATCTAATATGAGCAAAGCATTATTGTCAACATTTTCAGTGCATTAAGATTGATTATACAAGGAAAAATCAAGAGATCTGAAGCTAAGTATTTACAAAAGAGTGAGATGAGAGAGTGAGAAAACTTATCCCTCTCGTTACGAAAATCCACGTAAAACTTATCTCCACGGACCTCCTGTTTCCCTAACAATGAGACATGGACGAGAAATTGCTAAATTGAAATGGACACAAAGCCCTAATAGCAGAATTATACAAGATAGAATTTTGAAATACCAACCTGAAATAATTGAAAATTTGGAAATGAGGAGTGCGAAGAGGAGCAAACTTACTCTACAAAATTAGCAACTATAGATCTACAAACAACTAAAAAAAAATCAAAAACTGACATCAAAACTCAGCAAAACTAACTCAAACTAAGTAAATGCATGAAAATCAGTCAACAACAAGAAAACGCAAAACAACAATCAAAATTTGAGCGAAAAGCAAACAATCGAACGAAAACTACAAGAAAATAGAAAACTTACAATGAATTTAACACATAATAGAGGTGATTTGCTGGTTCGGCGACGCTCTTTCTCGATGGAGGCGTTGCGAGGCGAGGATGGTGGCGTGGCAGCGAAATTAGGGTTGCTAATGTTGTCGGTGGTTGAGTTGGGAAGTGCGAGTTGCAGGGAGGAGGTGAGCAAGTGCGAGTTGCAGGGAGGAGGTGAGCAAGTGCGAGGTCGAAGAGAGCGAGAGGCGAAGTGTGAGGGTGGGTGTGAGGGTGGGTGTGAGGGTGGGTGCTCTTTTCGCTGTTTGGAGGATCGAAAATGTGTGGAGGGAAGTAAAATTAATGAGCGCGCGGTTTGTTTTGGCCTTGTGGGGATTAAAAAATAAAAAAAGGGTGCGGTTGAGTGGTAAACCGCAGCCCTTCCTTTAGGCTGCGGTCGGGCCCTAAACCGCAGCCCTTTATCTAACCAAGGTCTCGGTTTTGGGCCTGACCGCAGCCCTTCCGTTAAGTCAATGGGGTTTAGTGAGGTATTGGGCCTAATGGACCTAATGGCATGATTGTCCAATCCCCATAGGTTTGCTTTGATGAGTAATGGAAATGGTTTGTGATTGTATAGGTTTGGTAATGCCCAAAGCATGTTTGGTAATTACCTAAAAGCATATGATCTGTGTTAATTTGGACTTTTTAGTACAAGGAAGGACAATGGGGGCCCAAAACTCAAGTCAATGGGATTTAGTCAGGTATTGGGCCTAATGGACCAAATGGCATGATTGTCTAATCTTCAAAGGATTACTTTGATGAGGAATGAGAATGGATTGTGATTGGATAGGTTTGGTAATGTCCAAAGTATGTTTGGTAATTACCTAAAAGCATATAATTTGGGGTTTTAAGTACAAGGAGGGACTATGGGGGCACAAAACTCAAGTCAATGGGGTTTGGTGAGGTATTGGGCCTAATGGTACAAGTAGCATTATTGTCCAATCCCCATAGTATTGCTTTGATGTGTAATGGGGAATGGATTGTGATTGGTAGGTTTAGTAATGTAACAGCCCGCACTTCCGAGGTGTTAGCTAATCACACTTAACATTCAAAAACCGCAATTATTATTCATAAACCTCGAATTACATTAACTTGCAGCGGATACATATCCTTACAAAATGATCCTGGGCCTGGGTCAAGGCCCACAACATAACATTCCAAAAAGTATATACAAAGAATTAATCTAAATAAAGTCTCCAAAACTATGTAATAATACACCATAAAATTTTTCTTAACTAAACTATATAATCTCCACCATTGCTCATCCAGAAGTCATTTCATATAGCACTTATGTCCATTTCCACTATCCATCTCAGAGTTCTTATAATACCTGCAAAATCAACTAGCAATGAACACTGCCCCCACCACAGGAAGGGTTCCAAGAACAAAATCAGCAAAACTGAGTACACACTGTCCAATCAGAAAATCTTTTTGGTGGCTTAAAACGTATTTACAGATTTAAGTTTATCTTGCGAGATATTTGAAATCAAGTTGCAGAAAAGTCATAACAAGAGCATTATGTAGCAAATACTTGAACACAATTCATAATGTCACTTGCTTAAAATAATAATACGAATACCACACAAAATAATTAGTCTACAAATCAATTAGAAGAACCTTGAGGTGCTACAGAATCTAATGCGACCTTCCAAAATCAATTCTAATTATAACATACTTAAATATATAACAATATCTTCCATATCTCTATAATTCATTGTAATAACCTTCAATCCACATATGTACAACATCATTAACTCCTTTAATATATTCCTAACGACTTCCTTAGAGAGTCATTCCCATATTCAGTGTAGAAATTCCATAGACTTGGACGAGTAAAAGATTATATTACTCGGAAATAACGTTTAAAATATCCTTCCACAAAACTGCTTGCAAATTCGAATACATATTTTATTTTCTTTCAGAAGTCATAAGAAATCATATTACACTGGGGAAGAGAACACGAATAGAGTTGCCTTCCGTGCAAATTCTCTAAACTTTTACAAGGGACGTCTCCCTCTTCCGATATGTACTGCTTGTAAGACTTTTCTGGACATGTCCCTAGAATACGTAAAAATACGTAATGTTGTTCATCACTACTCTAGCAGCTTCTTCCCCTCACAGAAACAGAATCAAATACATATTCCATAATTTCATATTTTCGAAAACTCAGATTCATAATTCTCAAATTTTCATAACATAATTGCTTTCGGGTATTTAATAAACAAATAAATTGCTTGCATAATATACTCGAGTTTCCAATAACTCAGTATAAATCAACCATAAAATTCATTTGCTAAAACCCATTCAAATACGGACTTTTAAGGAGATATAGTCCAATTCCTTAGTCCTAACATAATTAAATCCCAAAATATAGTCTTTTAATCAGAATCCCAAAATAGAATGCAAGGTTTACATACACTTTATATCTTAGTTACAAAGTTCTTTACTCAGAAATATCTTTCCAACTAATCTTATTTAACAACTTATACGGTTGAGTAGATCTTGATATTTATACTTCTGTTAATTATACTAAATATTATAGTGTTGTCATATCCAAGTAGGACTTCTATTATTCTTCTTGAATACTCGTCCTAAAGTCAAAATGTTATAACATTAAACCTTCATCGCTCATATCCCTACATTTAGAAATGCAGATCACATGTACTTAGTCTCATAATATAAAACATCCTGGGACATATATTTGTATTTTAAGTGAAAAACTTGTGAAGTCCGGACTCATATATTAGAATCATAATCAACTCTTCCATAAATCTGATGTCTAACACTCACTTCTCTCAATTTTTTTTTGAACTCTCATACTTGAACTTCCAACTTTTAGCTGCCCAAATGACAAAGAATCTTATAAAATAATTGAACTGACATCTCATAGTTACACCTCATTACTTAACCTTAATGTCATAAGATAGTTATTAGTGTTTCCGACTTTCTTGCCTCAATACTTTATACTTCTATGTCCATATTCTAACATATTTTATAATCTATAACTATTATTAAAAATATTTATTCCATCTTTCAGTGTTAATAAATTTTATTATCTAACTTTAACTCATAGACCATATTAGTTTTAAACCTATAACCCATAACAACATTTCTCAAATATTTAAACTCAATGTTCATATTAATCGTAATTCTATATTTATTTCATTATAAACCTATAACCCATAGCCCATAACAATAGTTTGCTTTTGAAATATCAATCCTCAAACTTTCCGTGACCCAAATAATATCAGCACGCAAAACTCAAAATAAGACATATAGATCCTGAGATTTTGTATCATAGTCAAACAGTCAAACTTTCCAAACTCATATTTTCAAAAAGTCAAGTCCACATTCCTTGATAGTGATAAACCAATATACTACAAATCTTTGTATCTTGAGCATATATTTCAGAATTTGTATATAACGAGTTTGAATAAAAAAACACTTGACCATTACAATATATTCGGACTTTCAATAACATTCTTAACTTTCATATAATATCTTAACATATGGGTCATCGATTAGCTTATACTATTAGATCCCAGAAACCAGAAATATTCTAACTTATACTATTAGATCTCAAAAACCAGAATATTCTTCAATATAGAACAAGATTGACTTAGTATAGCAGAACTTGTTATCCTTGGATAACCTGTTCAAATTTTCGAATAAAACTATCTTCCATAACCAAAATTTACATAGATATATCTTAATTCAAAATTAGGAAATCAATGATAAACACTATATACTCAAACACTTGGCGTTAAATCATATGCTCTGGAAAATCCGAAAAACATAGTATTTAAGAATCACACCTTGAAACAAGCTAGACTTTATAATCATAAATTGATTACAAGCTCAAGTCAGATCTAATTTCACTTAATAAAATCATGAAACTCATACAACTTGTAGTTGCGCAGACAAATGTAGTTATAAGGTGGATGGACAATGTGTACCTTTTCCAGTAATACTAGAACTTTGAGAATCCATTTAATCTCGATGGCCTCATGTGCTTGAACTCCCATAATCTAATACCCATAAATCACCTCAACGATAACGACAAATAGAGTATCAATACTTATTCTTAATAATGTTTGTATAAAAACCATAAATTGCTTACAATGATAATCTCGACTCATTAGCCTTAAGATCAATAAACTAGTATCACATTCCAATATCCCATAATAGCAATCAATTAACCCAAGTTTACAATTCCTAAGATCAAGTTGATATGAAAACTCCAACAAGCTGATTACTCGTAATAATTACTAAAAAGTTTCCCCAAAATGAGTTTAGAAATCTAATAGTCACTAGCAAAATATAAAACTTTAACTGAATTATAATAAAAAGTAATTAAATGGCCCAAAACTGAATTGCATTTTCTATAACTGAGAACAAAAATCGATCATATCTTTAGGCCACACTTCAGCAAGACACACTTGATAGAGAAAGTTGGAAGTTGAAGATGGCAACAACTGGCACGACAACTCGCTCAACAATCAGCATATGCAACAGCAACAACACAACGACGGCAACACACCGCACACGGGTTGCGCTGGCAGGAGTACGACGGCGACAAGGGGCACTGACAGTTGGGCTCGTAGCAGCAGCAGCACCGTACCCCAGAAACGAAGCAGAGGTGAGAGAAAATGCGGTAGCAAGAAACGATATCGGGGAGGGAGAAAGCAACGTCGGTAATGGCAACAAGAGGAATTGAAAGAGGAGGAAGAGGATTGATCGATAGTGAAAACAGATAAATAACAAAACAAAGTGGGATAACTTACTTACATTGGGTTTTATGGAAGAATGAATAGTTCTCTAGAATTATTTCAAAGCTACGAGAGAGGAGATACAAATAGTATCTTTTTTTTTATTTCTTTTATTCAAAAGCATGAGGACAAAAACGAAATTTTCACTTTGATGAATATAAAAATCAAATTCCCTTCAAAATACTAGTAACATGTGCATAACAATTTATAATTAGAAATGCACTCATGTTTAACAAAATAGCTTTAGATGGTAATTATATTAATATAAGTATTATAATCTATTATTAACATGTACATAAAAATGATGGCTATTACAGGTAATGCCCAAAGCAAGTTTGATAATTACCTAAAGGCATATGATCTGGTGTTAATTTGGACTTTTTATAACAAGTAGGGACAATGGGGGCCCTAAACTCAAGTCAATGGGGTTTGGTGAGGTATTGGCCCTAATGGACCCAGTGGCATGATTGTCCTATCCCCATATGATTGGGGCCCAAAACTCATGTCAATGGAGTTTAGTGAGGTATTGGGCCTAATGGACCCAGTGGCATGCCCAATCCCCAAAGGATTGCTTTGATGAGTAATGGGAATGGTTTGTGATTGGATAGGTTTGACAATGCCCAAAGCATGTTTGGTAATTACTTAAAAGCATATGATTTGAGTTAATCTGGACTTTTTAGTACAAGGAGGGACAACAGGGGCCCACAACTCAAGTCATGGGGTTTGGTGAGGTATTGGGCCTAATGGACCCTGTGGCATTATTGTCCAATCCCCATAGGATTTCTTTGATGAGTAATGGGAATGGATTGTGATTGGATAGGTTTGGTAATGCCCAAAGCATGTTTGGTAATTACCAAAAAGCATATGACCTTCCTTAATTTGGACGTTTTAGTACAACGAGGGGTAATGGGGGCCCAAAACTCAAGTCAATAGGGTTTGGTGAGTTATTAGGCCTAATAGACCGAGTGGCATGATGTCTCGCAATCCCCGTGCGATTGCTTTGATGAGTAATGGGAATGGTTTGTGATTGGATAGGTTTGGTAATGTCGAAATGATGTTTATTAATTACCTAAAAGCATATGATCATGGGTTAATATGGGCTTTTTTAGTACAAGGAGGGAAATCGGGGGCCCAAAACTCAAGTTAATGGGGTTTGGAGAGGTATTGGGCCTAATGGACCCAGTGGAATTATTGTCCAATCCCCATAGGATTGCTTTGATGAGTAACGGGAATGGATTGTGATTGGATAGATTTGGTAATGCCCAAAGCATGTTTGGTAATTACCTAAAATCATGTAATCTGAGGTTAATTTGGACATTTTAGTACGAGGAGGGACAATGGGGGCCCAAAACTTAAGTCAATAGGTTTGGTGAGGTATCGAGCCTAATGGACCAAGTGTAATCATTGTCCAATCCCCATAGGATTGCTTTGATGAGTAATGGGAATGGATTGTGATTGGATAGGTTTGGTAATGCCCAAAGCATGTTTGGTAATTGCCAAAAAGCATATGACCTTCCTTAATTTGGACTTTTTAGTATAAGGAGGGATTATGGGGGCCCAAAACTCAAGTCAATAGAGTTTGGTGAGTTATTGGGCCTAATAGACCGAGTGGCATGATTGTCCAATCCCCATAAGATTGTTTTGATTTGTAATGGGAATGGATTATGATTGGATATGTTTGGTAATGCCCAAAGCATGGTTGGTAATTACCTAAAAACATATGATCTTGGGTTAATTTGGGTTTTTTAGTAAAAGGAGGGATATTGGGGGCCCAAACCTCAAGTCAATGGGGTTAGGAGAGGTATTGAGCCTAGTGGACCCTGTGGCATGTTTGTCCAATCCCCACAGGATTGCTTTGATGAGTAATGCGAATGGATTGTGGTTGGATAGGTCTGGTAATGCCCAAAGCATGTTTGGTAATTACCTAAAAGCATATTATCTGGGGTGAATTTGGGATTTTTAGTACAAGGAGGGACAACGAGGGCCCGAAACTCCAGTCAATGGAGTGTGGTGCGGTATTAGCCTAACGGACCTAGTGGCATTATTGTCCATTCCCCATAGTATTGCTTTGATGAGTAATGGGAATGGATTGTGATTGGATAGGTTTGGTAATACCCAAAGCATGTTTGGTAATTACCTAAAGGCATATGATCTGGGGTTAATTTGGGTTTTTTGTACAAGAAGGGACAATGGGGGACAAAACTCAAGTCAATGGGGGTTTGGTGAGGTATATGACCTAATGGACCCAGTGACGTGATTGTCCAATTTCGATCCCATAAGATTGCTTTGATGAGTAATGAGAATGAATTGTGAATGGATAGGTTTTGTAATGCCCAAAGCATGTTTGGTGATTACCTAAAAGCATATGATCTAGGGTTATTTTGGACTTTTTGATACAAGGAGGGACAATGGGGGTCCAAAACTCAAGTCAATAGAGTTTAGTGATGTATTGGGACTTATGGATCCAATGGCATGATTGTCCAATCCCCATAGGATTGCTTTGATGAATAATGAGAATGGATTGTTATTGGACAGGTTTGGTAATTCCCAAAGTATGTTTGGTAACGACCTAAAAGCATATGATCTAGGGTTGATTTGGGCTTTTTAATACAAGGAGGGACAATGGGGCCTAAAACTCAAGTCAACGTGGTTTCGTGAGATATTGGGCCCAATGGACCCAGTGGCATTATTGTCCAATCACCATATGATACTGCCCCAAAACTCAAGTCAATGGGGTTTAGTCAGGTATTGGGCCTAATGGACCAAGTAGCATGATTGTCCAATCTTCAAAGGATTGCTTTGATGAGTAATGGGAAAAGATTGTGATTGGATAGGTTTGGTAATGTCCAAAGCATGTTTGGTAATTACCTTAAAGCGTGTGATCTGGGGTTAATTTGGGTTTTTTAGTACAAGAAGGGACAATGGGGCCCAAAACTCAAGTAATCGGGTTTGGTGAGGTATTCAGACTAATGGACCGAGTAGCATTATTGTCCAATCCCCATAATATTGCTTTGATGAGAAATGGGAATGGTTTGTGATTGGATAAGTTTGGTAATGCCCAAAGCATCTTTGGTAATTACTTTAAAGCATAAGATTTGGGTTACTCTGGGCTTTTTAGTACAAGGAGGGACAATGTAGGCCCAAAAAGCAAGTCAATGTGGTTTGGTAAGGTATTGGGCGCAATGGATCCAGTGGCATTATTGTCCAATCCCCATAAGATAGGGGCCCAAAGCTCAACTCAATGGGGTTTAGTAAGGTATTGGGCCTAATTGACCCAGTGGCATGATTGCCCAATCACCATAGGATTGCTTTGATGAGTAATAGGAATGGTTTGTGATTGGATAGGTTTGGTAATGCCCAACGCATGTTTGGTAATTACCTAAAATAATATGATTTGGGTTAATCTGGACTTTTTAGTACAAGGAGGGACAATGGGGCCCAAAACACAAGTCAATGGGGTTTGGTGAGGTATTGGGCCCAATGGAACCAGTGGCATTATTGTCCAATCCCCATATGATAGGGCCCCAAAACTCAAGTCAATGGGGTTTAGTGAGGTATTGGGCCTAATGGACCTAGTGGCATGATTGTGCAGTCCTATTGGTTTGCTTTGATGAGTAATGGAAATGGTTTGTGATTGTATAGGTTTGGTAATACCCAAAGCATGTTTGGTAATACCCAAAGCATGTTCGGTAATTAACTAAAAGCATATGATCTAGGTTAATTTGGACTTTTTAGTATAAGGAGGGACAATGAGTGCCCAAAACTCATGTCAATGGGGTTTAGTGAGGTATTGTGCCTAATGGACCAAGTGTTATGATTATCCAATCTTCAAAGGATTGCTTTGATGAGTAATGGGAATGGATTGTGATTGGATAGGTTTGGTAATGCCCAAAGCATGTTTGGTAATTACCTAAAAGCGTATGATCTAGGGTTCATTTGGGCTTTTTAGTACAAGGAGGGACAATGGGGGCCCAAAACTCAAGTCAATGGGGTTTGGTGAGGTATTGGGAATAATGGACCGAGTAGCATTATTGTCGAATCCCCATAGTATTACTTTGATGAGTAATGGGAATGGATTTTGATTCGATAGGTTTGCTAATGCTCAAAGCATGTTTGATAATTACCTAACGGCATATGATATAGGGTAATTTGGGCTTTTTATTAAAGGAGGGACAATGGGGGCCCAAAACTCAAGTCAATGGGGTTTGGTGAGATATTGGGAATAATGGACCGAGTAGCATTATTATCCTATCCCCATAGTATTACTTTGATGAGTAATGGGAATGGATTTTGATTCGATAGGTTTGGTAATGCTCAAAGCATGTTTGATAATTACCTAACGGCATATGATATGGGGTAATTTGGGCTTTTTATTAAAAAAGGCCAATGGGGTCCCAAAACTCAAGTCAGTGGGGTTTAGTGAGGTATTGAGCCTAATGGAACCAGTGGCATGATTGCCCAATCCCCATAGCATAGCTATAATGCGTAATGGGAATGGTTTGTGATTGGATAGGTTTGGTAATGCCCAAAGCAAGTTTGGTAATTTTCTAAAAGCATATGATTTGGGTTAATCTGGACTTTTTAGTACAAGGACGGACAATGGGGGCCCACAACTCAAGTCATAGGGTTTGGTGAGGTATTGGGCCTAATGGACCAAGTGGCATTATTGTCCAATGCCCATAGGATTGCTTTGATGAGTTATGGGAATGGATTGTGATTGGATAGGATTAGTAATGCCCAAAGCATTTTTGGTAATTACTAAAAAGCATATGACCTTCTATAATTTGGACTTTTTAGTACAAGGAGGGATAATGGGGGCCCAAAACTCAAGTCATTAGGGTTTGGTAAGTTATTGGGCCTAATGGACCGAGTGGAATGATTGTCCAATCCCCATATGATTGTTTTGATGAGTAATGAGAATGAATTGTGATTGGATAGGTTTGGTAATGCCCAAAGCATCGTTGGTAATTACCTAAAAGCATATGATCTTGGGTTAATTTGGGCTTTTTAGTACAAGGAGGGATATTGGGGTCCCAAAACTCAAGTAAATGGGGTTTGGTGAGGTATTAGGCCTAATGGACCCAGTGGAATTATTGTCTAATCCCCATAGGATTGCTTTGATGAGTAAAGGGAAGGGATTGTGATTGGATAGGTTTGGTAATGTCCAAAGCACGTTTGGTAATTATCTAAAAGCGTATGATCTGGGGTTAATTTGGGCTTTTTAGTACAAGGATGGACAATGGGGGCCCAAAACACAAGTCAATGGGGTTTGGTGAGGTATTGGGCCTAGTGGACCGAGTAGTATTATTGTCCAATCCCCATAGTATTTTTTTGATGAGTAATGGGAATGGATTGTGATTGGATAGGTTTGGTAATTCCCAAAGCATGTTTGATAAATACTTAAAGGCATATGATCTGGGGTTAATTTGGGCTTTTTATTACAAGGAGGGACAATGAGGGCCCAAAACTCAAGTCAATGGGGTTTGGTGAGGTATTGGGCCTAATGGACCTAGTGGCATGATTGCCCAATCCGCATAGGATTGCTTTGATGAGTAATGGGAATGGCTTAAGATTGGATAGGTTTGGTAATGCCGAAAGGATGTTTGGTAATTACCTAAAAGCATATGATTTGGGTTAATCTGGGTTTTTTAGTACAAGGAGGGACAATGAGGGCCCAAAACTCAAGTCAATGGGGTTTGGTGAGGTATTGGGCCCAATCGACCCAGTGGCATTATTGTCCAATCGCCATATGATAGGGCCCCAAAACTCAAGTCAATGGGGTATAGTGAGGTATTGGACCTAATGGACCTTGTGGCATGATTGTCCAATCTCAAAGGTTTGCTTGATAGGTAATAGCAATGGTTTGTGATTGTATAGGTTTGATAATGCTCAAATCATGTTTAGTAATTACCTAAAAGCATATGATATGGGTTTATTTGGACTCTTTAGTACATGGAGGGACAATGAGGGCCCAAAACTCAAGTCAATGGGGTTTAGTGAGGTATGGGCCTAATGGATCAAGTGGTATGATTGTCCAATCTTTAAAGGAATGCTTTGATGAGTAATGAGAATGGATTGTGATTGAATAAGTTTGGTAACACCCAAAGCATGTTTGGTAATTACCTAAAAGCGTATGATCTGTGGTTAATTTGGACTTTTTAGTACAAGGAGGAACAATAGGAGCCCAAAACTCAAGTCAATGGGGCTTGGTTTGGTATTGGGCTTAATGGACCCAGTGGAATTATTGTTCAATCCCCATAGGATTGCTTTGATGAGTAATGCAAATGGATTGTGATTGGATTGATTTGGTAATGCCCAAAGCATGTTTGGTAATTACTTAAAATAATGTGATTTGGGGTTAATAAGGACTTTTTAGTACAAGGAGGGACGATGCGGGCCCAAAACTCAAGTCAATGGGGTTTGGTGAGGTATTGGGCCTAATGGAACCAATGGCATGATTGTCCTATCCCCATATGATAGGAGCCCAAAACTCAAGTCAATTGGGCTTAGTGAGGTATTGGGCCTAATGGACCCAGTGGCATGATTGCCCAATCCGCATAGGATTGCTTGGATGAGTAATGGAAATGGATTGTGATTGGATAGGTTTGGTGATGCCCAAAGCATGTTTGGTAATTATCTAAAACCATATGATTTGGGTTAATCTGGACTTTTTAGTACAAGGAGGGACAATGGGGGCCCACAACACAAGTCAATGGGGTTTGGTTTGGTATTGGACTTAATGGACCCAGTGGAATTATTGTTCAATCCCCATAGGATTGCTTTGATGAGTAATGGGAATGGATTGTGATTCGATAGATTTGGTAATGCCCAAAGCATGTTTGGTAATTACTTAAAATAATGTGATTTGGGGTTAATAAGGACTTTTTAGTACAAGGAGGGACGATGCGGGCCCAAATCTCATGTCAATGGGGTTTGGTTAGGTATTGAGCCTAATGGAACCAGTGGCATGATTGTCCTATCCCCATATGATAGGAGCCCAAAACTCAAGTCAATTGGGCTTAGTGAGGTATTGGGCCTAATGGACCCAGTGGCATGATTGCCCAATCCCCATAGGATTGCTTTGATGAGAAATAGGAGTGGATTGTGATTGGATAGGTTTATTAATGCCCAAAGCATGTTTGGTAATTACTAAAAAGCATCTGACCTTCCTTAATTTGGACTTTTTAGTACAAGGAGGCATAATGGGGGCCTAAAACTCAAGTCAATAGGGTTTGGTCAGTTATTAGGCCTAATGGATCGAGTGGCATGATTGTCCAATCCCCATATGATTGTTTTGATGAGTAATGGGAATGAAGTGTGATTGGATAGGTTTAGTAATGCCCAAAGCATAGTTGGTAATTAGCTAAAAGCATATGATCTTGGGTTAATTTGGGCTTTTTAATACAAGGAGGGACATTGGGGGCCCAAAACTCAAGTCAATGGGGTTTGGTGAGGTATTGGGCCAAATGGTCCCAGTGGAATTATTGTCCAATCCCCATAGTATTGCTTTGATGAGTAATGGGAATGGATTGTGATTGAATAGATTTGGTAATGCCCAAAGCAAGTTTGGTAATTACCTAAAATCATGTAATTTGGGGTTAATTTGGACTTTTTAGTTCAAGGAGGGACGATGGGGGCCCATAACTCAAGTCATTGGGGTTGGTGAGGTATTGGGCCTAATGGGCCGAGTAGTATTATTGTCCAATCCCCATAGTATTGCTTTGATAAGTAATGGGAATGGATTGAGATTGGATAGGTTTGGTAATGCCCAAAGCATGTTTGATAATTACCTAAAGGCATATGATCTATGGTTAATTTGGGATTTTTATTACAAGGAGGGACAATGGGGCCCAAAACACAAGTCAATGGGGTTTGGTGAGGTATTGGGCCCAATGGACCCAGTGGCATTATTGACCAATCCCCATATGATAGGGCCCCAAAACTCAAGTTAATGGGGTTTAGTGAGGTATTGGGCCTAATGGACCTAGTGGCATGATTGTCCAATCCCATAGGTTTGCTTTGATGAGTAATTTAAATGGTTTGTGATTGTATAGGTTTGGTAATACCCAAAGCATGTTTGGTAAATATTATCTCAGATAACCCTGACTTATAGGCCTTTTTCCAATATAACCCTGACTTTGGCAGCCCTGTCTCCGATAACCCTGAACTTGATTTTTGTCATTAAACTTGACGGAATTTGTCACGGCGTTAACTTGGTTTGACTTTTGCTAAATTCATCTCTTTCTCTCTCTTGTTCTTCATCTCTTCTCTCTCTTGTTCTTCATCTCTTCTCAAGCATTCATCAATGGTTCCCAAACTTAGGTAAATCTCTTTAATCTTTAAAACCACCATCATCCAACCACTACTCCAAAACTAGAACAAAAAAATAATTGAAAAAAAAAAATTAAACTAGCAACTGGTATTTTTTTTTTTTGGGGAAATTTAATCCAACCCAAGAAAACAAAAAAAAAAAGACCACGTTCGATGTATTTAACGGCAACAAGCTCTTTGGTTTCTTTGTGTCGCATAAGTCGGGCAACTCCAAAATTCCCAGCTCCTAATTGTTTAACTACTTCATACTTTTCCATTTCTAATTCTTTTTTTTTTTTGTAATTTTTTTTTGGGTGTGATTTTGTAATTTGCTGGGTTATTTAAGAAGAAAAAGGAGGGAGAATAGAATGCATATTAATGGTTTTTTTTTCTGGGTAGTATGGTATTTGATTGTGAGATGAAGAAGAAAAACGTGCATTAAGGTGCAAATCTGAGTGGAGTAAGGGCTCCCGCGAGGACGACAGCATAATGCCTGAGGTCCGGCAACGCGCGGAAGAAGGCGGCGGTGGCGCGCTGGCGGCAGATTTTGTTGGTTGATTATCGCTCTAGTTTTCCTTCATTTTTTTTTACCCAGAAAATTTCAATTTTTTCTTTATATTATCAGATTACTTAGCTTGATTGTTACATTATGCTCATATATCAAATTACAGCTTTTTATTTTTTATTTTTTCTAAGAACACCCATTGGAGGAGATGTGGATTTTGTTATGATTTTGGGTAAATGGGTTTGAGAAAAATATGGATTTTGTTATGAGTTTGGGAAAAATTGATGAATGCTTGAGAAGAGATGAAAAACAAGAGAGAGAAGAGATGAAGAACAAGAGAGAGAAAGAGATGAATTTAAAAAAGTCAAACCAAGTTAACGCCGTGACAAATTCCGTCCGGTTTAATGACAAAAACCAAGTTCAGGGTTATCGGAGACAGGGCTGTCAAAGTCAGGGTTATATTGGAAAAAGACCTATAAGTCAGGGTTATCTGAGATAATATCCCTTATCTAAAAGCATATGATTTGGGTTAATTTGGACTTTTTAGTACAAGGAGGGACAATGAGGGCCCGAAACTCAAGTCAATGGGGTTTAGTGAGGTATTGTGCCTAATGGACCAAGTGGTATGATTGTCCAATCTTCAAAGGATTGCTTTGATGAGTAATGAGAATGGATTGTGCTTGGATAGGTTTGGTAATGCCCAAAGCATGTTTGGTAATTACCTAAAAGCGTATGATCTGGGGTTAATTTGGGCTTTTTAGTATAAGGAGGGACAATGGGGCCCAAAACGCAAGTCAATGGGGTTTGGTGAGGTATTGGGCCTAATGGATCGAGTAGCATTATTGTCGAATCCAGATAGTATTCCTTTGATGAGTAATGGGAAAGGATTGTGATTCGATAGGTTTGGTAATGCACAAAGCATGTTTGATAATTACCTAAAGGCATATGATATGGGGTAATTTGGGCTTTTTATTAAAGGAGGGACAATTGGGGCCCAAAACTCAAGTCAATGGGGTTTGGTGAGGTATTGGGCCTAATGGAACAAGTGGCATGATTGTCCTATCAACATATGATAGGGTCCCAAAACTCAAGTCAATGGGGTTTGGTGAGGTATTGGGCCCAATGGACCCAGTGGCATTATTGACCAATCCCCATATGATAGGGCCCCAAAACTCAAGTCAATGGGGTTTAGTGAGGCATTGGGCCTAGTAGACCTAGTGGCATGATTGTCCAATCCCATAGGTTTGCTTTGATGAGTAATGGAAATGGTTTGTGATTGTATAGGTTTGGTAATACCCAAAGCATATTTGGTAATTATCTAAAAGCATATGATCTGGGTTAATTTGGACTTTTTAGTACAAGGAGGGACAATGAGGGCCCGAAACTCAAGTCAATGGGGTTTAGTGAGGTATTGTGCCTAATGGACCAAGTGGTATGATTGTCCAATCTTCAAAGGATTGCTTTGATGAGTAATGAGAATGGATTGTGCTTGGATAGGTTTGGTAATGCCCAAAGCATGTTTGGTAATTACCTAAAAGCGTATGATTTGGGGTTAATTTGGGCTTTTTAGTACAAGGAGGGACAATGGGAGCCCAAAACGCAAGTCAATGGGGTTTGGTGAGGTATTGGGCCTAATGGATCGAGTAGCATTATTGTCTAATCCAGATAGTATTCCTTTGATGAGTAACGAGAATGGTTTGTGATTGGATAGGTTTGGTAATGCCCAAAGAATTTTTCGTAATTATCTAAACCATATGATTTGGGTTAATCTGAACTTTTTAGTACAAGGAGGGACAATGGGGGCCCACAATTCAAGTCATACGGTTTGGTGAGGTATTGGGCCTAATGGACCCAGTGGCATTATTGTCCAATCCCCATAGGATTGCTTTGATGAGTAATGGGAATGGATTGTGATTGGATAGGATTTGTAATGCCCAAAGCATGATTGGTAATTACTAAAAAGCATATGACCTTCCTTAATTTGGGCTTTTTAGTACAAGGAGGGATAAAGGGGGCCCAAAACTTAAGTCAATAGGGTTTGGTGAGTTATTGGGCCTAATGGACCGAGTGGAATGATTGTCCAATCCCCATATGATTGTTTTGATGAGTAAGGGGAATGGATTGTGATTGGATAGGTTTGGTAATGCCCAAAGCATTGCTGGTAATTACCTAAAAGCATATGATCTTGGGTTAATTTGGGCATTTTAGTACTAGGAGGGATATTGGAGGCCCGAAACTCAAGTCAATGGGGTTTGGTGAGGTATTGGGCCTAATGGACCCAGTGGAATTATTGTCCAATCCCCATATTATTGCTTTGATGAGTAATGGGAATGGTTTGTGATTGGATATGTTTGGTAATGCCCAAAGCATGTTTGATAATTACTTAAAGGCATATGATCTAGAGTTAATTTGAGCTTTTATTACAAGGAGGGACAATGGGGGCACAAAACTCAAGTCGATGGGGGTTTGGTGAGGTATTAGGCCTAATGGACCTCGTGGCATGATTGCCCAATCCTCGTAGGATTGCTTTGATGAGTAATGGAATTGGATTGTGATTGGATAGGTTTGGTAATGCCCAAAGCATGTTTGGTAATTATGTAAAAGCTTATGTTTTGGGTTAATCTGGACTTTTTAGTACAAGGAGGGACAATGGGGGCCCACAACTCTAGTCATAGGGTTTGGTGAGGTATTTGGCTTAATGGACCTAGTGGCATTATTCTTTAATCCCCATAAAATTGCTTTGATGAGTAATGGGAGTGGATTGTGATTGGATATGTTTGGTAATGCCCAAAGCATGTTTGGTAATTACTAAAAAGCATATGATCTTCCTTAATTTGGACTTTTTAGTAAAAGGAGGGATAAGGAGGGCCTAAAACTCAAGTCAATAGGGTTTGGTGAGTTATTGGGCCTAATGGATCGAGTGGCATGATTGTCCAATCCCCATATGATTGTTTTGATGAGTAATGGGAATGAAGTGTGATTGGATAGGTTTAGCAATGCCCAAAGCATAGTTGGTAATTAGCTAAAAGCATATGATCTTGGGTTAATTTGGGCTTTTTAATACAAGGAGGGACACTGGTGGCCCAAAACTCAAGTCAATGGGGTTTGGTGAGGTATTGGGCCTAATGGACCTAGTGGAATTATTGTCCAATCCCCATAGTATTGCTTTGATGAGTAATGGGAATGGAATGTGATTGGATAGATTTGGTAATGCCCAAAGCATGTTTGGTAATTACCTAAAATCATGTGATTTGCGGTTAATTTGGACTTTTTAGTACAAGGAGGGACGATGGGGGCCCAAAACTCAAGTCATTGGGGTTTGGTGAGGTATTGGGCCTAATGGACCGAGTAGTATTACTGTCCAATTCCCATAGTATTGCTTTGATAAGTAATGGGAATGGATTGGGATTGGATAGGTTTGGTAATGCCCAAATCATGTTTGATAATTACCTAAAGGCATATGATCTAGGGTTAATTTGGGATTTTTATTACAAGGAGGGACAATGGGGCCCAAAACACAAGTCAATGGGGTTTGGTGAGGTATTGGGCCCAATGGTCCCAGTGGCATTATTGACCAATCCCCATATGATAAGGCCCCAAAACTCAAGTCAATGGGGTTTAGTGAGGTATTGGGCCTAATGGACCTAGTGGCATGATTGTCCAATCCCATAGGTTTGCTTTGATGAGTAATGGAAATGGTTTGTGATTGTATAGGTTTGGTAATACCCAAATCATGTTTGGTAATTATCTAAAAGCATATGATCTGGGTTAATTTGGACTTTTTAGTACAAGGAGCGACAATGAGGGCCCGAAACTCAAGTCAATGGGGTTTAGTGAGGTATTGTGCCTAATGGACAAAGTGGTATGATTGTCCAATCTTCAAAGGATTGCTTTGATGAGTAATGAGAATGGATTGTGGTTGGATAGGTTTGTTAATGCCCAAAGCATTTTTGGTAATTACCTAAAAGCGTATGATCTGGGGTTAATTTGGGCTTTTTAGTACAAGGAGGGACAATGGGGGCCCAAAAAGCAAGTCAATGGGGTTTGGTGAGGTATTGGGCTTAATGGATCGAGTAGCATTATTGTCGATTCCCGATAGTATTCCTTTGATGAGTAATGGGAATGGATTGTGATTCGATAGGTTTGGTAATGCCCAAAGCACGTTTGATAATTACCTAAAGGCATATGATATGGGGTAATTTGGGCTTTTTGTTAAAGGAGGGACAATTGGGGCCCAAAACTCAAGTCAATGGGGTTTGGTGAGGTATTGGGCCTAATGGAACTAGTGGTATGATTGTCCTATCTCCATATGATAGGGTCCCAAAACTCAAGTCAATGGGGTTTGGTGAGGTATTGGGCCCAATGGACCCAGGTGGCATTATTGACCAATCCCCATATGATAGGGCCCCAAAACTCAAGTCAATGGGATTTAGTGAGGTATTGGGCCTAATAGACCTAGTGGCATGATTGTCCAATCCCATAGGTTTGCTTTGATGAGTAATGGAAATGGTTTGTGATTGTATAGGTTTGGTAATACCCAAAGCATGTTTGGTAATTATCTAAAAGCATATGATCTGGGTTAATTTGGACTTTTTAGTACAAGGAGGGACAATGAGGGCCCGAAACTCAAGTCAATGGGGTTTAGTGAGGTATTGTGCCTAATGGACCAAGTGGTATGATTGTCCAATCTTCAAAGGATTGCTTTGATGAGTAATGAGAATGGATTGTGCTTGGATAGGTTTGGTAATGCCCAAAGCATGTTTGGTAATTACCTAAAAGCGTATGATCAGGGGTTAATTTGGGCTTTTTAGTACAAGGAGGGACAATGGGGGCCCAAAACACAAGTCAATGGGGTTTGGTGAGGTATTGGGCCTAATGGATCGAGTAGCATTATTGTCGAATCCAGATAGTATTCCTTTGATGAGTAACAAGAATGGTTTGTGATTGGATAGGTTTGGTAATGCCCAAAGAATTTTTCGTAATTATCTGAAACATATGATTTGGGTTAATCCCGAACTTTTTAGTACAAGGAGGGACAATGGGGGCCCACAATTCAAGTCATACGGTTTGGTGAGGTATTGGGCCTAATGGACCCAGTGGCATTATTGTCCAATCCCCATAGGATTGCTTTGATGAGTAATGGGAATTGATTGTGATTGGATAGGATTTGTAATGCCCAAAGCATGTTTGGTAATTACTAAAAAGCATATGACCTTCCTTAATTTGGGCTTTTTAGTACAAGGAGGGATAAAGGGGGCCCAAAACTTAAGTCGATAGGGTTTAGTGAGTTATTGGGCCTAATGGACCGAGTGGCATGATTGTCCAATCACCATATGATTGTTTTGATGAGTAAGGGGAATGGATTGTGATTGGATAGGTTTGGTAATGCCCAAAGCATCGTTGGTAATTACCTAAAAGCATATGATCTTGGGTTAATTTGGGCATTTTAGTACTAGGAGGGATATTGGGGGCCCGAAACTCAAGTCAATGGGGTTTGGTGAGGTATTGGGCCTAATGGACCCAGTGGAATTATTGTCCAATCCCCATATTATTGCTTTGATGAGTAATGGGAATGGATTGTGATTGGATATGTTTGGTAATGCCTAAAGCATGTTTGATAATTACCTAAAGGCATATGATCTAGAGTTAATATGGGCTTTTATTACAAGGAGGGACAATGGGGGCACAAAACTCAAGTCAATGGGGGTTTGGTGAGGTATTAGGCCTAATGGACCTCGTGGCATGATTGCCCAATCCCCATAGGATTGCTTTGATGAGTAATGGAAATGGATTGTGATTGGATAGGTTTGGTAATGCCCAAAGCATGTTTGGTAATTATGTAAAAGCTTATGATTTGGGTTAATCTGGACTTTTTAGTACAAGGAGGGACAATGGGGGCCCAAAACTCAAGTCATTGGGGTTTGGTGAGTTATTGCGCCTAATGGACCGAGTAGTATTATTGTCCAATCACCATATTATTGCTTTGATGAGTAATGGGAATGGATTGTGATTGGATAGGTTTGGTAATGCCCAAAGCATGTTTGATATTTACCTAAAGGCATATGATCTAGAGTTAATTTGGGCTTTTATTACAAGGAGGGACAATGGAGGCACAAAACTCAAGTCAATGGGGGTTTGGTGAGGTATTAGGCCTAATGGACCTCGTGGCATGATTGCCCAATCCCCATAGGATTGCTTTGATGAGTAATGGAAATGGATTGTGATTGGATAGGTTTGGTAATGCCCAGAGCATGTTTGGTAATTATGTAAAAGCTTATGATTTGGGTTAATCTGGACTTTTTAGTACAAGGAAGGACAATGGGGGCCCACAACTCTAGTCATAGGGTTTGGTGAGGTATTGGGCTTAATGGACCTAGTGGCATTATTCTTTAATCCCCATAGGATTGCTTTGATGAGTAATGGGAGTGGATTGTGATTGAATATGTTTGGTAATGCCCAAAGCATGTTTGGTAATTACTAAAAAGCATATGATCTTCCTTAATTTGGACTTTTTAGTAAAAGGATGGATAATGGGGGCCTAAAACTCAAGTCAATAGGGTTTGGTGAGTTATTGAGCCTAATGGATCGAGTGGCATGATTGTCCATTCCCCATATGATTATTTTGATGAGTAATGGGAATGGAGTGTGATTGGATAGGTTTAGTAATGCCCAAAGCATAATTGGTAATTAGCTAAAAGCATATGATCTTGGGTTAATTTGGGCTTTTTAATACAAGGAGGGCCATTGGTGGCCCAAACTAAAGTCAATGGGGTTTGGTGAGGTATTGGGCCCAATGGTCCCAGTGGCATTATTGACCAATCACCATATGATAGGTCCCCAAAACTCAAGTCAATGGGGTTTAGTGAGGTATTGGGCCTAATGGACATAGTGGCATGATTGTCCAATCTCATAGGTTTGCTTTGATGAGTAATGGAAATGGTTTGTGATTGTATAGGTTTGGTAATACCCAAAGCATGTTTGGTAATTATCTAAAAGCACATGATCTGGGTTAATTTGGACTTTTTAGTACAAGGAGGGACAATGAGGGCCCGAAACTCAAGTCAATTGGGTTTAGTGAGGTATTGTGCCTAATGGACCAAGTGGTATGATTGTCCAATCTTCAAAGGATTGCTTTGATGAGTAATGAGAATGGATTGTGCTTGGATAGGTTTGGTAATGCCCAAAGCATGTTTGGTAATTACCTAAAAGCGTATGATCTGGGGTTAATTTGGGCTTTTTAGTACAAGGAGGGACAATGGGGGCCCAAAAAGCAAGTCAATGGGGTTTGGTGAGGTATTGGGCTTAATGGATCGAGTAGCATTATTGTCGAATCCCGATAGTATTCCTTTGACGAGTAATGGGAATGGATTGTGATTCGATAGGTTTGGTAATGCCCAAAGCATGTCTGATAATTACCTAAAGGTATATGATATGGGGTAATTTGGGCTTTTTATTAAAGGAGGGACAATTGGGGCCCAAATCTCAAGTCAATGGGGTTTGGTGAGGTATTGGGCCTAATGGAACCAGTGGCATGATTGTCCTATCCCCATATGATAGGGTCCCAAAACTCAATTCAATGGGGTTTAGTGAGGTATTAGGCCTAATGGACCCAGTGGCATGATTGCCCAATCCCCATAGGATTGCTTTAATGAGTAATGGGAATGGTTTGTGATTGGATAGGTTTGGTAATGCCTAAAGCTTTTTTCGTAATTATCTAAAACATATGATATGGGTTAATCTGAACTTTTTAGTACAAGGAGGGACAATAGGCGCCCACAATTCAAGTCATAGGGTTTGGTGAGGTATTGGGCATAATGGACCCAGTGCCATTATTGTCCAATCCCCATAGGATTGCTCTGATGAGTAATGGGAATGGATTGTGATCGGATAGGTTTTGTAATGCCCAAAGCATGTTTGGTAATTACTAAAAAGCATATGACCTTCCTTAATTTGGGCTTAATTGTACAAGGAGGGATAAAGGGGGCCCAAAACTTAAGCCAATAGGGTTTGGTGAGTTATTGGGCCTAATGGACCGAGTGGCATGATTGCCCAATCCGCATAGGATTGCTTTGATGAGTAATGGAAATGGATTGTGATTGGATAGGTTTGGTGATGCCCAAAGCATGTTTGGTAATTATCTAAAAGCATATGATTTGGGTTAATCGAACTTTTTAGTACAAGGAGGGACAATGGGGGCCCACAACTCCAAGTCAAGGGGTTTGGTTTGGTATTGGGCTTAATGGACCCAGTGGAATTATTGTTCAATCCCCATAGGATTGCTTTGATGAGTAATGGGAATGGATTGTGATTGGATAGATTTGGTAATGCCCAAAGCATGTTTGGTAATTACTTAAAATAAAGTGATTTGGGGTTAATAAGGACTTTTTAGTACAAGGAGGGACGATGCAGGCCCAAAACTCAAGTCAATGGGGTTTGGTGAGGTATTGGGCCTAATGGAACCAGTGGCATGATTGTCCTATCCCCATATGATAGGAGCCCAAAACTCAAGTCAATTGGGCTTAGTGAGGTATTGGGCCTAATGGAGCCAGTGGCATGATTGCCCAATCCCCATAGGATTGCTTTGATGAGAAATAGGAGTGGATTGTGATTGGATAGGTTTGGTAATGCCCAAAGCATGTTTGGTAATTACTAAAAAGCATATGAGCTTCCTTAATTTGGACTTTTTAGTACAAGGAGGGATAATGGGGGCCTAAAACTCAAGTCAATAGGGTTTGGTGAGTTATTAGGCCTAATGGATCGAGTGGCATGATTGTCCAATCCCCATATGATTGTTTTGATGAGTAATGGGAATGAAGTGTGATTGGATAGGTTTAGTAATGCCCAAAGCATAATTGGTAATTAGCTAAAATCATATGATCTTGGGTTAATTTGGGCTTTTTAATACAAGGAGGGATTGAGGGCCAAAAACTCAAGTCAATGAGGTTTGGTGAGGTATTGGGCCTATTGGACCCAGTGGAATTATTGCCCAATCCCCTTAGTATTGCTTTGATGAGTAATGGGAATGGGTTGTGATTGGATAGATTTGGTAATGCCCAAAGCATGTTTGGTAATTACCTAAAATCATGTGATTTGGGGTTAATTTGGACTTTTTAATTCAAGGAGGGACGATGGGGGCCCAAAACTCAAGTCATTGGGGTTTGGTGAGGTATTGGGCCTAATGGGCCGAGTAGTATTGTAGTCCAATCCCCATAGTATTGCTTTGATAAGTAATGGGAATAGATTGGGATTGGATAGGTTTGGTAATGCCCAAAGTATGCTTGATAATTACCTAAAGGCATATGATCTATGGTTAATTTGGGATTTTTATTACAAGGTGGGACAATGGGGCCCAAAACACAAGTCAATGGGGTTTGGTGAGGTATTGGGCCCAATGGACCCAGTGACATTATTGACCAATCCCCATATGATAGGGTCCCAAAACTCAAGTCAATGGGGTTTAGTGAGATATTGGCCTAATGGACCTAGTGGCATGATTGTCCAATCCCATATGTTTGCTTTGATGAGTAATGGAAATGGTTTGTGATTGTATAGGTTTGGTAATACCCAAAGCATGTTTGGTAATAATCTACTAGCATATGATTTGGGTTAATTTGGACTTTTTAGTACAAGGAGGGATAATGAGGGCCCGAAACTCAAGTCAATGGGGTTTAGTGAGGTATTGTGCCTAATGGACCAAGTGGTATGATTGTCCAATCTTCAAAGGATTGCTTTGATGAGTAAAGAGAATGGATTGTGCTTGGATAGGTTTGGTAATGCCCAAAGCATGTTTGGTAATTACCTAAAAGCGTATGATCTGGGGTTAATTTGGGCTTTTTTGTACAAGGAGGGACAATAGGGGCCCAAAACGCAAGTCAATGGGGTTTGGTGAGGTATTGGGCCTAATGGATCGAGTAGCATTATTGTCGAATCTAGATAGTATTCCTTTGATGAGTAATGGGAATGGATTGTGATTCGATAGGTTTGGTGAGGTATTGGGCCTAATGGAACCAGTGGCATGATTGTCCTATCCCCATATGATAGGGTCCCAAACTCAATTCAATGGGGTTTAGTGAGGTATTAGGCCTAATGGACCCAGGTAGCATGATTGCCCAATCCCCATAGGGATTGCTTTAATGAGTAATGGGAATGG
Source organism: Beta lomatogona (assembly GCA_947646795.1). Classification (NCBI taxonomy): domain Eukaryota; kingdom Viridiplantae; phylum Streptophyta; class Magnoliopsida; order Caryophyllales; family Amaranthaceae; genus Beta; species Beta lomatogona. The sequence goes on from CANSNZ010001329.1 coordinate 389,659, forward strand.
TTTGTGATTGGATAGGTTTGGTAATGCTCAAAACATTTTTCGTGATTATCTAAAACATATGATTTGGGTTAATCTGAAATTTTTAGTACAAGGAGGGACAATAGGCGCCCACAATTCAAGTCATAGGGTTTGGTGAGGTATTGGGCATAATGGACCCAGTGGCATTATTGTCCAATCCCCATAGGATTGCTTTGATGAGTAATGGGAATGGATTGTGATTGGATAGGTTTTGTAATGCCCAAAGCATGTTTGGTAATTACTAAAAAAGCATATGACCTTCCTTAATTTGGGCTTTTTTGTACAAGGAGGGATAAAGTGGGCCCAAAACTTAAGTCAATAGGGTTTGGTGAGTTATTGGGCCTAATGGATCGAGTGGCATGATTGTCCAATCCCCATATGATTGTTTTGATGAGTAAGGGGAATGGATTGTGATTAGATAGATTTGGTAATGCCCAAAGCATGTTTGGTAATTACATAAAATAATGTGATTTGGGGTTAATAAGGACTATTTAGTACAAGGAGGGACGATGCGAGCCAAAAACTCAAGTCGATGGGGTTTGGTGAGGTATTGGGCCTAATGGAACCAGTGGCATGATTGTCCTATCCCCATATGATAGAGCCCAAAACTCAAGTCAATTGGGCTTAGTGAGGTATTGGGCCTAATGGACCCAGTGGCATGATTGCCCAATCAGCATAGGATTGCTTTGATGAGTAATGGAAATGGGTTGTGATTGGATAGGTTTGGTGATGCCCAAAGCATGTTTGGTAATTATCTAAAAGCATATGATTTGGGTTAATTGCGGACTTTTTAGTACAAGGAGGGACAATGGGGGCCCACAACTCAAGTCAATGGGGTTTGGTTTGGTATTGGGCTTAATGGACCCGGTGGAATTATTGTTCAATCCCCATGGAATTGCTTTGATGAGTAATGGGAATGGATTGTGATTGGATAGATTTGGTAATGCCCAAAGCATGTTTGGTAATTACCTTAAAATAATGTGATTTGGGGTTAATAAGGACTTTTTAGTACAATGAGGGACGATGCGAGCCCAAAACTCAAGTCAATGGGGTTTGGTGAGGTATTGGGCCTAATGGAACAGAGGGCATGAATGTCCTATCCCCATATGATAGGAGCCCAAAACTCAAGTCAATTGGGCTTAGTGAGGTACTCGGGCCTAATGGACCCAAGTGGCATGATTGCCCAATCCCTATAGGATTGCTTTGATGAGAAATAGGAGTGGATTGTGATTGGATAGGTTTGGTAATGCCCAAAGCATGTTTCGTAATTACTAAAAAAGCATCCGAGCTTCCTTAATTTGGACTTTTAGTACAAAGAGGGATAATGGGGGCCTAAAACTCAAGTCAATAGGGTTTGGTGAGTTATTAGGCCTAATGGATAGAGTGGCATGATTGTCCAATCCCCACATGATTGTTTTGATGAGTAATGGGAATGAAGTGTGATTGGATAGGTTTAGTAATGCCCAAAGCATAGTTGGTAATTAGCTAAATGCATATGATCTTGGGTTAATTTGGGCTTTTTAATACAAGGAGGGACATTGAGGGCCCAAAAACTCAAGTCAATGGGGTTTGGTGAGTATTGGGCCTATTGGACCCGGTGGAATTATTGCCCAATCCCCATAGTATTGCTTTGATGAGTAATGGGAATGGATTGTGATTGGATAGATTTGGTAATGCCCAAAGCATGTTTGGTAATTCCCTAAAATCATGTGATTTGGGGTTAATTTGGACTTTTTAGTTCAAGGAGGGACGATGGGGGCCCAAAACTCAAGTCATTGGGGTTTGGTGAGGTATTGGGCCTAATGGGCCGAGTAGTATTATTGTCCAATCCCCATAGTATTGCTATGATAAGTAATGGGAATGGATTGGGATTGGATAGGTTTGGTAATGCCCAAAGTATGTTTGATAATTACCTAAAGGCATATGATCTATGGTTAATTTGGGATTTTTATTACAAGAGGAGGGACAATGGGGCCCAAAACACAAGTGAATGGGGTTTGGTGAGGTATTGGGCCCAATGGACCCAGTGGCATTATTGACCAATCCCCATATGATAGGGCCCCAAAACTCAAGTCAATGGGTTTTAGTGAGATATTGGGCCTAATGGACCTAGTGGCATGATTGTCCAATCCCATAGGTTTGCTTTGATGAGTAATGGAAATGGTTTGTGATTGTATAGGTTTGGTAACACCCAAAGCATGTTTGGTAATAATCTAATAGCATATGATTTGGGTTAATTTGGACTTTTTAGTACAAGTAGGGACAATGAGGGCCCGAAACTCAAGTCAACGGGGTTTAGTGAGGTATTGTGGCTAATGGACCAAGTGGTATGATTGTCCAATCTTCAAAGGATTGCTTTGATGAGTAATGAGAATGGATTGTGCTTTGATAGGTTTGGTAATGCCCAAAGCATGTTTGGTAATTACCTAAAAGCGTATGATCCGGGGTTAATTTGGGCTTTTTCGTACAAGGAGGGACAATGGGGGCCCAAACGCAAGTCAATGGGGTTTGGTGAGGTATTGGGCCTAATGGATCGAGTAGCATTATTGTCGAATCTAGATAGTATTCCTTTGATGAGTAATGAGAATGGATTGTCCTATCCCCATATGATAGGAGCCCAAATCTCAAGTCAATTGGGCTTAGTGAGGTATTGGGCCTAATGGAACCAGTGGCATGATTGTCCTATCCCCATATGATAGGAGGCCAAAACTCAAGTCAATTGGGCTTAGTGAGGTATTGGGCCTAATGGACCCAGTGGCATGATTGCCCAATCAGCATAGGATTGCTTTGATGAGTAATGGAAATGGATTGTGATTGGATAGGTTTGGTGATGCCCAAAGCATGTTTAGTAATTATCTAAAAGCATATGATTTGGGGTTATCTCGACTTTTTAGTACAAGGAGGGACAATGGGGGCCCAACTCAAGTCAATGGGGTTTGGTTTGGTATTGGGCTTAATGGACCCAGTGGAATTATTGTTCAATCCCCATAGAATTGCTTTGATGAGTAATGGGAATGGATTGTGATTGGATAGATTTGGTAATGCCCAAAGCATGTTTGGTAATTACTTAAAATAATGTGATTTGGGGTTAATAAGGACTTTTTAGTACAAGGAGGGACGATGCGGCCCAAAACTCAAGTCAATGGGGTTTGGGGAGGTATTGGGCCTAATGGAACTGATGCCATGATTGTCCTATCCCCATATGATAGGAGCGAAAACTCAAGTCAATTGGGCTTAGTGAGGTATCGGGCCTAATAGACCCAGGTGGCATGATTGCCCAATCCCTATAGGATTGCTTTGATGAGAAATAGGAGTGGATTGTGATTGGATAGGTTTGGTAATGCCCAAAGCATGTTTGGTAATTACTAAAAAGCATCCGAGCTTCCCTTAATTTGGACTTTTTAATACAAGGAGGATAATGGGGCCTAAAACTCAAGTCAATAGGGTTTGGTGAGTTATTAGGCCTAATGGATCGAGTGGCATGATTGTCCAATCCCATATGATTGTTTTGATGAGTAATGGGAATGAAGTGTGATTGGATAGGTTTAGTAATGCCCAAAGCATAGTTGGTAATTAGCTAAATGCATATGATCTTGGGTTAATTTGGGCTTTTTTAATACAAGGAGGGACATTGAGGGCCCAAAACTCAAGTCAATGGGGTTTGGTGAGTATTGGGCCTATTGGACCCGATGGAATTATTGCCCAATCACCATAGTATTGCTTTGATGAGTAATGGGAATGGATTGTGATTGGATAGATTTGGTAATGCCCAAAGCATGTTTGGTAATTCCCTAAAATCATGTGATTTGGGGTTAATTTGGACTTTTTAGTTCAAGGAGGGACGATGGGGGCCCAAAACTCAAGTCATTGGGGTTTGGTGAGGTATTGGGCCTAATGGGCCGGAGTAGTATTATTGTCCAATCCCCATAGTATTGCTATGATAAGTAATGGGAATGGATTGGGATTGGATAGGTTTGGTAATGCCCAAAGTATGTTTGATAATTACCTAAAGGCATATGATCTATGGTTAATTTGGGATTTTTATTACAAGGAGGGACAATGGGGCCCAAAACACAAGTCAATGGGGGTTTGGTGAGGTATTGGTCCCAATGGACCTAGTGGCATTATTGACCAATCCCCGTATGATAGGGCCCCAAAACTCAAGTCAATGGGGGTTTAGTGAGATATTGGGCCTAATGGACCTAGTGGCATGATTGTCCAATCTCATAGGTTTGCTTTGATGAGTAATGAAAATGGTTTCTGATTGTATAGGTTTGGTAATACCCAAAGCATGTTTGGTAATAATCTAATAGCATATGATTTGGGTTAATTTGGACTTTTTAGTACAAGGAGGGACAATGAGGGCCCGAAACTCAAATCAATGGGGTTTAGTGAGGTATTGTGGCTAATGGACCAAGTGGTATGATTGTCAAATCTTCAAAGGATTGCTTTGATGAGTAATGAGAATGGATTGTGCTTTGATAGGTTTGGTAATGCCCAAAGCATGTTTGGTAATTACCTAAAAGCGTATAGATCCGGGGTTAATTTGGGCTTTTTTGTACAAGGAGGGACAATGGGGGCCCAAAACGCAAGTCAATGGGGTTTGGTGAGATATTGGGCCTAATGGATCGAGTAGCATTATTGTCGAATCTAGATAGTATTCCTTTGATGAGTAATGGGAATGGATTGTGATTCGATTGGTTTGGTAATGCGCAAGCATGTTTGATAATTACCTAAAGGCATATGATATGGGATAATTTGGGCTTTTTGTTAAAGGAGGGACAATTGGGGCCCAAAACTCAAGTCAATGGGGTTTGGTGATGTATTGGGCCTAATGGAACCAGTGGCATGATTGTCCTATCTCCATATGATAGGGTCCCAAAACTCAAGTCAATGGGGTTTGGTGAGGTATTGGGCCTAATGGAACCGGTGGCATGATTGTCCTATCCCCATATGATAGGGTCCCCAAACTTCAATTCAATAGGGTTTAGTGAGGTATTAGGCCTAATGGACTGAGTGGCATGATTGCCCAATCCCCATAGGATTGCTTTTAATGTGTAATGGGAATGGTTTGGGATTGGATAGGTTTGGTAATGCCCAAAGCATTTTTCGTAATTATCTAAAACATATGATTTGGGTTAATCTGAACTTTTTAGTACAAGGAGGGACAATAGGCGCCCACAATTCAAGTCATAGGGTTTGGTGAGGTATTGGGCATAATGGACCGGTGGCATTATTGTCCAATCCCCATAGGATTGCTTTGATGAGTAATGGGAATGGATTGTGATTGGATAGGTTTTATAATGCCCAAAGCATGTTTGGTAATTACTAAAAAGCATATGACCTTCCTTAATTTGGGCTTTTTTGTACAAGGAGGGATAAAGGGGGCCCAAAACTTAAGTCAATAGGGTTTGGTGAGTTATTGGGCCTAATGGACCGAGTGGCATGATTGTCCAATCCCATATGATTGTTTTGATGAGTAAGGGGAATGGATTGTGGTTGGATAGATTTGGTAATGCCCAAAGCATGTTTGGTAATTACTTAAAATAATGTGATTTGGGAGTTAATAAGGACTTTTTAGTACAAGGAGGAGGACGATGCAGGCCAAAAAACTCGAAGTCAATGGGGTTTGGTGAGGTATTGGGCCTAATGGAACCGATGGCATGATTGTCCTATCCCCATATGATAGGAGCCCCGAAACTCAAGTCAATTGGGCTTAGTGAGGTATTGGGCCTAATGGACCCAGTGGCATGATTGCCCAATCCGCATAGGATTGCTTTGATGAGTAATGGAAATGAATTGTGATTGGATAGGTTTGGTGATGCCCAAAGCATGTTTGGTAATTATCTAAAAGCATATGATTTGGGTTAATTTGGACTTTTTAGTACAAGGAGGGGACAATGGGGGCCCACAACTCAAGTCAATGGGGTTTGGTTTGGTATTGGGCTTAATGGACCCGATGGAATTATTGTTCAATCCTCATAGGATGGCTTTTGATGAGTAATGGGAATGGATTGTGATTGGATAGATTTGGTAATGCCCAAAGCATGTTTGGTAATTACTTAAAATAATGTGATTTGGGGTTAATAAGGACTTTTTAGTACAAGGGAGGGACGATGCAGGCCCAAAACTCAAGTCAATGGGGTTTGGTGAGGTATTGGGCCTAATGGAACCGGTGCCATGATTGTCCTATCCCCATATGATGGGAGCCCAAACTGAAGTCGGTGGGCTTAGTGAGGTATTGGGCCTAATGGACCCGGTGGCATGATTGCCCAATCCCCATAGGATTGCTTTGATGAGAAATAGGAGTGGATTGTGATTGGATAGGTTTGGTAATGCCCAAAGCATGTTTGGTAATTACTAAAAAGCATCGAGCTTCCTTAATTTGGACTTTTTTGTACAAGGAGGATAATGGGGGCCTAAAACTCAAGTCAATAAGGTTTGGTGAGTTATTAGGCCTAATGGATCGAAGTGGCATGATTGTCCAATCCCCATATGATTGTTTTGATGAGTAATGGGAATGAAGTGTGATTGGATAGGTTTAGTAATGCCCAAAGCATAGTTGGTAATTAGCTAAAAGCATATGATCTTGGGTTAATTTGGGCTTTTTAATACAAGGAGGGACATTGAGGGCCCAAAACTCAAGTCGATGGGGTTTGGTGAGGTATTGGGCCTAATGAACCCGGTGGAATTATTGCCCAATCCCCATAGTATAGCTTTGATGAGTAATGGGAATGGATTGTGATTGGATAGATTTGGTAATGCCCCAAAGCATGTTTGGTAATTACCTAAAATCATGTGATTTGGGGTTAATTTGGACTTTTTAGTTCAAGGAGGGACGATGGGGGCCCAAAACTCAAGTCATTGGGGTTTGGTGAGGTATTGGGCCTAATGAGCCGAGTAGAATTATTGTCCAATCCCCATAGTATTGCTTTGATAAGTAATGGGAATGGATTGTGATTGGATAGGTTTTGTAATGCCCAAAGCATGTTTGGTAATTAATAAAAAGCATATGACCTTCCTTAATTTGGGATTTTTTGTACAAGGAGGGATAAAGGGGGCCCAAAACTTAAGTCAATAGGGTTTGGTGAGTTATTGGGCCTAATGGACCGAGTGGCATGATTGTCCAATCCCGCATATGATTGTTTTTGATGAGTAAGGGGAATGGATTTTGATTGGATAGATTTGGTAATGCCCAAAGCATGTTTGGTAATTACTTAAAATAATGTGACTTGGGGTTAATAAGGACTTTTTAGTACAAGGAGGGACGATGCAGGCCAAAAACTCAAGTCAATGGGGTTTGGTGAGGTATTGGGCCTAATGGAACCAGTGGCATGATTGTCCTATCCCCATATGATAGGAGCCCAAAACTCAAGTCAATTGGGCTTAGTGAGGTATCGGGCCTAATGGACCCAGTGGCATGATTGCCCAATCCCTATAGGATTGCTTTGATGAGAAATAGGAGTGGATTGTGATTGGATAGGTTTGGTAATGCCCAAAGCATGTTTGGTAATTACTAAAAAGCATCTGAGCTTCCTTAATTTGGACTTTTTAGTACAAGGAGGAGGGATAATGGGGCCTAAAACTCAAGTCAATAGGGTTTGGTGAGTTATTAGGCCTAATGGATCGAGTGGCATGATTGTCCGATCCCCATATGATTGCTTTGATGAGTAATGGGAATGAAGTGTGATTGGATAGGTTTAGTAATGCCCAAAGCATAGTTGGTAATTAGCTAAATGCATATGATCTTGGGTTAATTTGGGCTTTTTAATACAAGGAGGGACATTGAGGGCCCAAAACTCAAGTCAATGGGGTTTGGTGAGGTATTGGGCCTATTGGACCCGATGGAATTATTGCCCAATCCCCATAGTATTGCTTTGATAGTAATGGGAATGGATTGTGATTGGATAGATTTGGTAATGCCCAAAGCATGTTTGGTAATTCCCTTAAATCATGTGATTTGGGGTTAATTTGGACTTTTTAGTTCAGGAGGGGGACGATGGGGGCCCAAAACTCAAGTCATTGGGGTTTGGTGAGGTATTGGGCCTAATGGGCCGAGTAGTATTATTGTCCAATCCCCATAGTATTGCTATGATAAGTAATGGGAATGGATTGGGATTGGATAGGTTTGGTAATGCCCAAAGTATGTTTGATAATTACCTAAAGGCATATGATCTATGGTTAATTTGGGATTTTTATTACAAGGAGGGACAATGGGGCTGAGGTATTGGGCCCAATGGACCCAGTGGCATTATTGACCAATCCCCATATGATAGGGCCCCAAAACTCAAGTCAATGGGGTTTAGTGAGATATTGGGCCTAATGGACCTAGTGGCATGATTGTCCAATCCCATATGTTTGCTTTGATGAGTAATGGAAATGGTTTGTGATTGTATAGGTTTGGTAATACCCAAAGCATGTTTGGTAATAATCTAATAGCATATGATTTGGGTTAATTTGGACTTTTTTAGTACAAGGAGGGACAATGAGGGCCCGAAACTTCAAGTCAAATGGGGTTTAGTGAGGTATTGTGGCTAATGGACCAAGTGGTATGATTGTCCAATCTTCAAAGGATTGCTTTGATGAGTAATGAGAATGGATTGTGCTTTGATAGGTTTGGTAATGCCCAAAGCATGTTTGGTAATTACCTAAAAGCGTATGATCCGGGGTTAATTTTGGCTTTTTTGTACAAGGAGGAGGGACAATGGGGGCCCAAAACGCAAGTCAATGGGGTTTGGTGAGGTATTGGGCCTAATGGATCGAGTAGCATTATTGTCGAATCTAGATAGTATTCCTTTGATGAGTAAAGGGAATAGATTGTGATTCGATAGGTTTGGTAATGCGCAAAGCATGTTTGATAATTACCTCAAGGCATATGATATGGGATAATTTGGGCTTTTTATTAAAGGAGGGACAATTGGGGCCCAAAACTCAAGTCGATGGGGTTTGGTGATGTATTGGGCCTAATGGAACCCAGTGGCATGATTGTCTATCTCAGTATGAGTAAGGGTCCCAAAGCTTCAGTATTGGGGTTTGGTGAGTATTGGGCCTAATGGAACCAGTGGCGTGATTGTCCTATCCCCATATGATAGGGTCCCAAGCTTCAATTCAATGGGGTTTAGTGAGGTATTAGGCCTAATGGACCCAAGTGGTATGATTGCCCAATCCCCATAGGATTGCTTTAATGTGTAATGGGAATGGTTTGTGATTGGATGGGTTTGGTAATGCCCAAAGCATTTTTAGTAATTATCTAAAACATATGATTTGGGTTAATCGAACTTTTTAGTACAAGGAGAGGGACAATAGGCGCCCACAATTCAAGTCATAGGGTTTGGTGAGGTATTGGGCATAATGGACCCAAATGGCATTATTGTCCAATCCCCATAGGAGTTGCTTTGATGAGTAATGGGAATGGATTGTGATTGGATAGGTTTTATAATGCCCAAAGCATGTTTGGTAATTACTAAAAAAGCATTTGACCTTCCTTAATTTGGGCTTTTTTGTACAAGGAGGGATAAAGGGGGCCCTAAAAACTTAAGTCAATAGGGTTTGGTGAGTTATTGGGCCTAATGGACAGTGGCATTGATTGTCCAATCCCCGTATGATTGTTTTGATAGTAAGGGGAATGGATTGTGATTGGATAGATTTGGTAATGCCCCAAAGCATGTTTGGTATTACTTAAAATAATGTGATTTGGGGTTAATAAGGACTTCTTAGTACAAGGGAGGGACGATGCGAGGCCAAAAACTCAAGTCGATGGGGTTTGGTGAGGTATTGGGCCTAATGGAACCAATGGCATGATTGTCCTATCCCCGTATGATAGGAGCCTACCTCAAGTCAATTGGGCTTAGTAGGTATTGGGCCTAATGGACCCGGTGGCATGATTGCCCAATCCGCATAGGATTGCTTTGATGAGTAATGGAAATGGATTGTGATTGGATAGGTTTGGTGATGCCCAAAGCATGTTTAGTAATTATCTAAAAGCATATGATTTGGGTTAAGTTGGACTTTTTAGTACAAGGAGGGGACAATGGGGGCCCACAACTCAAGTCAATGGGGTTTGGTTTGGTATTGGGCTTAATGGACCCGGTGGAATTATTGTTCAATCCCCATAGGATTGCTTTGATGAATAATGGGAATGGATTGTGATTGGATGGATTTGGTAATGCCCAAAGCATGTTTGGTAATTACTTAAAATAATGTGATTTGCGGTTAATAAGGACTTTTTAGTACAAGGAGGGGCGATGGGAGCCCAAAACTCAAGTCAATGGGGTTTGGTGAGTATTGGGCCTAATGGAACCCGATGCCATGATTGTCCTATCCCCGCTATGATAGGAGCCCCAACGAAGTCAATGGGCTTAGTGAGGTGTTGAGCCTAATGGACCCAGTGGCATGATTGCCCAATCCCCATAGGATTGCTTTGATGAGAAGTGGAGTGGATTGTGATTGGATAGGTTTGGTAATGCCCAAGCATGTTTGGTAATTACTAAAAAAGCATCCGAGCTTCCTTAATTTGGACTTTTTTGTACAAGGAGGGTTAATGGGGGCCTAAAACTCAAGTCAATAGGGTTTGGTGAGTTATTGGGCCTAATGGATCGAAGTGGCATGATTGTCCAATCCCCATATGATTGTTTTGATGAGTAATGGGAATGAAGTGTGATTGGATAGGTTTAGTAATGCCCAAAGCATAGTTGGTAATTAGCTAAAAGCATATGATCTTGGGTTAATTTGGGTTTTTAATACAAGGGGGGGACATTGAGAGCCCAAACTCCGAATCGATGGGGTTTGGTGAGTATGGGCCTATTGGACCCCGGTGGAATTATTGCCCAATCCCCATAGTATAGCTTTGATGAGTAATGGGAATGGATTGTGATTGGATAGATTTGGTAATGCCCAAGCATGTTTGGTAATTACCTAAAATCATGTGATTTGGGGTTAATTTGGACTTTTTAGTTCCGAGGAGAGGGGCGATAGGGCCAAAACTCAAGTCATTGGGGTTTGGTGAGGTATTGGGCCTAATGGGCCGAGTAGTATTATTGTCCAATCCCCATAGTATTGCTTTGATAAGTAATGGAATGGATTGTGATTGGATAGGTTTTGTAATGCCCAAAGCATGTTTGGTAATTAATAAAAAGCATATGACCTTCCTTAATTTTTGGGATTTTTTGTACAAGGAGAGGGATAAAGGGGGCCCAAAACTTAAGTCAATAGGGTTTGGTGAGTTATTGGGCCTAATGGACCGAGTGGCATGATTGTCCAATCCCCTTATGATTGTTTTGATTAGTAAGGGAATGGATTGTGATTGGATAGATTTGGTAATGCCCAAAGCATGTTTGGTAATTACTTAAAATAATGTGACTTGGGGTTAATAAGGACTTTTTAGTACAATGGGGACGATGCGGGCCAAAAACTCAAGTCAATGGGGTTTGGTGAGGTATTGGGCCTAATGGAACCAAGTGGCATGATTGCCCTATCCCCCTATGATAGGAGCACAAAGCTTCAAGTCAATTGGGCTTAGTGAGGTATTGGGCCTAATGGACCGACATGATTGCCCAATCCGCATAGGATTGCTTTGATGAGTAATGGAAATGGTTGTGATTGGATAGGTTTGGTGATGCCCAAAGCATGTTTGGTAATTATCTAAAAGCATATGATTTGTGTTAATCAGACTTTTTAGTACAAGGAGGACAATGGGGGCCCACCTCAAGTCGAAGGGGTTTCGTTTGGTATTGGGCTCAATGGACCCAATGGAATTATTGTTCAATCCCCACGGATTGCTTTGATGAGTAATGGGAATGGATTGCGGATTGCATAGATTTGGTAATGCCCAAAGCATGTTTAGTAATTACTTAAAATAATGTGCTTTGTGGTTAATTAAGGACTTTTTAGTACAGAGGAGGGATGATGCGAGCCCCAAAACTCAAGTCATTGGGGTTTGGTGAGGTATTGGGCCTAATGGAACCAGTGGCATGATTGTCCTATCCCCATATGATAAGAGCCCAAACTTCCAAGTCAATTAGGCTTAGTGAGGTATTGGGCCTAATGGACCCAGTGGCATGATTGCCCAATCCCCATAGGATTGCTTTGATGAGAAATAGGAGTGGATTGTGATTGGATAGGTTTTGGTAATGCCCAAAGCATGTTTGGTAATTACTAAAAAGCATCTGAGCTTCGTAATTTGGACTTTTATTACAAGGAGGGATAATGGGGGCCTAAAACTCAAGTCAATAGGGTTTGGTGAGTTATTAGGCCTAATGGATCGAAGTGGCATGATTGTCCAATCCCCATATGATTGTTTTGATGAGTAATGTGAATGAAGTGTGATTGGATAGGTTTGGTAATGCCCAAAGCATAGTTGGTAATTAGCTAAAAGCATATGATAGGAGCCTAAAGCTTCAGTCAATAGGGTTTGGTGAGGTATTGGGCCTAATGAACCCGGTGGTTATTGTCCAATCCCCCATATGATAAGGGCCCAAAATTGAAGCCAATGTGGTTTAGTGAGGTATGTGCCTAATGAACCTTGTAGCATGATTGTCCAATCCCCATAGGTTGCTTTGATGAGTAATGGGAATGGTTTGTAGATGTATAAGTTTGGTAATGCCCAAAGCATGTTTGGTAATTACCTCAAATCATATGATCTGGGTTAATTTGGACTTTTTAGTATGAGGAGGATAATGGGGGCCCAAAACTCAAGTCAATGCTGGTTTTGTAAGGTATTGGGCCTAATTGGCCCAATGGCATAATTGTCTAATCCCATATGATTGTTTTGATGAGTAATGTGAATGGATTGTGATTGGATAAGTTTGGTAATGCCCAAAGCATGGTTAGTAATTACCTAAAAGCATATGATCTTGGTTTAATTTGGGCTTTTTAGTACAAAGGGAAGGACATTGGGGACCAAAACTCAAGTCAATGGGGTTTGGTGAGGTATTTGGCCTAACGGACCCCGGTGTAATTGTGTCCAATCCCCATAGGATTGCTTTTATGAGTAATGGAATGGATTGTGATTGGATAGATTTGGTAATGCCCAAAGCATGTTTGGTAATTACCTAAAATCATGTGATCTGGGGTTAATTTGGACTTTTTAGTACAAGGATGGACAATGGGGGCCCAAAACTCAAGTCAATGGGGTTTGGTAAGGTATTGGGCCTTATGGACTAGTGGCATGAGTGTCCAATCTCCATATGATTGCTTGATAAGTAATGAAATGGATTGTGATTGGATTGGTTTTGTAATGCCCAAAGCATCACTAGTAGAATAGTGCTTATTCTTTGCGGTAGTATGCTTCGGTTTCACCCATACTCAACAATAATTCACGTGAAAAGAAAACGTAAATATAAAATAGACTTATTGCTGCGTTTTCCAGTAAATCCGCGTAATAGATTTTAACGGGAAAAAATTCAAATTTGGTTGGCATTTTGACAGTTCTCTGCTGCGGTTTTGGCTTGTAAAGCTTGGAAGATAGATTAAAATATTATTTTTTTTAATAATATTTTAACCTATTGTTGCGGTTCCAACAAAAACCGCTAAGCAACAAACGTTATAATTAAATAAGACACGCCCGGAGCGATTAGGGTTTTCACTCTCACCCTTTTACTTCTCCCTCTCACCTTCACCTCTGCACTCTCCTGGCCGTTCCGTCCTCTCATCCTCTCACTCTCCTCTCATCTCTCATCATCAATCACCGTCGCACCATTTCTCCCGCCCGATCTTCACCTTCAATCGTTCCAACGGCAACGTCCTCAATCACGATCGTCGGTCCGCTACATCATTCTTCTATCATCAATCACCGTCGCGGTCTTCACATCATCTCTTTTTTTTTCTTAGATACCGAAATTTAGGCAAGATGATGAACGAGTTCATGCTTTCTTCTCCCCGAGATTAACTTTTCCAGCAATTCGCGCATCATCTCACCGGAAATTTATGGATCTAAAAAAAAAGAGATGATGTGAAGACCGGCGACATGATTGATGAGAGAAGAATGATGGAGCGATCGACAACTGTTGATTGACGACGTTCGTTGTTGGAACGATTGAAGGTGAAGAGCCGGCGAGTTAACTAAAAGCATATGATCTAGGTTAATTTGGACTTTTTAATACAAGGAGGGATGGACATTGGGGCCCCAAACTCAAGTCGATCGGTTTGGTGAGGTATTGGGCCTAATGGACCCGATGGCATTATTGTCCAATCGGTCATATGATAGTGGCCCAAAATTCAAGTCAATGTGGTTGGTAGGGTATTGAGCCCAATGGACCTAGTGGCATGATTGTCCAATCCCCATAGGTTTGCTTTGTTGAGTAATGGGAATGGTTTGTGATTGTATAGGTTTGGTAATGCCCAAAGCATGTTTGGTAATTACCTAAAAGCATATGATGCGGGTGAATTTGGAGTTTTTAGTATAAGGAGGGACAATGGGGGCCAAACACAAGTCAATACGGTTTTAGTGAGTTATTCACCCTAATGGATCCAAGTGGCATGATTGTACAATCCCCAAGGATTGCTTTGATGAATAATGGGAATGGATTGTGATTGGATAAGTTTGGTAATGCCCAAAGCATGTTTGGTAATTAGCTAAAGCGTATCCTGTGGGTGTTAATTTGGGCTATTTAGTACAAAAGTGGGACAATAGGTCCCAAAACTCAAATCAATGGGGGTTTGGTGAGGTATTGGGCCTAATGGACCCGATGGCATGATTGTCCCATCCCCATAGGATTGCTTTGATGAGTAATGGGAATGGTTTGTGATTGGATAGGTTTGTAATGCCGAAAGCTTGTTTAGTAATTACCTAAAAGCATATGATTTGGGTTAATCTGGAATTTTTATAACAAGGAGGGACAATGGGGGCAAGAAACTCAAGTCAATGGGAATTTTGTGATGTATTGGGCCTAATGGACCCGGTGGCATGATTTTTTAATCCCCATAGGATTGCTTTGATGAGTAATGGGAATGGTTTGTGATTGGATAGGTTTTAATCGAAAACATGTTTAGTAATTACATAAAAGCATATGATTTGGGTTAATCTGGACTTTTTAATACAAGGAGGGATAATGGGGGCCCAAAACTCAAGTCACCGAGGTTTAAGTGAGATATTGGGCCTAATGGACCTAGTGGTATGATTGCCCAATCCCCATAGGATTATTTTGATGAGTAATGGGAATGGTTTGTGATTGGAGAGGTTTAGTAATGTCGAAAAGATGTTTGGTAATTACCCAAAGCATATGATTTGGGTTAATCCGGACTTTTTAATTCAAGGAGGGACAATGGGGGACCAAAACTCAAGTCAATGGGGTTTAGTGAGGTATTGGGCCTAATAGACCCGGTGGCATGATTGTTTAATCCCCATAGGATTGCTTTGATGAGTAACGGGAATGGATTGTGATTGGATAGGTTTGGTAATGCCCAAAGCATGTTAGGTAATTACCTAAAAAGCATATGATATGGGGTTAATTTGGGCTTTTTTAGTACAAAGAGGGACAATGGGGTCCCAAAACACAAGTCAATGGGGGTTTGGTGAGTTATTGGGCCTAATGGACCCAGTGGCATTATTGTCCAATCCCCATAGGATTGCTTTAATGAGTAATGGGAATGGTTTAGGATTGGATAGGTTTGGTAATGCCCAAAGAACGTTTGGTAATTACCGAAAAGAATATGATCAGTGTTAATTTGGAATTTTTAGTACAAGGAGGACAATGGGGGCCCAAAATTCAAGTAAACCGAATTTCGTGAGGTATTGGGTCTAATGGACCCGGTGGCATATTATTGTCCAATCCCCTTAGGATTGCTTTGATGAGTAATGGGAATGGATTGTGATTGGATAGGTCCGGTAATGCCCAAAGCATGTTTGGTAATTACCTAAAAGCATATGATCTTGGGGTTAATTTGGGATTTTTAGTACAAGGGAGGACAACGAGGGCCGAAACTCAAGTCAATGGAGTGTGGTGAGGTATTGGGCCTAACATACCTAATTAGCATTATTGTCCATTCCCATGGGGTTGCTTTGATTGGTAGTGGGAATGGATTGTGATTGAATAGGTTTGGTAATCCCAAAGTATGTTTGATACTTACCTAAAAGCATATTATCGGGGTTAATTTGGGCTTTTTAGTACAAGGAGGGACATTGGGGGCCCAAACTCAAGTTAATGGGATTTGGTGTGGTATTGGGCCTAATGGACCCAAAGTGGCATGATTGTCTAATCCCCATAGGGTTGCTTTCATAAGTAATGTTAATGAATTATGATTGGATTTGTATTTGGTCATACCCAAATCATGTTTGGTAATTAACTAAAGGCTTATGATATGTGGTTAATTTGGGCTTTTTAGTACAATGATGGTGGGGACCCAAAAATCAAGTCAATAGGATTTGGTGAGTTATTGGGCCTAATGGTCCCAGCGGCATGATTATCTAATCCTCATAAGGTTGGTTTGATAAGTAAGTGGAATGGATTATGAATGGATTGGTTTGGTACGCCAAAGCATGTTTGGTAATTACCTAAAAGTATATGATGTGTGGTTAATTTGGGCTTTTTGGTACAAGGAGGTACATAGGGCCTAAAACTCAAGTCAATGGGGTTTAGTAGAGGAAGATTGGGCCTAATGGACCTAGTGGCATGATTTTCCAATACCCACGTAGGATTGCTTGGATGAGTAATTGGAATGGATTGTGGATTGGATAAGGTTGGTAATGCCCAAAGCATGTTTGGTAATTACCCAAAACCATATGATCTAGGGGTTAATTTAGGGTTTTTAGTACCGGGGAGGGACAATTGGGGGCCCAAAACACAAGTGAGGATTTGGATAGGTTTGGTAATGTCCAAAGCATGTTTGGTAATTACCAAAAAGTATATGATATGGCTTAATTTGGACTTTTAGTACAAAGAGGGCAATGGGCGCCAAAACTCAAGGCGTTTAATGGGACCCAATGGACTGATTGTGTGTCAATCCCCATGGATTGCTTTGATAGTAATGGGAATGAATTGTGATCCGATAGGTTTGGTCATGCACAAGGCATGTTCGGTAGGTTACCTAAAATCATATGATATCGTGGATAATTTGGGGTTTTTAGTACAAGGAGGGATAATGGGGGCCCATAACTCAAGTCAATAGGGTTTAGTGAGGTATTGGGCCTAATGGACCCAGGTATGTAATTGCCCAATCCCAATGGGATTGCTTTGATGAGTAATGTGAAGGGTTTGTGATTGGATAAGTTTGGTAATGCCCAAAGCATGTTTGGTAATTACCAAAAAACATGTGATATGGCTTAATTTGGACTTTTTAGTACAAGGAGGGACTATGGGGGCCCAAACACAAGTTAATGGGGTGGCCTAATGGACCAAGTGACATAATTGTCTAATCCCCATGGATTGTTTTGATGAGTAATAGGAATGGATTGTGATTGGATAGGTTTGGTGATGCCCAAGCATGTTTGGTAATTACCTAAAATCATATGATATGTGGATAATTTGGGCTTTTTAGTTGAAGGACGGACAATGGGGGCCCGAACTCAAGTCAATGGGGTTTAGTGAGGTATTGGGCCTAATGGACCCGGTAGCATGATTGTTCAATCCCCATAGGATTGTTTGATGAGTAATGGGGAATGGATTTGTGATTGGATAGGTTTGGTAATGCCCAAGCATGTTTGGTAATTACCTAAAAGCATATGATACGGGGTTTATTTAGGCTTTTTTGTACAAGGAGGGGACAATGGGGGCCCCAAAACAAGTCAATGGGATTTGGTGAGGTATTGCGCATAATGGACCCGGTGGCATGATTGTCGAATCCCCATAGGATTGCTTTGATTAGTAATGTGAATGGTTTATGATTGGATAGGTTTGGAAATGCCCAAATCATGTTTGGTAACAATTATCAAAAAGCATAAGATATGGCTTAATCTGGATTTTTTTAGTACAAGGAGGACAATGGGGGCCCAACAAACTCAAGTTAATGGATGGACCCGGTGGCATAATTGTCCTATCCCCATAGGATTGCTTTGATGAATAATAGGAATGGATTGTGATTGGATAGGTTTGGTAATGCCCAAAGCATGTTTGGTAATTACCTAAAAACATATGTTATGGCTTAATTTGGACTTTATAGTACAAGGAGGGACAATGGGGACCCAAAACTCAGGGTTAATGGGGTGGCCTAATGGACCAAGTGACATAATTGTCTAATCCCCATAGGATTGCTTTGATGAGTAATAGGAATGGATTGTGATTGGATAGGTTTGGTGATGCCCAAAGCATGTTTGGTAATTACCGAAATCATTTGATCTGTGGATAATTTGCGCTTTTTAGTACAAGGAGGGACAATGGGGGCTCAAAACTCAAGTCAATAGGGTTTAGTGAGGTATTAGGCCTAATGGACCCTAGTGGCATGATTGTTCAATTCCCGTTGGATTGCTTTGATGATAGTAATGAAAATGGATTGCGATTAGATAGGTTTGTGTAATGCCCGGAAGCATGTTTGGTAATTACCTAAAAGCATATGATATGGGGTTAATTTGGCCTTTTTGTACGAGGGAGAGGACAATGGGGCCCCAAACACTAAGTCAATGGGGTTTGGTGAGTTATTGGGCCTAATGGCGCCAAGTGGCATTCTTATCCCAATCCCCATTGGATCGCTTTGATCGGTAATGGGAATGGATTATGAATTTGAATAGGTTTGGTAATGCCCAAAGCTTGTTTGGTAATTCCCTAAAAGCATATGATACGTGGTTACTTTGGGCTTTTTACTACAAGGGGGAGGACAACGGGGGTCCCAAAACTCATGTCGGTGGGGTTTGGTGAGGTATTGGGCCTAGTGGACCAAGTTGGCATTATTGTCCAATCCCCATAGGATTGCTTTGATGAGTAATGGGAATGGATTGTGTTGGTGATTGATAGGTTTGGTAATGCTTAAAGCATGTTTGGTAATGACCTAAAATCATGTTATTTGGGGTTAATTTGGGCTTTTTAGTACAAAGAGGGACAATGGGTGCCCAAAACTCAAGTCAATGGGAGTTCGTGTGGTATTGGACCTAATGGACCCGATGGCATGATTGTCCAATCCCCAAAAGGTTGCTTTAATGAGTAATGGGAATGGATTTTGATTGGATAGGTTTGGTAATGGCCCCAAATCAAGTTTGGTAATTACCTAAAAGCATATGATGCGGGGTTAATTTGGGCATTTTAATACAAGGAGGGACAATGGGGCCCAAAACTCAAGTCAATGGGATTTCGTGTAGTATTGGACCTAATGGTCCTAGTGGCATGATTGTCAAATCCCCATAGGGTTGATTTGATAGGTAATGGTAATGGATTGTGATTGGATAGGTTTTCGTAGTGCCCAAATCATGTTTGGTAATTACCTAATAGCATATGATCGGTGGTTAATTTGGTCTTTTTAGTACAAGGAGAGACAATGGTGGCCCAAAACTCAAGTCAATGGGCTTTGGTGAGGTATTGGGCCTAATGGACTCGGTGGCATGATTGTCCAATCTCCATAGGGTTGCTTTGATAAGTAGGTGGAATGGATTGTAATTGGATAGGTTTGGTAATGCTCAAATCATGCATGGTAATTACCTAAAAGCATAGGATATGTGGTTAATTGGGGCTTTTAGTACAAAGTGGGACAATGGGGGCCAAAAATTCAAGTCAATGGGATTTGGCGAGGTAGTGTGGGCCTAATGGACCTAGTGGCATGATTGTCTTACCTCAAAGGATTGCTTTGATGAGTAATGGGAATGGATTGTGATTGGATAGTTTGGTAATTCCCAAAGCATGTTTGGTAATTACCTAAAAGCAAATGATCTGCGGTTAATTTGGACTTTTTAGTACAAGGAGGGATCATTAGGGGGCCCAAACTCAAGTCAATGGGGTCGGATGAGATTTTGGGCCTAATGGACCCATAGTGGCATTATTGTCCAATCCCCATAGGATTGCTTTGATGAGTAATGAGAATGGGTTTGTGATTGGATAGTTTTAGTAATGGCCACAGCTTGTTTGAAATTATCTAAAAAGCATATGATTCGGGGTTAATTTGGGCTATTTATTACAAGGGAGGACAATGGGGTCTAAAACTCAAGTCAACGAGATTTGGTGAGGTATTGGGCCTAATGGACCCATTGACATTATTGTCCAATCCCCATAGGATTGCTTTGATGCGTAATGGAATGGATTATGATTGGATGGGTTTGATAATGCCCAAAGCATGTTTGCAATTACCTAAAAGTATAAGATACGGTTAATTTGGACTTTTTAGTACAAGGAGGGACAATAAGGGGCCTAAAACTCAAGTCAATGGGATTTAATGAGGTATTGGGCCTAATGGACCGGGGACATTATTGTCCATTCCCCATGGATTGCTTTTGATGAGTAATGGGAATGGATTGTGATTGGATAAGTTTGGTAATGCCCAAAGCATGTTTGGTAATTAACTAAAAGCATAAGATTTGGGGTTAATTTGGACTTTTTACTACAAGGAGGAACAATGGGGCCTAAAACTCAAGCCAATGGGATTTTAATGAGGTATCTGGGCCTAATGGACCCAGGTGGCATGATTGTCCAATCCCCTTAGGGTTGTTTTTATGAGTAATGGGAAGAGATTGTAATTGGATAGGTTTGGTAACGGAAAAATAAGTTTGGTAATTACCTAAAATCATATGATCCGGGTTAAATTTGGACTTTTTAGTACAACACGGGGACAATGGGGGTCCCCAAAACTCAAGTCATTAGGGGTTTCGTAAGGTATTGGGCCTAATGGACCCGATGGCGTATTGTCCAATCCCCATAGGATTGCTTTGATGAGTAATGGGAATGGATTGTGATTGGATAAATTTGGTAATGCCCAAAGCATGTTTGGTAATTACCTAAAAGCATAAGATATGGGGTTAATTTGGACTTTTAGTACAAGGAGGAACAATGGGGGCCTAAAACTCAAGTCAATGGTATTTAATGAGGTATTGGGCCTAATGGACCTAGTAGCATGATTATCCAATCCCCATAAGGGTTGTTTCTGATGAGTAATGGGAGGAGTGTGATTGGATAGGTTTGGTAACGCGGAAAAGTAAGTTTGGTAATTACCTAAAATCATATGATCCGGGTTAAATTTGGACTTTTTAGTACAACGAGGGACAATGGGGGCCCAAAACTAAAGTCACTGGGGTGTGGTGAGGTATTGGGCCTAATGGACCTTGTGGCATTATTGCCAATCCCCATGGGATTGCTTTGATGAGTATCGGGAATGGATTGTGATTGGATAGGTTTGGTAATGACCAAAGCATGCTTGGTAATTACCTAAAAGCTTATGATCGGGGTTAATTTGGGCTTTTTAATACAAGGATGGACAATGGGGCCCAAAAACACAGTCGATGGGTTTTGTGAATTATTGGGCCTAATGGACCCGATTGCATTATTGTCCAATCCCCATAGGATTGCTTTGATTAGTAATGGGAATGGATTATAATTGGATAGATTTGGTAATACCCAATGCTTGTTTAGTAATCACCTAAAGGCATATAATTTGGGGTTAATTTGGTCTTTATTGTACAAGGAGGGACAATGGTGTCCCCAAAAACTCAAATCAATAGGGTTTGGAGAGGTATTGGGCCTTAATGGACCCAATGGCATGATTTTAATCCCCATATGATACGGGCCCAAAACTTCAAGTCAATGAGGTTTAGGTGAGGTATTGGGCCTAATGGACCCGGTGGCATGATTGCCCAATCCCCATAGGATTGCTTTGATTAGTAATGGGAATGGGTTATGATTGGATAGGTTTGGTAATGCCCAAAGCGTGTTTGGTAATTACCTAAAAGCATATGATCTGGGGGTTAATTTGGGCTTTTTAGTACAAGGAGGGACAATAGGGGCCCAAAACTCAAGTCAACGAGGTTTGGTGAGGTATTGGGCCTAATGGACCCCTGTGACATTATTGTCCAATCCCCATAGGATTGCTTTGATGCGTAATGGGAATGGATTATGATTGGATAGTTTTTTGATAATGTCCAAAGCATGTTTGCAATTACCTAAAAGTATAAGATCCGGGTTAAGTTGGAATTTTTAGTACAAGGCGGGACAATAGGGGCCTAAAACTCAAGTCAATTGGGTTTGGTGGGTATTGGGAATAATGGACCCATGACATTATTGTATATTCCCCATAGGATTGCTTTGATGCGTAATGGGAATGGATTATGATTGGATAGGGTTTGATAATGCCCAAAGCATGTTTGGCCATTAACTAAAAGTATAAGATGTAAGGTTAATTTGGACTTTTTTAGTACAAAGAGGGACAATAGGGGCCTAAAACTCAAGTCAATGGGTTTGGTGAGGTATTGGGCCTAATGGATGATGACATTATTGTCCATTCCCCATAGGATTGCTTTGATGAGTAATGGGAATGGATTGTGATTGGATAAGTTTGGTAATGCCAAAAGCATGTTTTGTAATTACCTAAAAGCATAAAATGCGGGGTTAATTTGGACTTTTTAGTACAAGGACGGACAATGGGGCCTAAAACTCAAGTCAATGGGATTTAATGAGATATTGGGCCTAATGGACCCGGTGGCATGATTGCCCAATCCCCATAGGATTGCTTTGATGAGTAATGGGAATGGATTGTGATTGGATAGGTTTCGTAAAGCCCAAATCATGTTTGGTAATTACCTAATAGCATATGATCGGTGGTTAATTTGGTCTTTTTTAGTACAAGGAGAGACAATGGTGGCCCAAAACTCAAGTCAATGGGCTTTGGTGAGGTATTGGGCCTAATGGACTCGGTGGCATGATTGTCCAATCTCCATAGGGTTGCTTTGATAAGTAGGTGGAATGGATTGTAATTGGATAGGTTTGGTAATGCTCAAATCATGCATGGTAATTACCTAAAAGCATAGGATATGTGGTTAATTGGGGCTTTTTAGTACAAAGTGGGACAATGGGGGCCAAAATTCAAGTCAATGGGATTTGGCGAGGTAGTGGGCCTAATGGACCTAGTGGCATGATTGTCCTATACCAAAAGGATTGCTTTGATGAGTAATGGGAATGGATTGTGATTGGATAGTTTGGTAATTCCCAAAGCATGTTTGGTAATTACCTAAAAGCAAACGATTTAGCGTTAATTTGGACTTTTAGTACAGGAGGGAGGACAATGGGGGCCCAAACTCAAGTCAATGGGGTCGGATGAGAATTTTGGGCCTAATGGACCGGTGGCATTATTGTCCAATCCCCATAGGATTGCTTTGATGAAGTAATGAGAATGGGTTGTGATTGGATAGTTTTAGTAATGCCCAAAGCTTGTTTGGAAATTATCTAAAAGCATATGATCTGGGGTTAATTTGGGCTATTTATTACAAGGAGGGACAATGGGGTCTAAAACTCAAGTCAACGAGATTTGGTGAGGTATTGGGCCTAATGGACCCATTGACATTATTGTCCAATCCCATAGGATTGCTTTGATGCGTAATAGGAATGGATTATGATTGGATGGGTTTGATAATGCCCAAAGCATGTTTGGCAATTACCTAAAAGTATAAGATCCGGGGTTAATTTGGACTTTTAGTACAAGGAGGGACAAAAGGGCCTAAAACTCAAGTCAATGGGATTTAATGAGGTATTGGGCCTAATGGACCCAATGACATTATTGTCCATTCCCCATTGGATTGCTTTGATGAGTAATGAGAATGGATTGTGATTGGATAAGTTTGGTAATGCCCAAAGCATGTTTGGTAATTAACTAAAAGCATAAGATTTGGGGTTAATTTGGACTTTTTACTACAAGGAGGAACAATGGGGGCCTAAAACTCAAGCCAATGGGATTTAATGAGGTATTGGGCCTAATGGACCCAAGTGGCATGATTGTCCAATCCCCATAGGGTTGTTTTGTGAGTAATGGGAAGAGATTGTAATTGGATAGGTTTGGTAACCGGAAAAGTAAGTTTGGTAATTACCTAAAATCATATGATCTCGGGTTAAATTTGGACTTTTTAGTACAACGTAAGGACAATAGGGTCCCAAAACTCAAGTCATTGGGGTTTGGTGGGTATTGGGCCTAATGGACCCCAATGGCGTTATTGTCCAATCCCCATAGGATTGCTTTGATGAGTAATGGGAATGGATTGTGATTGGATAAATTTGGTAATGCCCAAGCATGTTTGGTAATTACCTAAAAGCATAAGATATGGGGTTAATTTGGACTTTTTAGTACAAGGAGGGAAATGAAGGGGCCTAAAACTCAAGTCAATGGTATTTAATGAGGTATTGGGCCTAATGGACCTAGTAGCATGATTGTCCAATCCCCATGGGTTGTTTTGATGAGTAATGGGAGGAGTGTGGATTGGATAGGTTTGGTAAACGGAAAAAGTAAGTTTGGTAATTACCTAAAAATCATATGATCCGGGTTAAATTTGGACTTTTTAGTACAACGAGGACAATGTGGGGCCCAAAACTAAAGTCGATAAGGGTGTGGTGAGGTATTGGGCCTAATGGACCCTGTGGCATTATTGTCCAATCCCCATAGGATTGCTTTGATGAGTATCGGGAATGGATTGTGATTGGATAGGTTTGGTAATGACCAAAGCATGCTTGGGTAATTACCTAAAAGCTTATGATCCGGGGTTAATTTGGGCTTTTTAATACAAGGATGGACAATGGGGGCCCAAAACACAAGTCAATGGGGTTTGGTGAATTATTGGGCCTAATGGACCCGATTGCATTATTGTCCAATCCCCATAGGATTGCTTTGATTAGTAATGGGAATGGATTATAATTGGATAGATTTCGTAATACCCAATGCTTGTTTAGTAATCACCTAAAGGCATATAATTTGGGGTTAATTTGGTCTTTATTGTACAAGGAGGGACAATGGTGTCCCAAAACTCAAATCAATAGGGTTTGGAGAGGTATTGGGCCTAATGGACCCAATGGCATGATTGTCTAATCCCCACATGATACGGGCCCAAAACTCAAGTCAATGAGGTTTAGTGAGGTATTGGGCCTAATGGACCCGGTGGCATGATTGCCCAATCCCCATAGGATTGCTTTGATTAGTAATGGGAATGGGTTATGATTGGATAGGTTTGGTAATGCCCACAGCGTGTTTGGTAATTATCTAAAAGCATATGATCTAGGGGTTAATTTGGGCTTTTTAGTACAAGGAGGGGACAATAGGGGCCCCAAAACTCAAGTCAACGAGGTTTGGTGGTATTGGGCCTAATGGACCCTGTGACATTATTGTCCAATCCCCATAGGATTGCTTTTGATGCGTAATGGGAATGGATTATGATTGGATAGTTTTGATAATGTCCAAAGCATGTTTGGCAATTACCTAAAAGTATAAGATCGGGTTAAGTTGGAATTTTTAGTACAAGGCGGGACAATAGGGGCCTAAAACTCAAGTCAATTGGGTTTGGTGAGGTATTGGGAATAATGGACCCAGTGACATTATTGTATATTCCCCCATAGGATTGCTTTGATGCGTAATGGGAATGGATTATGATTGGATAGGGTTTGATAATGCCCAAAGCATGTTTGGCCATTAACTAAAAGTACAAGATGTAAGGTTAATTTGGACTTTTTAGTACAAAGAGGGACAATAGGGGCCTAAAACTCAAGTCGGTGGGTTTGGTGAGGTATTGGGCCTAATGGACCCCGATGACATTATTGTCCATTCCCCATAGGATTGCTTTGATAAGTAATTGGAATGGATTGTGATTGGATAAGTTTGGTAATGCCAAAAGCATGTTTTGTAATTACCTAAAAGCATAAAATCGGGGTTAATTTGGACTTTTTAGTACAAGGACGGGCTAATGGGGCCCTAAAACTCAAGTCAATGGGATTTAATGAGATATTGGGCCTAATGGACCCAATTGGCATGATTGCCTAATCCCCATAGGATTGCTTTTGATGAGTAATGGGAATGGATTGTGATTGGACAAGTTTGGTAATCCCCAAAGCATGTTTTGTAATTATCGAAAAACATCGGATCCGGGGTTAATTTGGACTTTTTAGTACAAGGAGGGACAATGGGGGCCCAAAACTCCAAGTCAATGGGGGGTTTGGTGAGGATTTGGGCCTAATGGACCTGGTGGTATTATTGTCAAATCCCCATGGGATTGCTTTGATGAGTAATGGGAATGGGTTGTGATTGGATAGATTTGGCAATGCCCAAATCTTGTTTGTAATTACCTAAAAGCATATGACACGGGGTTGATTTGGGCTTTTTAGTACAAGGAGGGGACAATGAGGGCCCAAAACTCAAGTCAACGAGTTTGGTGAGGTATTGGGCCTAATGGACCCGATGACATTGTTGTCCAATCCCCATAGGATTGGTTTGATGCGTAATGGGAACGGATTATGATTGGATGGGTTTAATAATGCCCAAAGCATGTTTGGCAATTACCTAAAAGTATAAGATGCGGGTTAATTTGGACATTTTAGTACAAAGGAGGGGATAATAGAGGCCTAAAACTCAAGTCAATTGGGTTTGGTCAAGTATTGGACCGAATGGACCCATTGAAATTATTGTACATTCCCCATAAGATTGCTTTGATGAGTAATGGAAATGGATTGTGATTGGATAAGTTTAGTAATGCCCAAAGTATGATTGGTAATTACCTAAAAGCATAAGATGCGGGGTTAATTTCGACTTTATAGTACTTGGAGGGACAATAGGGGGCCTAAAACTCAAGTCAATGGGATTTAATCGGTATTGGGCCTAATGGACCCGATGGCATGATTGTCCAATCCCTATAGGATTGCTTTGATGAGTAATGGGAATGGATTGTGATTGGATAGTTGTGGTAATGCTTAAAGCATGTTTGGAAATTACCTAAAAAAATGTGATCCGGTGTTAATTTGGGCTTTTAGTACATGGAAGGACAATGGGTGCCCAAAACTCAAGTCAATAGGATTTGGTGAAGTATTGGGACTAATGGACCTAGTGGCATGATTGTCCAATCCCCATAGGGTTGTTTTGATGAGTAATGGGAATGGATTGCGATTGGATAGGTTTGGAAACGCCCAAAGCAAGTTTTGGTAATTACCTAAAAGCATATGATTTGGGTTAAATTTGGACTTTTTAGTACAAGGAGGGACAATGGTGGCCCAAAACTCAAGTCAATAAGGTTTAAAGAGGGTATTAGGCCTAATGGACCCAGAGGCATGATTGCCCAATCTCAATATGATTGCTTTGATGAGTAATGGGAATGGTTTGTGATTAGATAGGTTTGGTATTGTCCAAAGCGTATTTTGTAGTTACCGAAAAAGCATATGATTTGGTTAATCTTTGGACTTTTAGTACAAAGAGGGACAAAGGGGGCCTAAAACTCAAGTCAATGGGGTTTAGTGAGGTATTGGGCCTAAGGGACCCAATGGCATGATTGTTCAAACCCCATAGGGTTGTTTTGATTATTGTTAGAATGGATTGTGGTTGGATACGTTTAGTAATGCCAAAAACATGTTTGGTAATTACCTAACGACATATGATTTGTGGTTAATTTGGGCTTTTTATTACAAGAGGGACAATGGGGGCCCCAAAACTCAAGTCATGGGGTTTGGTGAGGTATTGAGCCTAATGGACCCGATGGCGTGATTGTCCAATGTCCATATGATAGGCCAGGACTCAAGTCATGGGGTTTAGTGAGGTATTGGGCCTAATGGTCCAGTGACATGATTGCCCAATCCCCATAGGATTGCTTTGTTGATAATGGGAATGGTTTGTGATTGGATAGGATTGGTAGTGTTTGGTAATTAACTAAAAAGCATATGATTTGGGTTAATCTGGACTTTTTAGTACAAGGAAAGAACAATTGGGGCTCAAAACTCAAGTCAATGGGGTTTAGTGAGATATTGGGCCTAATGGACCCGGTGGCATGATTGTTCAATCCCCATAAGATTGCTTTGATGAGTAATGGGAATGGATTGTTATTGGATAGGTTTGGTAATGCCCACAGCTTGTTTGGTAATTACCTAAAAGCATATGATGCGGGGTTAAATTGGGCTTTTTTAGTACAAAGAGGACAATGAGGACCAAAACTTCAAGTCAACGAGGTTTGGTGAGATATTTGTCATAATAGACCCGGTGGAATTATTGTCCAATCCCCATAGGATTGCTTTCATGAGTAATGGGAATTGATTGTGATTGGATAGGTTTGGTAATGCTTAAAGCATGTTTGGTAATTTCCTAAAATCATGTGATTTGGGGTTAATTTGGGCTTTTTAGTACAAGGAAGGACAATGGGTGCCCAAAACTTCGAAGTCAATAGGATTTGGTCAAGGTATTGGGCCTAATGGACCCAAGTGGCATGATTGTCTAATCCCCATAGGGTTGCTTTGATGAGTAATGAGAATGGATTGTGATTAGATAGGTTTGGTAATGCCCAAAGTATGTTTGATAATTTACGAAAAGCATATGATCTAAGGTTAATTTGGGCTTTTTAGTACAAGGGAGGAGGCCAATGGGGGCCCAAAACTCAAGTAAATGGGATTTCGTGTGTTATTGGGCCTAATGGACCCGATTGCATGATTGTCAATCCCCATAGGGTTGCTTTAATGAGTAATGGGAATGGATTTTGACATGATAGGTTTCGTAATGCCCAAATCATGTTTTGTAATTACCTAAAAAGCATATGATATGGGGATAATTTTGGCTTTTTAATACAAGGAGGGACAATGGGGGCCCAAAACTCAAGTCAATGGGATTTCGTGTAGTATTGGGCCTAATGGACCGATGGCATGATTGTCAAATCCCCAAAAGGTTGCTTTGATAAGTAATGGTAATGGATTGTGATTGCATAGGTTTGGTAATGCCCCAATCTGTTTGGTTTATTTGGGCTTTTTAGTACAAGGAGAGATCATGGTGGCCCCAATCTTAAGTCACTGGGATTTGGTGAGGTATTGGCCTAATGGACCTAGTGGCATGATTGTCCAACCCCCATAGGGTTGCTTTGATAAATAAGTGGAATGGATTGTGATTGGATAGGTTTGGTAATGCTCAAATCATGTCCGGTAATTACCTAAAGGCATATGATCTGGTGGTTATTTTGGGCTTTTTAGTACAAGAGGGGACAATGGGGCCCAAAACTCAAGTTATTAGGGTTTGGTGAGGTTTTGGGCCTAATGGACCCGATGGCATTGTCCAATCCCGTAGGATTGCTTTAATGAGTAATGGGAATGGATTGTGATTGGATAGGTTTGGTAATGCCCAAAGCTTGTTTGGTAATTATCTAAAAGCATATGATATGGGGTTAATATGGGCTTTTTAGTACAAGGGGAGGGGGACAGTGGGGGGCCCAAAGCTCAAGTCATCGAGGTTTTGTGAGGTATTGGGCATAATAGACCCGGTGGCAATAATGTACAATCCCCATAGGATTGCTTTGATGCGTAATGGGAATGGATTATGACTGGATATGTTTGATAATGCCCAAGCATGTTTGGCCATTACCTAAAAGTATAAGATCTAAGGTTAATTTGGACTTTTTAGTACAAAGAGAGACAATAGAGGCCTAAAACTCAAGTCAATGGGTTAGGTGAGGTATTGGGCGTAATGGACCCGGTGACATTATTGTCCATTCCCCATAGGATTGCTTTGTTGAGTAATGGGAATGGATTGTGAGTGGATAAGTTTGGTAATGCTTAAAGCATGTTTAGTAATTACCTAAATTCATGTGATCCGGGGTTAATTTGGGCTTTTTTAGTACAAGGAGGGACAATGGGTGTCCAAAACTTCAAGTCAATGGGGTTTGGTGAGTTATTGGGCCTAATGGACCGGTGGCATTATTGTCCAATCCCCATAGGGTTGTTTTGATGAGTAATGGGAATGGATTGTGATTAGATAGGTTTGGTAACGCCCAAAGCAAGTTTGGTAATTACCTAAAACATATGATATAGGTTAAATTTGGACTTTTTAGTACGAGGAGGAGGACAATGGGGGCCCAATACTCAAGTTAATGAGGTTTGGGGAGGTATTGAGCCTAATGGACCCAATTGCATGATTGTCCAATCCCCATAGTGTTGCTTTAATGAGTAATGAGAATGGATTTTGATTTAATAGGTTTTGGTAATGCCCAAATCATGTTTTGTAATTACCTAAAAGCATATGATATGAGGTTAATTTGGGCTTTTTAATACAAGAGGAGGGACAATGGGGGCCCAAAACTCAAGTCAATGGGATTTCGGTAGTATTGGGCCTAATGGACTAGTGGCATGATTGTCCAATCCCCATAGGGTTGCTTTGATAAGTAATGGTAATGGATTGTGATTGCATAGGTTTGGTAATGCCCAAATCTTGTTTGGTTTATTTGGGCTTTTTAGCACAAGGGAGAGATCATGGTGACCAAAACTTCGAGTCACCGGGATTTGTTGAGGTATTGGCCTAATGGACCCGGTGGCATGATTGTCCAACCCCATAGGGTTGCTTTGATAAGTAAGTGGAATGGATTGTGATTGGATAGGTTTGGTAATGCTCAAATCATGTCGGTAATTACCTATAAGCATATGATCCGTGGTTAATTTGAGCTTTTTAGTACAAAGAGGGACAATGGGAGCCCCGAAAACTAAAGTCAATGGGATTTGGTGAGGTATTGGGCCTAATGGACCTAGTGGCATGATTGTCTAATACCCATAGGATTGCTTTGATGAGTAATGGGAATGGATTGTGATTTCATAGGTTTGGTAATGCCCAAAGCATTTTTGGTAATTACCTAATAGCATATGATCCGTGGTTAATTTGGGCTTTTTAGTACAAGGAGAGACAATGGTGGCCCAAAACTCGAAGTTGATGGGATTTGGTGAGGTATTGGGACTAATAGACCCGATTGCATGATTGTCCAATCCCCATGGGGTTGCTTTGATAAGTAAGTGGAATGGATTGTGATTGGATAGGTTTGGTAATGCTCATATCATGTTTGGTAACTACCTAAAAGCATATGATCTGTTGTTAATTTGGGCTTTTTAGTACAAAGAGGACAATGGGGGCCCCAAGCTCAAGTCAATGGGATTTGGTGAGATATCGAGCTCAATGGACCTAGTGGCATGATTGTCCAATACCCATAGGATTGCTTTGATGAGTAATGGGAATGGATTGTGATTGGATAGTTTGGTAGTTCCCAAAGCATGTTCGGTAAGTACCTAAAGGCAAATGATGCACGGTTAATTTGGAATTTTTAGTACAAGGAGCGACAATGGGGGCCCCAAAGCTCAAGTTATTAGGGGTTTGGTGAGGTTTGGGCCTAATGGATCCGATGGCGTAGTGTCCAATCCCCCAAAGGTTGCTTTAATGAGTCTTTGGGAATGGATTGTGATTGGATAGGTTAGGTAATGCCCAAAGCTTGTTTGGTAATTATCTAAAAGCATATGATGCGGGGTTAATTTGGGCTTTTTAGTACAAGGGAGGGACGGTGGGGGCCCAAGCTCAAGTCAACGAGGTTTGGTGAGGTATTGGGCATAATAGACCCAATGACATTATTGTCTAATCCCCATAGGATTGCTTTGATGCGTAATGGGAATGGATTATGATTGGATAGGTTTGATAATGCCCAAAGCATGTTTGGCCATTACCTAAAAGTATAAGATCTAAGGTTAATTTGGACTTTTTAGTACAATGAGGGATAATAGGGGCCTAAAACTCAAGTCGTTGGGTTTGGTGATGTATTGGGCCTAATGGACCCGGTGACATTGTATTGTTCCCATCCAGGATTGCTTTGATGAGTAATGTGAATGGATTGTGATTGGATAAGTTTGGTAATGCCAAAAGCATGTTTTGTAATTATCTAAAAGCATAACATCCGGGGTTAATTTGGACTTTTTAGCAAAAGGAAGGACAATGGGGGCCTAAAACTCAAGTCAATGGGATTTAATAAGATATTGGGCCTAATGGACCCGGTGGCATGATTGCCCAATCCCCATAGGATTGCTTTGATGAGTAATGGGAATGGATTGTGATTGGATAGGTTTGGTAATGCTTAAAGCATGTTTGGTAATTACCTAAATTCATGTGATCCGGGGTTAAAATTTGGGCTTTTTAGTACAAGGAGGGACAATGGGTGCCCCAAAACTCAAGTTAATGGGGCTTGGTGAGTTATTGGGCCTAATGGACCCGATGGCATAATTGTCCAATCCCCATGGGGTTGTTTTGATGAGTAATGGGAATGGATTGTGATTGGATAGGTTTGGTAATGCTTAAAGCATGTTTGGTAATTACCTAAATTCATGTGATGCAGGGGTTAATTTGGGCTTCATTGTACAAGGAAAGACAATGGTGGCCCAAAACTTAAGTCAATAGGGTTTGGAGAAGGCATGGGGCCTAATGGACTAAGTGGCATAATTGTCTAATCCCCCATGATAAGGGCCGGAAACTCAAGTCAATGGGATTTAGTGAGGTATTGGGCCTAATGGACCCAGATGGCATGATTGCCCAATCCCCGTAGGATTGCTTTAATGAGTAATGGGAATGGTTTGTGATTGCATAGGTTTGGTAATCCCCCAAGCGTGTTTGGTAATTGCGAAAAAAACATATCATTTGAGTAAATCTGGACTTTTTTAGTACGAGGAGGGACAATGGGGCCCAATACTCAGAGTTAATGGGGTTTGGGGAGGTATTGGGCCTAATGGACTCAGTGGCATTATTGTCCAAACCCCATAGGATTGCTTTGATGAGTAATGGGAATGGATTATGTTTGAATAGGTTTGGTGATGCCCAAAGCATGTTTGGTAATTACCTTAAGACATATGATTTGGGGTTAATTTGGTCTTCATTGTACAAGGAAAGACAATGGTGGCCCAAAAACTCAAGTCAATAGGGTTTGGAGAGGTATGGGGCCTAATGGACTCGGTGGCATAATTGTCTAATCCCCCATATGATAGGGGCCCGAAACTTCAAGTCAATGGGATTTAGTAAGGTATTGGGCCTAATGGACCCCGGTGGCATGATTGCCCAATCCCCGTAGGATTGCTTTAATGAGTAATGGGAATGGTTTGTGAATGGATAGGTTTGGTAATCCCCAAAGCGTGTTTGGTAATGCGAAAAAACATATCATTTGAGTAAATCTGGACTTTTTAGTACAAGGGAGGGACAATGGGGGCCTAAAACTCAAGTCGATGGGGTTTAGTGAGGTATTGGGCCTAATGGACCGATGACATGATTGTTCAAACCACATAAGATTGGCTTGATGAGTATTGGGTATGGAGTGTGATTGGATAGGTTCGGTAATGCCTAAAGTAAGTTTGGTAATTACCTAAAGGCATATGATCCGTGGTTAATTTGGGCTTTTTTATTACAAGAAGGGGACAATGGGAGCCCCAAAACTCGTGTCGATGGGGGTTTGGTGAGGTATTGAGCCTAATGGACCCAATGGCATGATTGTCCAATATCCATATGATAGGGGCCCCAAACTTCAAGTCAATGGGGGTTTAGTGAGGTATTGGGCCCAATGGATCCAAGGTGACATGATTGCCCAATCCCCATATGATTGCTTTGATGAGTAATGGGAATGGTTTGTGATTGGATAGGTTTGGTAATGCCCAAAGCGTGTTTGGTAATTAAATAAAAAAGTATATGATTTGGGTTAATCTGGACTTTTTTAGTACAAGGAGGAACAATGGGGGCCTAAAACTCAAGTCAATGGGCTTTAGTGGGGTATTGGTCCTAATGGACCATTGGCATGATTGTTCAATCCCCATAAGATTGCTTTGATGAGTAACGGGAATCGATTGTGATTGGATAGGTTTGGTAATCCCCAAAGCATGTTTGGTAATTACCTAAAAGCATATGATCTAGGGTTAATTTGGGCTTTTTAGTACAAGGAGGGACAATGGGGGCCCAAACACAAGACAATGGGGTTTGGAGAGTTATTGTGCCTAATGGACCTGGTGGCATTATTGTCCAATCCCCATAGGATTGCTTTGATGAGTAATGGGAATGGATTGTGATTGGATAGGTTTGGTAATGCCCAAAGCTTGTTTGGTAATTACCTAAAAGCAAGTGATCCATGGTTAATTTGGGCTTTTTTGGTACAAGGAGGGACAATGGGCGCCCAAAACTCAAGTTAATGGGGTTTGGTGAGGTATTGGGGCTAGTGGACCAAGTGGCATTATTGTCCAATCCCCATATAGGTTGCTTTGATAAGTAATGCGAATGGATTATGATTGGATAGGTTTGGTAATGCCCAAAGAATGATTGATAATTACCGAAAAGCATATTATCTCGGGTTAATTTGGGCTTTTTAGTACAAGGAGGGACAATGGGAGCCCAAAACTCAAGTCAATGGGATTTCGTGTGGTATTGGGCCTAATGGACCCCGGTGGCATGATAGTCCAATCCCCGTAGGGTTGCTTTGATAAGTAATGATAATGGATTATGATTGCATAGGTTTGGTAATGCCTAAATCATGATTGATAATTACCTAATAGCAAATGATTTGTGGTTAATTTGGGCTTTTTTAGTACAAGGAGAGATAATGATGGCGCTATACTAAGTCAATGGGATTTGGTGAGGTATTGGGCTTAATTGACCTAGTGGCATGATTGTGCAATCCCCATGGGGTTGCTTTGATAAGTTAGTGGAATGGATTGTGATTGGATAGGTTTGATAATGCTCAAATCATGTCCGGTAATTACCTAAAAGCATATGATGCGTGGTTAATTTGGGCTTTTTAATACAAGGAAGGACAATGGGGGCCCAAAACTCAAGTCAACGAAGTTTGGGGAGGTATTAGGGCCTAATAGACCCGGTGACATTATTGTCCAATCCCCATAGGATTGCTTTGATGCGTAATGGGAATGGGTTGTGATTGGATAGGTTTGGTAATGCCCAAAGCTTGTTTGGTAATTACCTAAAAGCATATGATCCGGGGTAAATTTGGGCTTTTTAGTACAAGGAGGGACAATGGTGGCCCAAAACTCAAGTCAACGGAGTTTGGTGAGGTATTGGGGCTAGTGGACCAAGTGGCATTATTGTCCTAATCCCCATAGGATTGCTTTGATGAGTAATGGGAATGAATTGTGATTGGATAGGATTGGTAATGCTTAAAGCATGTTTAGTAATTACTTAAAATCATGTGATCTGGGGTTAATTTAGGTTTATAGTACAAGGAGGGACAATGGGTGCCCAAAACTCAAGTCAATGGGGTTTGGTGAGTTATTGGGACTAATGGACCCAGTGGCATTATTGTCCAATCCCCATAGGATTGCTTTGATGAGTAATGGGAATGGATTGTGATTGGATAGGTTTGGTAATGCCCAAAGCATGTTTGGTAATTACCTAAAAGCCAGTGATCTATGGTTAATTTGGGCTTTTTAGTAGAAGGAGGGAAAATGGGCGCCCAAAACTCAAGTCAACGGGGTTTGGTGAGGTATTGGGGCTGATGGACCAAGTGGCATTATTGTCCAATCCCCATATGGTTGCTTTGATAATTAATGGGAATGGATTGTGATTGGATATGTTTGGTAATGCCCAAAGTATGTTTGATAATTACCGAAAAGCATATTATCTCGGGTTAATTTGGGCTTTTTAGTACAAGGAGGGACAATGGGAGCCCAAAACTCATGTCAATTGGATTTCGTGTAGTATTAGGCCTAATGGACCTAGTGGCATGATAGTCCAATCCCCGTAGGGGTTGCTTTGATAAGTAATGATAATGGATTATGATTGCATAGTTTTGGTAATGCCTAAATCATGATTGATAATAACCTAATATCAAATGATTTGTGGTTAATTTGGGATTTTTAGTACAAGGAGAGATAATGATGGCCCCTGGCTTCGAAAGTCAATGGGATTTGGTGAGGTATTGGGCTTAATTGACCTAGTGGCATGATTGTGCAATCCCCATGGGGTTGCTTTGATAAGTAAGTGGAATGGATTGTGATTGGATAGGTTTGATAATGCTCAAATCATGTTGCGGTAATTACCTAAAAGCATATGATGCGTGGTTAATTTGGGCTTTTTAATACAAAGAGGGACAATGGGGGCCCAAAACTCAAGTCAACGAAGTTTGGGGAGGTATTGGGCCTAATAGACCCGATGGCATTATTGTCCAATCCCCATAGGGTTGCTTTGATGCGTAATGGGAATGGGTTGTGATTGGATAGGTTTGGTAATGCCCCAGCTTGTTTGGTAATTACCTAAAAGCATATGATGCGGGGTAAATTTGGGCTTTTTAGTACAAGGAGGGACAATGGTGGCCCCAAACTCAAGTCACCGAAGTTTGGGGAGGTATTGGGCCTAATAGACCCCAGTGACATTATTGTCCAATCCCCATAGGATTGCTTTGATGCGTAATGGGAATGGATTGTGATTGGATAGGTTTGGTAATGCCCCAAATCTTGTTTGGTAATTATCTAAAAGCATATGATGCGGGGCTAATTTGGGCTTTTTAGTACAAGGAGGGACAATGGGGCCCAAAACTCATGGCAACGAAGTTTGGGGAGGTATTGGGCCTAATAGACCAAGTAACATTATTGTCCAATTCCCATAGGGTTGCTTTAATGCGTAATGGGAATGGATTATGATTGGATAGGCTTGATAATGCCCAAAGCATGTTTGGCCATTACTTAAAAGTATAAGATACGGAGTTAACTTGGACTTTTTATTACAAGGAGGGACAATAGTGGCCTAAAGTCCAAGTCAATTGGTTTTGGTGAGGTATTAGGCTTAATCGACCCAATGACATTATTGTCCATTCCCACGTAGGATTGCTTTGATAAGTAATGGGAATGGATTGTGATTGGATAAGTTTGGTAATGCTAGGAGCGAGGTTTGGTAATTATCTAAAAGCATAAGATCCGGGGTTAATTTGGACTTTTTAGTACAAGGGAGGGACAATGGGTGCCCAAAACTCAAGTCAATGGGGTTTGGTGAGTTATTGGGACTAATGGACCCAGTGGCATTATTGTCCAATCCCCATAGGATTGCTTTGATGAGTAATGGGAATGGATTGTGATTGGATAGGTTTGGTAATGCCCAAAGCATGTTTGGTAATTACCTAAAAGCAAGTGATCTATGTTTAATTTGGATTTTTAGTACAAAGAGGGACAATGGGGGCCCAAAACTCAAGTCAATGGGGTTTGGTGAGGTATTGGGGCTAGTGGACCAAGTGGCATTATTGTCCAATCCCCATAGGATTGATTTGATGAGTAATGGGAATGGATTATGATTGGATAGGTTTGGTAATGCTTAAAGCATGTTTGGTAATTACCTAAAATCATGTGATTTAGGGTTAATTTGGGCTTTTTAGTACAAAGATGGACAATTGGTGCCCAAAACTCAAGTCAATGGGATTTGGTAAGGTATTGGGCCTAATGGAACCAGTGGCATGATTGTCCAATCCCCATAGGGTTGCTTTGATGAGTAATGGGAATGGATTGTGATTGGATAGGTTTGGTAATGCCCAAAGTATGTTTGATAATTACCGAAAAGCATATGATCAGGGGTTAATTTGGGCTTTTTAGTACAAGGAGGGACAATAGGGGCCCAAAACTCAAGTAAATGGGACTGCGTGTAGTATTGGGCCTAATGGACCCAGTGGCATGATTGTCCAATCCCAGTAGGGTTGCTTTGATAAGTAATGGTAATGGATTGTGATTGCATAGGTTTGGTAATGCCTAAATCATGATTGGTAATTACCTAATAGCATATGATTTGTGGTTAATTTGGGCTTTTTAGTACAAGGAGAGATAATGGTGGCCCAAAACTCAAGTCAATGGGATTTGGTTTGGTATTAGGCTTAATGGACCTAGTGGCATGATTGTCCAATCCCCATAGGGTTGCTTTGATAAGTAAGTGGAATGGATTGTGGTTGGATAGGTTTGGTAATGCTCAAATCATGTCTGCTAATTACCTAAAAGCATATGATCTGTGGTTAATTTGGGCTTTTTAATATAAAGAGGGACAATGGGGGCCCACAACTCAAGTCAATGGGGTTTGGTGAGGTAGTGGGCCTAATGGACCAAGTGGCATGATTGTCCAATACCCATAGGATTGCTTTGATGAGTAATGGGAATGGATTCTGATTGGATAGGTTTGGTAATGCCCAAAGCATTTTTGGTAATTACCTAATAGCATATGATCTGTGGTTAATTTGGGCTTTTTAGTACAAGGAGAGACAATGGTGGCCCAAAACTCAAGTCAATAGGATTTTGGGGAAGTATTGGGCCTAATGGACTCAGTGGCATAATTGTCTAATTCCCCTATGATAGGGGCCCAAAACTCAAGTCAATGGGGTTTAGTGAGGTATTGGGCCTAATGGACCCAGTGGCATGATTGCCCAATCCCCATAGGATTGCTTTAATGAGTAATGGGAATGGTTTGTGATTGGATAGGTTTGGTAATCCCCAAAGCGTGTTTGATAATTACTGAAAAAACATATCATTTGAGTAAATATGGACTTTTTAGTACAAGGAGGGACAATGGGGGCTTAAAACTCAAGTCAATGGGGTTTAGTGAGGTATTGGGCCTAATGGACCCAGTGGCATGATGGTTCAAACCACATAAGATTGGCTTGATGAGTATTGGGTATGGAGTGTGATTGGATAGGTTTGGTAATGCCTAAAGCAAGTTTGGTAATTACCTAAAGGCATATGATCTGTGGTTAATTTGGGCTTTTTATTACAAGGAGGGACAATGGGGGCCCAAAACTCATGTCAATGGGGGTTTGGTGAGGTATTGAGCCTAATGGACCCAGTGGCATGATTGTCCAATATCCATATGATAGGGGCCCAAACTTCAAGTCAATGGGGTTTAGTGAGGTATTGGGCCCAACGGATCCAGTGACATGATTGCCCAATCCCCAGAGGATTGCTTTGATGAGTAATGGAAATGGTTTGTGATTGGATAGATTTGGTAATGCCC
Source organism: Beta lomatogona (assembly GCA_947646795.1). Taxonomy (NCBI): domain Eukaryota; kingdom Viridiplantae; phylum Streptophyta; class Magnoliopsida; order Caryophyllales; family Amaranthaceae; genus Beta; species Beta lomatogona. The sequence goes on from CANSNZ010001329.1 coordinate 428,488, forward strand.
AAAGCGTGTTTGGTAATTACTGAAAAAACATATCATTTGAGTAAATCTGGACTTTTTAGTACAAGGAGGGACAATGGGGGCCTAAAACTCAAGTCAATGGGGTTTAGTGAGGTATTGGGCCTAATGGACCCAGTGGCATGATTGCTCAAACCACATAAGATTGGCTTGATGAGTATTGGGTATGGAGTGTGATTGGATAGGTTTGGTAATGCCTAAAGCAAGTTTGGTAATTACCTAAAGGCATATGATCTGTGGTTAATTTGGGCTTTTTATTACAAGAAGGGACAATGGGGGCACAAAACTCATGTCAATGGGGGTTTGGTGAGGTATTGAGCCTAATGGACCCAGTGGCATGATTGTCCAATATCCATATGATAGGGGCCCAAAACTCAAGTCAATGGGGTTTAGTGAGGTATTGGGCCCAATGGATCCAGTGACATAATTGCCCAATCCCCATAGGATTGCTTTGATGAGTAATGGGAATGGTTTGTGATTGGATAGGTTTGGTAATGCCCAAAGCGTGTTTGGTAATTAAATAAAAAGCATATGATTTGGGTTAATCTGGACTTTTTAGTACAATGATGAACAATGGGGGCCTAAAACTCAAGTCAATAGGCTTTAGTGGGGTATTGGGCCTAATGGACCCAGTGGCATGATTGTTCAATCCCCATAAGATTGCATTGATGAGTAATGGGAATGGATTGTGATTGGATAGGTTTGGTAATGCCCAAAGCATGTTTGGTAATTACCTAAAAGCATATGATCTAGTGTGAATTTGGGCTTTTTAGTACAAGGAGGGACAATGGGGGCCCAAAACACAAGTCAATGGGGTTTGGTGAGTTATTGTGCCTAATGGACCCAGTGGCATTATTTTCCAATCCCCATAGGATTGCTTTGATGAGTAATGGGAATGGATTGTGATTTGATAGGTTTGGTAATGCCCAAAGCATGTTTGGTAATTACCTAAAAGCAAGTGATCTATGGTTAATTTGGGCTTTTTAGTACAAGGAGGGACAATGGGCGCCCAAAACTCAAGTCAATGGGGTTTGGTGAGGTATTGGGGCTAGTGGACCAAGTGGCATTATTGTCCATTCCCCATATGGTTGCTTTGATAAGTAATGGGAATGGATTGTGATTGGATAGGTTTGGGAATGCCCAAATTATGTTTTATAATTACCGAAAAGCATATTATCTCGGGTTAATTTGGGCTTTTTAGTACAAGGAGGGACAATAGGAGCCCAAAACTCAAGTCAATGGGATTTCGTGTAGTATTGGGCCTAATGGACCCAGTGGCATGATAGTTCAATCCCCGTAGGGTTGCTTCGATAAGTAATGATAATCGATTATGATTGCATAGGTTTGGTAATGCCTAAATCATGATTGATAATTACCTAATAGCAAATGATTTGTGGTTAATTTGGGCTTTTTAGTACAAGGAGAGATAATGATGGCCCAATACTCAAGTCAATGGGATTTGGTGAGGTATTGGGCTTAATTGACCTAGTGGCATGATTGTGCAATCCCCATAGGGTTGCTTTGATAAGTAAGTGGAATGGATTGTGATTGGATAGGTTTGGTAATGCCAAATCATGTCTGGTAATTACCTTAAAGCATATGATCTGTGGTTAATTTGGGCTTTTTAATACAAGGAGGGACAATGGGGGCCCAAAACTCATGTCATTGGGGGTTTGGTGAGGTATTGAGCCTAATGGACCCAGTGGCATGATTGTCCAATATCCATATGATAGGGGCCCAAAACTCAAGTCAATGGGGTTTAGTGAGGTATTGGGCCCAATGGATCCAGTGACATGATTGCTCAATCCCCAGAGGATTGCTTTGATGAGTAATGGGAATGGTTTGTGATTGGATAGGTTTGGTAATGCCCAAAGCGTGTTTGGTAATTACTGAAAAAACATATCATTTGAGTAAATCTGGACTTTTTAGTACAAGGAGGGACAATGGGGGCCTAAAACTCAAGTCAATGGGGTTTAGTGAGGTATTGGGCCTAATGGACCCAGTGGCATGATTGTTCAAACCACATAAGATTGGCTTGATGGGTATTGGGTATGGAGTGTGATTGGATAGGTTTGGTAATGCCTAAAGCAAGTTTGGTAATTACCTAAAGGCATATGATCTGTGGTTAATTTGGGCTTTTTATTACAAGGAGGGACAATGGGGGCCCAAAACTCATGTCAATGGGGGTTTGGTGAGGTATTGAGCCTAATGGACCCAGTGGCATGATTGTCCAATATCCATTGTGATTGGATAGGTTTGGTAATGCCCAAAGCATGTTTGGTAATTACCTAAAAGCATATGATCTAGTGTTAATTTGGGCTTTTTAGTACAAGGAGGGACAATGGGGGCCCAAAACACAAGTCAATGGTGTTTGGTGAGTTATTGTGCCTAATGGACCCAGTGGCATTATTTTCCAATCCCCATAGGATTGCTTTGATGAGTAATGGGAATGGATTGTGATTTGATAGGTTTGGTAATGCCCAAAGCATGTTTGGTAATTACCTAAAAGCAAGTGATCTATGGTTAATTTGGGCTTTTTAGTACAAGGAGGGACAATGGGCGCCAAAAACTCAAGTCAATGGGGTTTGGTGAGGTATTAGGCCTAATAGACCCAGTGACATTATTGTCCAATCCCCATAGGATTGCTTTGATGCGTAATGGGAATGGGTTGTGATTGGATAGGTTTGGTAATGTCCAAAGCTTGTTTGGTAATTACCTAAAAGCATATGATTTGGGGTAAATTTGCGTTTTTTAGTACAAGGAGGGACAGTGGTGGCCCAAAACTCAAGTCAACGAAGTTTGGGGAGGTATTGGGCCTAATAGACCCAGTGACATTATTGTCCAATCCCCATAGGATTGCTGTGATCCGTAATGGGAATGGATTGTGATAGGATAGGTTTGGTAATGCCCAAAGCTTGTTTGGTAATTACCTAAAAGCATATGATCTGGAGTTAATTTGGGCTTTTTATTACAAGGAGGGAAAATGGGGGCCCAAAACTCATGTCAACGAAGTTTGGGGAGGTATTGGGCCTAATAGACCATGTGACATTATTGTCCAATCCTCATAGGATCGCTTAAATGCGTAATGGGAATGGATTATGATTGGATAGGTTTGATAATGCCCAAAGCATGTTTGGCCATTACTTAAAAGTATAAGATCTGGAGTTAACTTGGACTTTTTATTACAAGGAGGGACAATAGGGGCCTAAAACTCAAGTCAACTGGTTTTGGTGCGGTATTGGCCTAATCGACCCAGTGACATTATTGTCCATTCCCCATAGGATTGCTTTGATAAGTAATGGGAATGGATTGTGATTGGATAAGTTTGGTAATGCTAAAAGCAGGTTCGGTAATTATCTAAAAGTATAAGATCTGGGGTTAATTTGGACTTTTTAGTACAAGGAGGGACAATGGGGGCTAAAACTCAAGTCAATGGGATTTAATGAGGTATTTGGCCTAATGGACCCAGTGGCATGATTGTCTAATCCCCATAGGATTGCTTTGATGAGTAATGGGAATTAATTGTGATTGGATAGGTTTGGTAATGCTTAAAGCATGTTTGGTAATTACCTAAAATCATGTGCTCTGGGGTTAATTTAGGTTTGTTGTACAAGGACGAACAATGGGTGCCCAAAACTCAAGTCAATGGAGTTTGGTGAGTTATTGGGACTAATGGACCCAGTGGCATTATTGTCCAATCCCCATAGGATTGCTTTGATGAGTAATGGGAATGGATTGTGATTGGATAGGTTTGGTAATGCCCAAAGCATGTTTGGTAATTACCTAAAAACAAGTGATCTATGGTTAATTTGGGCTTTTTAGTACAAGTAGGGACAATGGGCGCCCAAAATTCAAGTCAATGGGGTTTGGTGAGGTATTGGGGCTAGTGGACCAAGTGGCATTATTGTCCAATCCCCATATGGTTGCTTTGATAAGTAATGGGAATGGATTATGATTGGATAGGTTTGGTAATGCCCAAAGAATGTTTGATAATTACCGAAAAGCATATTATCTCGGGTTAATTTGGGCTTTTTAGTACAAGGAGGGACAATGGGAGCCCAAAACTCAAGTCAATGGGATTTCGTGTAGTATTGGGCCTAATGGACCCAGTGGCATGATAGTCCAATCCCCGTAGGGTTGCTTTGATAAGTAATGATAATGGATTACGATTGCATAGGTTTGGTAATGCCTAAATCATGATTCATAATTACCTAATAGCAAATGATTTGTGGTTAATTTGGGCTTTTTAGTACAAGGAGAGATAATGATGGCCCAATACTCAAGTCAATGGGATTTGGTGAGGTATTGGGCTTAATTGACCTAGTGGCATGATTGTGCAATCCCCATAGGGTTGCTTTGATAAGTTAGTGGAATGGATTATGATTGGATAGGTTTGATAATGCTCAAATCATGTCTGGTAATTACCTAAAAGCATATGATCTGTGGTTAATTTGGGCTTTTTAATACAAAGAGGGACAATGGGGGCCCAAAACTCAAGTCAACGAAGTTTGGGGAGGTATTGAGCCTAATAGACCCAGTGACATTATTGTCCAATCCCCATAGGATTGCTTTGATGCGTAATGGGAATGGGTTGTGATTGGATAGGTTTGGTAATGCCCAAAGCTTGTTTGGTAATTACCTAAAAGCATATGATCTGGGGTAAATTTGGGCTTTTTAGTACAAGGAGGGACAATGGTGGTCCAAAACTCAAGTCAACGAAGTATTGGTATTGGGCCTAATAGACCCAGTGACATTATTGTCCAATCCTAATAGGATTACGTTGATGCGTAATGGGAATGGATTGTGATTGGATAGGTTTGGTAATGCCCAAATCTTGTTTGGTAATTACCTAAAAGCATATGATCTGGGGTTAATTTGGGCTTTTTAGTACAAGGAGGGGCAATGGGGGCCCAAAACTCATGTCAACGAAGTTTGGGGAGGTATTGGGCCTAATAGACCAAGTGACATTATTGTCCAATCCCCATAGGATTGCTTTAATGCGTAATGGGAATGGATTGTGATTGGATAGGTTTGATAATGCCCAAAGCATGTTTGGCCATTACTTAAAAGTATAAGATCTGGAGTTAACTTGGACTTTTTATTACAAGGAGGGACAATAGGGGCCTAAAAGTCAAGTCAACTGGTTTTGGTGAGGTATTGGGCCTAATCGACCCAATGACATTATTGTCCATTCCCCATAGGATTGCTTTGATAAGTAATGGGAATGGATTGTGATTGGATAAGTTTGGTAATGCTAAGAGCAGGTTTGGCAATTATCTAAAAGCATAAGATCTGCGGTTAATTTGGAGTTTTTAGTACAAGGAGGGACAATGGGGGCTAAAACTCAAGTCAATGGGATTTAATGAGGTATTTGGCCTAATGGACCCAGTGGCATGATTGTATGATCCCCATAGGATTGCTTTGATGAGTAAAGGGAATGAATTGTGATTGGATAGGTTTGGTAATGCTTAAATCATGTTTGGTAATTACCTAAAATCATGTGATCTGGGGTTAATTTAGGTTTTAAGTACAAGGAGGGACAATGGGTGCCCAAAACTCAAGTCAATGGGGTTTGGTGAGTTATTGGGACTAATGGACCTAGTGGCATTATTGTCCAATCCCCATAGGATTGCTTTGATGAGTAATGGGAATGGATTGTGATTGGATAGGTTTGGTAACGCCTAAAGCATGTTTGCTAATTACCTAAAAGCAAGTGATCTATGGTTAATTTGGATTTTTAGTACAAAGAGGGACAATGGGGGCCCAAAACTCAAGTCAATGGGGTTTGGTGAGGTATTGGGCCTAGTGGACCAAGTGGCATTATTGTCCAATCCCCATAGGATTGATTTGATGAGTAATGAGAATGGATTATGATTGGATAGGTTTGGTAATGCTTAAAACATGTTTGGTAATTACCTAAAATCTTGTGATTTGGGGTTAATTTGGGCTTTTAAGTACAAGGAGGGACAATTGGTGCCCAAAACTCAAGTCAATGGGATTTGGTGAGGTATTGGGCCTAATGGAACCAGTGGCATGATTGTCCAATCCCCATAGGGTTGCTTTGCTGAGTAATGGGAATGGATTGTGATTGGATAGGTTTGGTAATGCCCAAAGTATGTTTGATAATTACCGAAAAGCATATGATCAGGGGTTAATTTGGGCTTTTTAGTACATGGAGGGACAATAGGGGCCCAAAACTCAAGTAAATGGGATTGCGTGTAGTATTGGGCCTAATGGACCCAGTGGCATGATTGTCCAATCCCCGTAGGGTTGCTTTGATAAGTAATGGTAATGGATTGTGATTGCATAGGTTTGGTAATGCCTAAATCATGATTGGTAATTACCTAATAGCATATGATTTGTGGTTAATTTGGGCTTTTTAGTACAAGGAGAGATAATGGTGGCCCAAAACTCAAGTCAATGGGATTTGGTGAGGTATTAGGCTTAATGGACCTAGTGGCATGATTGTCCAATCCCCATAGGGTTGCTTTGATAAGTAAGTGGAATGGATTGTGATTGGATAGGTTTGGTAATGCTCAAATCATGTCTGGTAATTACCTAAAAGCATAAGATCTGCGGTTAATTTGGGCTTTTTAATACAAAGAGGGACAATGGGGGCCCACAACTCAAGTCAATGGGATTTGGTGAGGTAGTGGGCCTAATGGACCCAGTGGCATGATTGTCCAATACCCATAGGATTGCTTTGATGAGTAATGGGAATGGATTCTGATTGGATAGGTTTGGTAATGCCTAAAGCATTTTTGGTAATTACCTAATAGCATATGATCTGTGGTTAATTTGGGCTTTTTAGTACAAGGAGAGACAATGGTGGCCCAAAACTCAAGTCATTAGGATTTTGGTGATGTATTCGGCCTAATGGACCCGGTGACATGATTGTCCAATCCCCATAGGGTTGCTTTGATAAGTAAGTGGAATGGATTTTGATTGTATAGGTTTGGTATTGCTCAAATCATGTCTGGTAATTACCTAAAAGCATATGATCTGTGGTTTTTTTGGGCTTTTTACTACATAGAGGGACAATGGGGGCCCAAAACTCTAGTCAATGGGATTTGGTGAGATATTGGGCCTAATGGACCTAGTGGCATGATTGTCCAATACCCATAGGATTGCTTTGATGAGTAATGGAAATGGATTGTGATTGGATAGGTTTGGTAATGCCCAAAGCTTGTTTGGTAATTACCTAAAAGCATATGATATGGGGTTAATTTGGGCTTTTTAGTACAAGGAGGGGCAATAGGGGCCCAAAACTCAAGTCAACAAAGTTTGGTGAGGTATAGGGCCTAATAGACCCTGTGATATTATTGTCCAATCCCCATAGGATTGCTTTGATGCGTGATGGGAACGGATTATGATTGGATAGGTTTGATAATGCCCAAAGCATGTTTGGCCATTACTTAAAAGTATAAGATCTGGAGTTAACTTGGACTTTTTATTACAAGGAGGGACAATAGGGGCCTAAAAGTCAAGTCAACTGGTTTTGGTGAGGTATTGGGCCTAATCGACCCAATGACATTATTGTCCATTCCCCATAGGATTGCTTTGATAAGTAATGGGAATGGATTGTGATTGGATAAGTTTGGTAATGCTAAGAGCAGGTTTGGCAATTATCTAAAAGCATAAGATCTGCGGTTAATTTGGACTTTTTAGTACAAGGAGGGACAATGGGGGCTAAAACTCAAGTCAATGGGATTTAATGAGGTATTTGGCCTAATGGACCCAGTGGCATGATTGTATGATCCCCATAGGATTGCTTTGATGAGTAAAGGGAATGAATTGTGATTGGATAGGTTTGGTAATGCTTAAATCATGTTTGGTAATTACCTAAAATCATGTGATCTGGGGTTAATTTAGGTTTTTAGTACTAGGAGGGACAATGGGTGCCCAAAACTCAAGTCAATGGGGTTTTGTGAGTTATTGGGACTAATGGACCCAGTGGCATTATTGTCCAATCCCCATAGGATTGCTTTGATGAGTAATGGGAATGGATTGTGATTGGATAGGTCTGGTAACGCCTAAAGCATGTTTGCTAATTACCTAAAAGCAAGTGATCTATGGTTAATTTGGATTTTTAGTACAAAGAGGGACAATGGGGGCCCAAAACTCAAGTCAATGGGGTTTGGTGAGGTATTGGGGCTAGTGGACCAAGTGGCATTATTGTCCAATCCCCATAGGATTGATTTGATGAGTAATGAGAATGGATTATGATTGGATAGGTTTGGTAATGCTTAAAACATGTTTGGTAATTACCTAAAATCATGTGATTTGGGGTTAATTTGGGCTTTTAAGTACAAGGAGGGACAATTGGTGCCCAAAACTCAAGTCAATAGGATTTGGTGAGGTATTGGGCCTAATGGAACCAGTGGCATGATTGTCCAATCCCCATAGGGTTGCTTTGCTGAGTAATGGGAATGGATTGTGATTGGATAGGTTTGGTAATGCCCAAAGTATGTTTGATAATTACCGAAAAGCATATGAACAGGGGTTAATTTGGGCTTTTTAGTACATGGAGGGACAATAGGGGCCCAAAACTCAAGTAAATGGGATTGCGTGTAGTATTGGGCCTAATGGACCCAGTGGCATGATTGTCCAATCCCCGTAGGGTTGCTTTGATAAGTAATGGTAATGGATTGTGATTGCATAGGTTTGGTAATGCCTAAATCATGATTGGTAATTACCTAATAGCATATGATTTGTGGTTAATTTGGGCTTTTTAGTACAAGGAGAGATAATGGTGGCCCAAAACTCAAGTCAATGGGATTTGGTGAGGTATTAGGCTTAATGGACCTAGTGGCATGATTGTCCAATCCCCATAGGGTTGCTTTGATAAGTAAGTGGAATGGATTGTGATTGGATAGGTTTGGTAATGCTCAAATCATGTCTGGTAATTACCTAAAAGCATAAGATCTGCGGTTAATTTGGGCTTTTTAATACAAAGAGGGACAATGGGGGCCCACAACTTAAGTCAATGGGATTTGGTGAGGTTGTGGGCCTAATGGACCCAGTGGCATGATTGTCCAATACCCATAGGATTGCTTTGATGAGTAATGGGAATGGATTCTGATTGGATAGGTTTGGTAATGCCTAAAGCATTTTTGGTAATTACCTAATAGCATATGATCTGTGGTTACTTTGGGCTTTTTAGTACAAGGAGAGACAATGGTGGCCCAAAACTCAAGTCATTAGGATTTTGGTGAAGTATTCGGCCTAATGGACCCGGTGACATGATTGTCCAATCCCCATAGGGTTGCTTTGATAAGTAAGTGGAATGGATTTTGATTGTATAGGTTTGGTATTGCTCAAATCATGTCTGGTAATTACCTAAAAGCATATGATCTGTTGTTTTTTTGGGCTTTTTACTACATAGAGGGACAATGGGGGCCCAAAACTCTAGTCAATGGGATTTGGTGAGATATTGGGCCTAATGGACCTAGTGGCATGATTGTCCAATACCCATAGGATTACTTTGATGAGTAATGGAAATGGATTGTGATTGGATAGGTTTGGTAATGCCCAAAGCTTGTTTGGTAATTACCTAAAAGCATATGATATGGGGTTAATTTGGGCTTTTTAGTACAAGGAAGGACAATAGGGGCCCAAAACTCAAGTCAACAAAGTTTGGTGAGGTATAGGGCCTAATAGACCCTGTGATATTATTGTCCAATCCCCATAGGATTGCTTTGATGCGTAATGGGAACGGATTATGATTGGATAGGTTTGATAATGCCCAAAGCATGTTTGGCCATTACCTAAAAGTATAAGATCTGGAGGTAACTTGGACTTTTTATTACAAGGAGGGACAATAGGGGCCTGAAACTCAAGTCAACTGGTTTTGGTGAGGTATTGGGCCTAATGGCTTATTACCTAAAAGCAAGTGATCTATGGTTAATTTGGATTTTTAATACAAAGAGGGACAATGGGGGCCCAAAACTCAAGTCAATGGGGTTTGGTGAGGTATTGGGGCTAGTGGACCAAGTGGCATGATTGTCCAATACCCATAGGATTGCTTTGATGAGTAATGGGAATGAATTGTGATTGGATAGGTTTGGTAATGCTTAAAGCATGTTTGGTAATTACCTAAAATCATGTGATCTGGGGTTAATTTATGCTTTTTTGCACAAGGAGGAACAATGGGTGTCCAAAACTCAGGTCAATGGGATTTGGTGAAGTACTGGGCCTAATGGACCCAGTGGCATGATTGCCCAATCCCCATAGGATTGCTTTGATGAGTAATGGCAATGGGTTGTGATTGGATAGGTTTGGTAATGCCCAAACCATGTTTGGTAATTACCTAAAAGCAAGTGATCTATGTTTAATTTGGCCTTTTTAGTACAAGGGAGGGACAATGGGGCCCCAAAATACAAGTCAATGGGATTTAATGTGGTATTGGGTCTAATGAACCCGAGTGGCATGATTGTTCAATCCCCATAGGGTTGCTTTAATGAGTAATGGGAATGGATTTTGATTGGATAGGTTTGGTAATGCCCAAATCATGTTTGGTAATTACCTAAAGCATATGATATGGGGTTAATTTGGGCTTTTTAATACAAGAAGGGACAATGGGGGCCCAAAACTCAAGTCAATGGGATTTGGTGTAATATTGGGCCTAATGGACCCAGTGGTATGATTGTCCAATCCCCATAGGGTTGCTTTGATAAGTAATGGTAATGGATTGTGATTGCATAGGTTTGGTAATGCCCAAATCATGTTTGGTAATTACCTAATAGCATATGATCTGTGGTTAATTTGGGCTTTTTAGTACAAGGAGTGACAATGGTGGCCCCAACTCAAGTCAATGGTATTTGGTGAGGTATTGGGCCTAATGGTCCCAGTGGCATGGTTGTCCAATCCCCATAGGGTTGCTTTGATAAGTAAGTGGAATGGATTGTGATTGGATATGTTTGGTAATGCTCAAATTATGTCTGGTAATTACCTAAAATCATATGATTTGTGGTTAATTTGGGCTTTTTAATACAAAGAGGGACAATGGAGGCCCAAAACTCAAGTCAATAGGATTTGGTAAGGTCTTGGTCTTAATGGACCCAGTGGAATGATTGTCCAATACCCATATGATTGCTTTGATGAGTAATGGGAATGGATTGTGATTGGATAGCTTTGGAAATGCCCAAAGCATTTTTGGTAATTACCTAAAAGCATATGATCTGGGGTTAATTTGGGCTTTTTAGTAAAATGAGGGACAATGGGGGCCCAAAACTCAAATCAATGTGGTTTGGTGAGGTTTTGGGCCTAATGGACCCGGTGGCATTATTGTCCAATCCCCATAGGATTCCTTTGATGAGTAATGGGAATGGGTTGTAATTGGATAGGTTTGGTAATGCCCAAAGCTTGTTTGGCAATTACCTAAAAGCATATGATCTGGGGCTAATTTGGGCTTTTTAGTACAAGGAGGGACAATGGGGTTAAAACTCAAGTCAATGAGGTTTGGTGAGGTATTGGGCCTATTGGACCCAGTGACATTATTGTCCAATCCCCATAGGATTGCTTTGATGAGTAATGGGAATGGATTGTGATTGGATAGGTTTGATAATGCCCAAAGCATGTTTGGTAATAACCTAAAAGCATAAGATCTGGGGTTAAGTTGGACTTTTTATTACAAGGAGGGACAATGGGGGCCTAAAACTCAAGTCAATGGGATTTAATGAGGTTTTGGCCTAATGGACCCAGTGGCGTGATTGTCCAATCCCCATAGGATTGCTTTGATGAGTAATGGGAATGGATTGTGATTGGATAGGTTTGGTAATGCTTAAAGCATGTTTTGTAATTACCTAAAATCATGTGATCTGGGGTTAATTTGGGATTTTTAGTACAAGGAGGGACAATGGTTGCCCAAAACTCAAGTCAATGGGATTTGGTGAGGTATTGGGCCTAATGGACCTAGTGGCATGATTGTCCAATCCCCATAGGGTTGCTTTGATGAGTAATGGGAATGGATTGTGATTGGATAGGTTTGGTAACGCCCGAAGTATGTTTGATAATTACCGAAAAGCATATGATCTAGGGTTATTTTGGGCTTTTTAGTACAAGGAGGGACAATGGGGGCCCAAAACTCAAGTCAATGGGATTTAATGTGGTATTGGGTCTAATGGACCTAGTGGCATGATTGTCCAATCCCCATAGGGTTACTTTAATGAGTAATGGGAATGGATTTTGATTTGATAGGTTTGGTAATTCCCAAAGCATGTTTGGCAATTACTTAAAAGTATAAAATCTGGGGCTAATTTGGACTTTTTAGTACAAGGAGGGACAATAGGGGCCTAAAACGCAAGTCAACTGGTTTTGGTGAGGTATTGGGCCTAATGGACCCAGTGACATTATTGTCCAATCCCCATAGGGTTGCTTTGATGAGTAATGGGAATGGATTCTGATTGGATAAGTTTGGTAACGCCCAAAGCAAGTTTGGTAAGTACCTAAAAGCGTATTGAACCTAATGGACCCAGCGGCATTATTGTCCAATTCACATAGGATTGCTTTGATGAGTAATGGGAATGGATTGTGATTGGATAGGTTTGGTAATTCCCAAACCATGTTTGGTAATTACCTAAAGGCATAAGATCTGGGGTTAATTTGGACTTTTTAGTACAAGGAGGGACAAATGGGGCCCAAAACTCAAGTCCATGGGATTTCGTGTGGCATTGGGCCTAATGGACCCAGTGGCATGATTGTGCAATTTCCATAGGGTTGCTTTGATGAGTAATGGGAATGGATTGTGATAGGATAGGTTTGGTACTGCCCAAATCATGTTTGCTAATTACCTAAAAGCAAATGATCTGTAGTTAATTTAGGCTTTTTAGTAGAAGAAGGGACAATGGGGGCCCAAAACTTAAGTCAATGGGGTTTGGTGAGGTATTGGGCCTAATGGACCCTGTGGCATGATTGTCCACTACTCATAGGATTGCTTTGATGAGTAATGGGAATGAATTGTGATTAGATAGGTTTGGTAATGCCCAAAGCACGTTTGATAATTACCTAAAAGCATATGATATGTGGTTAATTTGGGATTTTTAGTACAAGGAGGGACAATGGGGGCCCAAAACTTAAGTCAATGGGGTTTGGTGATGTATTGGGCCTAATGGACCTTGTGGCATGATTGTCCAATACTCATAGGATTGCTTTGATGAGTAATGGCAATAGATTGTGATTGTATAGATTTGGTAATGCCCAAAGCATGTTTGCTAATTACCAAAAACCATATGATACGTGGTTAATTTGGGATTTTTAGTACAAGGAAGGACAATAGGGCCCCAAAACTCAAGTCAATGGAGTGCGGTGAGGTCTTGGGCCTAACGGACCCAGTGGCATTATTGTCCAATCCCCAGATGATTGCGTTGATGAGTAATGGGAATGGATTGTGATTGGATAGATTTGGTAATGCCGAAAGCATGTTTGGTAATTACCTAAAAGCATATGATCTGGGGTTGATTTGGGCTTTTTAGTACAAGGAGGGATAATGGGGGCCCAAAACTCAAGTCAATGTGATTTCGTGTGGTATTTGGCCTAATGGACCCAGTGGCATGATTGTCCAATACCCATAGGATGGCTTTGATAAGTAATGGGAATGGATTGTGATTGGATAGGTTTGGTAATGCCCAAATCATGTTTGGTAATTACCTAAAAGCATATGATATGTGGTTAATTTGGGCTTTTTAGTACAAGGAAGGACAATGGGTGCCCAAAACTCAAGTCAATGGGATTTGGTGAGGTATTGGGCCTAATGGACCCAGTGGCATGACTGTCCAATCTCCAAGGGGTTGCTTTGACAAGTAAGTGGAATGGATTGTGATTGGATAAGTTTGGTAATGCACAAATCATGTCTGGTAATTACCTAAAACCATATGATCTGTGTTTAATTTGGGGTTTTTAGTACAAAGAGGGACAATGGGGGCCCAAAACTCATGTCAATGGGATTTGATGAGGTATTGGGCCTAATGGACCCTGATGACATGATTGTCCAATACACATAGGATTGATTTGATGAGTAATGGGAATGGATTGTGAATGGATAGGTTTGGTAATGTCCAATGCATGTTTGGTAATTACCTAAAAGTATATGATCTGGGGTTTGATGAGGTATTAGGCCTAATAGACCCTGTGACATTATTGGCCAATCCCCAAAGGATTGCTTTGATGAGTAATGGGAATGGATTGTGATATGATAGGTTTAGTAATGCCCAATGTATGTTTGATAATTACCTACAAGTATATGATCTGTGGTTAATTTGGGCTTTTTTGTACAAGGAGGGACAATGGGGGCCCAAAACTCAAGTCAATAGGGTTTGGTGAGTTATTGGGCCTAATGGACCGAGTGGCATTAATTTCCAATCCCCATAGTATAGCTTTCATGAGTAATGGGAATGGATTGTGATTGGATAGGTTTGGTAATGCCCAAAGCATGTTTGTTAATTACCTAAAAGGCATTTGATATGGGTTAATTTGGACTTTTTAGTACAAGGAGGGTCAATGTGGTTTACTGAGGTATTAGGCCTCATGGACCCAGTGGCATGATTGTCCAATCCCAAAAGGATTGATTTGATGAGTAATGAGAATGGATTGTGATTGGATAAGTTTGGTAATGCCCAAAGCATGTTTGGTAATTACCTAAAAGCGTATGATCCGCGGGGTTAATTTGGGCTTTCTAGTACAAGGAGGGACAATGGGGGCCCAAAACTCAAGTCAATAGAGTTTGGTCAGTTATTGGGCCTAATGGACCAAGTGGTATTATTGGCTAATCCCCATATAATAGCTTTCATGAGTAATGGGAATGGATTGTGATTGGATAGATTTGATAATGCCCAAAGCATGTTTGGTAGTTACCTAAAGGCTTTTGATCTGGGATTAATTTGGGCTTTTTATTACAAGAAAGGACAATGGAGGCCCAAAACTCAAGTCAATGGGGTTTGGTGAAGTATTGGGCCTAATAGACCTAGTGGCATGATTGTCCAATCCCCATATGATAGGGGCCTAAAACTCAAGTCAATGGGGTTAAGTGAGGTATTGGGACTAATGGACCCATTGGCATGATTGTCCAATCCCAAAAGGATTGCTTTGATGAGTAATGGGAATGGATTGTGATTGGATAAGTTTGATAATGACCAAAGCATGTTTGGAAATTATCTAAAAGATGGGGTTAATTAGGGATTTATAGTATAAGGAGTGACAATGGGGGCCCAAAACTCAAGTCAATAGGATTTGGTGAGGTATTGGGCCTAATGGACCAGTGGCATGATTGTCCAATACACATAGGGTGGCTTTGAAAAGTAATGGGAATGGATTGTGATTGGATAGGTTTGGTAATGCCCAAATCATGTTTGGCTATTACCTAAAAGCATATGATCCGTGGTTAATTTGGGCTTTTTAGTACAAAGAGGGACAATGGGGCCCCAAACTCAAGTCAATGAGATTTCGTGTGGGATTGAGCCTAATGGACCTAGTGGCATTATTGTCCAATCCCCATAGGATTGCTTTGATGAGTAATGGGAATGGATTGTGTTTGGATAGATTTGGTAATGCCGAAAGCATGTTTGGTAATTACCTAAAAGCATATGATCTGGGGTTGATTTGGGCTTTTTAGTACAGAGAGGGACAATGGGTGCCCAAAACTCAAGTCAATGACATTTCGTGTGGTATTGGGCCTAATGGACCAAGTGGCATGATTGTCCAATCCCCATATGGTGGCTTTGATAAGTAATGGGAATCGATTATGATTGGATAGGTTTGGTAATGCCCAAATCATGTTTGGCAATTACCTAAAAGCATATAATCTGGGGTTAATTTGGGATTTTTATTACAAGGAGGGACAATGGGGGGCCCAAAACTCAAGTTAATGGGGTTTGGTGAGGTGTTAGACCTAATGGACCTAGTGGCATGATTGTCCAATACCCACAGGATTGCCTTGATGAGTAACTGGAATAGATTGTGATTGGATAGATTTGGTAATGCCCAAACCATGTTTGGTAATTACCTAAAAACATATGATATTGGGTTAATTTGGGATTTTTAGTACAAGGAGGGACCATGGGGGCCCAAAACTCAAGTTAATGGGGTTTGGTGAGGCATTGGGCTTAATGGACCCAGTGGGATGATTGTCCAATACCCATATGATAGGGGCCCAAAACTATAGTCAATATGGTTTAGTGAGGTATTGGGCCTAATGGATCTAGTGGCATGATTGTCCAATCCCCATAGGTTTGTTTTGATGAGTAATGAGAATGGTTTGTGATTGTATAGGTTTGGTAATGCCCAAAGCATGTTTGGTAATTAACTAAAAGCATATGATCTAGATTAATTTGGACTTTTTGGTGCAAGAAGGGTCAATGGGGTTTAGTGAGGTATTGGACCTAATGGACCCAGTGGCATTATTGTCCAATCCCCAAAGGATTGCTTTGATGAGTAATGGGAATGGATTGTGATTGGATAAGTTTTGTAATGCCCAAAGCATGTTTGATAATTAACTAAAAGCTTATGATCTGGGGTTAATTTGGGCTTTTTAGTTCAAGGAGGGACAATGGGGGCCCAAAACTCAAGTCAATGAGATTTCGTGTGGTATTGGGCCTAATGGACCCAGTGGCATGATTGTCCAATCGCCATAGGGTGGCTTTGATAAATAATGGGAATCGATTATGATTGGATAGGTTTGGTAATGCCCAAATCATGTTTGGCAATTACCTAAAAGCA
Source organism: Beta lomatogona (assembly GCA_947646795.1). NCBI lineage: Eukaryota > Viridiplantae > Streptophyta > Magnoliopsida > Caryophyllales > Amaranthaceae > Beta > Beta lomatogona. The sequence goes on from CANSNZ010001329.1 coordinate 445,213, forward strand.
TATAACCTGTGGTTAATTTGGGCTTTTTAGTACAAGGAAGGACAATGGGTGCCCAAAACTCAAGTCAATGGGATTTGGTGAGGTATTGGGCCTAATGGACCCAGTGCCATGATTGTCCAATTCCCATACGGTTGCTTTGATAAGTAAGTGGAATGGTTTGTGATTGGATAGGTTTGGGAATGCTCAAATCATGTCTGGTAATTATCTAAAAGCGTATGATCTGGGGTTAATTTGGGATTTTTATTACAAGGAGGGACAATGGGGGGCCCAAAACTCAAGTCAATGGGGTTTGGTGAGGTATTAGACCTAATGGACCTAGTGGCATGATTGTCCAATACCCACAGGATTGCTTTGATGACTAACTGGAATAGATTGTGATTGGATAGATTTGGTAATGCCCAAACCATGTTTGGTAATTACCTAAAAACATATGATATTGGGTTAATTTGAGATTTTTAGTACAAGGAGGGACCATAGGGGCCCAAAACTCAAGTTAATGGCATTTGGTGAGGCATTGGGGTTAATGGACCCAGTGGGATGATTGTCCAATACCCATATGATAGGGGCCCAAAACTATAGTCAATAGGGTTTAGTGAGGTATTGGGCCTAATGGACCTAGTGGCATGATTGTCCAATCCCCATAGGTTTGTTTTGATGAGTAATGAGAATGGTTTGTGGTTGTATAGGTTTGGTAATGCCCAAAGCATGTTTGGTAATTAACTAAAAGCATATGATCTAGATTAATTTGGACTTTTTAGTACAAGAAGGGTCAATGGGGTTTAGTGAGGTATTGGACCTAATGAACCCAGTGGCATTATTGTCCAATCCCCAAAGGATTGCTTTGATGAGTAATGGGAATTGATTGTGATTGGATAAGCTTGGTAATGCCCAAAGCATGTTTGATAATTAACTAAAAGCTTATGATCTGGGGTTAATTTGGGCTTTTTAGTTCAGTGAGGGACAATGGGGGCCCAAAACTCAAGTCAATGTGGTTTGGTGAGATATTGGGCCTAATGGACCAAGTGGTGTGATTGTCCAATCCCCATATGATAGGGGCCTAAAACTCAAGTCAATTGGGTTAAGTGAGATATTGAGCCTAATGAGCCCAGTGCCATGATTGCCCAATCCCCATAGGATTGCTTTGATGAGTAATGAGAATGGTTTGTTATTGGACAGGTTTGGTAATGCCCAAATCATGTTTGGTAATTAGCTAATAGCATATGATCTTGGGTTAATTTGGACTTTTTAAACCAAGGAGGGACAATGGGGACCCAAAACTCAAGTCAATGGGATTTCGTGTGGGATTGGGCCTAATGGACCCATTGGCATGATTGTCCAATCCCCATTGGATTGCTTTGATGAATAGCGGAAATGGATTGTGATTGGATATGTTTGGGAATGGCCAAATCATGTTTAGTAATTACCTAAAAGCATATGATCTGTGGTTAATTTGGGCTTTTTAGAAGGGACAATGGAGGCCAAAAACTCAAGTCAATGGATTTTGGTGAGGTATTGGGCCTAATGGACCCAGTGGCATGATTGTCCAATACCCACAGGATTGCTTTGATGAGTAATGAGAATGGATTGTGATTGGATAGGTTTGGTAATGCCTTGATGAGTAATGGGAATGGATTGTGATTGGATAGGTTTGGTAATGCCCAAACCATCTTTGGTAATTACCTAAAAGCATATATAATCTTAGGTTACTTTGGGATTTTTAGTACAAGGAGGGACAATGGGGGATCAAAACTCAAGTCAATGGGGTTTCGTGAGGTATTAGGCCTAATGGACCCAGTGGCATGATTGTCGAATCCCCACATGATAGGTGCCCAAAACTCTAGTCAATAGAGTTTAGTGAGGTATTAGGCCTAATGGACCTAGTGGCATGATTGTCCAATCCCCATAGGTTTGCTTTGATGAGAAATGAGAATAGTTTGTGATTTTATTGGTTTGGTAATGCCCAAAGCATGTTTGATAATTAACTAAAACCATATGATCTGGGTCAATGGGGTTTAGTGAGGTATTAGGCCTAATGGACGCAGTGGCATGATTGTCCAGTCCCCAAAGGATTGCTTTGATGAGTAATGGGAATGGATTCTGATTAGATAAGTTTGGTAATGCCCAAAGCATGTTTGGTAATTACCTAAAAGCATATGATTTGGGGCTAGTTTGGGCTTTTTACTAAAAGGAGGGACAACGAGGGCCCAAAACTCAAGTCAATAGGGTTTGGTGTGATATTGGGCCTAATGGGCCGAGTGACATTATTGTCCTATCTCCATAGTATTGCTTTGATGAGTAATGGGAATGAATTGTGATTGGATAGGTTTGGTAATGCACAAAGCATGTTTGGTAATTAAGTAAAAGCATTAGATCTGGGGTTAATTTGGGGTTTTTATTACAAGAAGGGACAATGGGGGCCCAAAACTCAAGTCAATGGGGTTTGGTGAGGTATTGGGTTAAGGAACCTAGTGGCATGATTGTCCAATCCCCATATGATAGGGGCCTAAAATTCAAGTCAATGGGGCTTAGTGCAGTATTGGGCCTAATGGACCCAGTGGCATGATTGCCCAATCTCCATAGGATTTATTTGATGAGTAATGGGAATGGATTGTGAATGGATAGGTTTGGAAATGCCCAAAACATGTTTGGTAATTACCTAAAAACATATGATTTGGGTTAATCTGGACTTTTTAGTACAAGGAGGGACAATGGGGGCCCAAAACTCATGTCAATGGGGTTTGATGAGGTTTGGGCCTAATGGATTCAGTGGCATGATTGTCCAATCCCCATATGATAGTGGCCCAAAACTCAAGTCAATGGGGTTTAGTGAGGTATTGGGCCAAATGGAACCAGTGGCATGATTGTCCAATCCCCATAAGATTGCTTTGATGAGTAATGGGAATTGTTTGTGACTGGATAAGTTTGGTAATGCCCAAAGCATGTTTGGTAATTCCCTAAAAGCATATGATCTGAGTTAATTTCGACTTTTTAGTACAATGAGGGACAATGGGGGCCCAAAACTCAAGTCATAGGGGTTTAGTGACGTATTGGGCCTTATGGACCCAATGACATGATTGTCCAATCCCCATAGGATTGCTTTGATGAGTAATGTGAATGGATTGTGATTGGATAGGTTTGGTAATGCACAAAGCATGTTTGGTAATTAACTAAAAGCATATGATCTGGGGTTAATTTGGGCTTTTTAGTACAAGGAGGGCCAATGGGGGCCCAAAGCTCAAGTCAATGGGGTTTGGTGATGTATTAGGCCGAATGGACCCAGTGGACTTATTGTCCAATCCGCATAGGATTGATTTGATGAGTAATGGGAATGGATTGCGATTGGATAGGTTTGGTAATGCCCAAAGTATGTTTGGTAATAACCTAAAAGCTTATGATCAGGCGTTAATTTGGACTTTTTAGTACAAGGAGGGACAATGGGGGCCCAAAATTCAAGTCAATGGGGTTTGGTGAGGTATTGGACCTAATGGACCCTGTGGCATTATTGTCCAATGCCCATAGGATTGCTTTGATGAGTAATGGGAATGGATTGTGATTAGATAGGTTTGGTAACACTTAAAGCAAGTTTTGGTAATTACCAAAAATCATTTGATGAGACAAGAAGAACGTTTTGATCCAACTTTGTTTTGATTGCTTGTTTTCCATAAGTTGCAAGGTCATAAGGAAAACAATGTGTAAGTGGGTGATTGACCACTTCTATCCTGAAACACACATCTTAGATATTCATGGGAAACAAATTGTAATAACCCCGACGCATGTGCAGTGGTTGTTGGGGTTTAAAAGCGTAGGATTTGATATTGAGAGTAAAATGCTTGACGACGATTATGAGGAAAGCTTTATGGGGTTAGCTAATATGGATTTAAATAATATGGTCGTGAATCTAAACAAACTTGATCATGACGACAAGTTGTTCAAGGCAGTGTTCACCGTCTTCATGATGACTGCACTACTTTCACCCACTCCTGATCGTAAACCCAAGGAGGGATGGCTTCATGCTGTGGTTAACGCGGAGATGATTCCGCAATGGAGTTACGCCAAGTTTATCTTCGACACTTCGGTCAGTCAAGTGGCTAAATTTCAAGCCAAGCCATCTGATGCAAATGTTGGTGGTTGTTTCCTGTTTTGGATGGTAAGTACTCATTACTTATTTGCCTCTCCACATATATTATAGTTGGTCTAACATTGATTGATAATAACCAAAATGGTTTTAGTAATTACCTAAACCTCTTTTGAACACATACAAGTTGGTCTGACATTGTTTGGTAATCAGCAAACTTGTTTTAGTAATTACCTAAAACTCTTCAGAACAGAAGTATATAAGTTGGTCTGACATTGTTTGGTAATCACCAAAATAGTTTTAGTAATTGCCGAAACCTCTTCAGAACACAATATAGTGTTCTTGCTGAGTTTGTGAATTTCCTCTAATGGTTCATGTCATTGCCTAAATGATTTGGGGCATATCTTAACATAATCAGCTGATTAATTTGTCCTCTTAACGTATTTGGTAATTACCAAACATGTTTAGGTGAGGTCTAAAGCAAAATGTATATGATAAATTTTTCTATTCTATGGTTTACCTTGAGCAAATAAAAAATTATTTTGGAATTGTTATATCTGTAATAGTTGATTTTCCATGAGTACTCTTCGGTTTCTGGCCTCGACGAGATTTGGAGGTTTAAGACTCCAAGAGTGGTTGACTGGAGTGATGCCAACACCAATCGCTCAAATGGTGCCGTCCTTGACTTGCAAGATTCTTACAGAACCCCAAAAGTGAGTTTGTAAATGATCATTAAGTCCTTTATTTTCAAGTTGATTTCTCACAATTTAGGCAAAATTGGCCTCAACACCCTGAACTATGGTGCAGGTGCACCAAACACCCCAAACTAAGCTTATAGCCAGAACACCCCAAAGTATGGGCTAGGGTGCATTGCGTACCATAAATGAGAATTGTTGCCGGAAAATGCACCGAATCCGGTGGAATCTTCATTTTTTAATATTATTTTGCTCCCCCCTTCCTATTTTCTTATTTTTTTTCTCTAATTTTTATAATTAGACCCAAAAAAAGGATATGCCTTCATTTCTTCCCCAAATTCAGTATTTCTTCCCCAAATTGTCTGGGTTTCTTCATATCCTTCAATTCAGCTTCCAAGTGATTATTTAATATAAATGATATTTATACAAATCCTTATTACAAAAAACTAAGAAGAACGACAAAACAAAATAAACTAAAATGAAAAAATGACATTCAATAATTACAAAACAAATTAAAAAAGAAACAAATTACAGGAAAAAATCATAACACAAACCAACCATATTCGGAACCAAAAAAATAAAAAATAAACTAAAATGAAAAACCGATCCAACCTTTCTTTAACCTTCAAACTTCGGCCATCATCGTCCATCAATACATCTTTCTTCAACAGTTCTTCGCATCTTTAACCTTTGAACTTCAGCCATCATCGCCTAACATTTCTTCATCTAATTACTCCAAAAAAATACCACGAGACCGACCACCACCGAAAACAATAACATGAAGAAAATGGTGAAAAAACAACTGCAAACATAAAGATCTGAGAGTGCAAAAGGTGAAAAAACGACTGAAAATGGGTGACGAGAAGAGTGACTTCGAGGAACTGAAAATGGTGAAAAAAACCGAGTGAAAATGGGGTGATGGGAAGAGTAACTTCTGACGGCACCACTCAGATATAAGAGAGATAGACGCTGAGAGAATTTGGGGAAGAAATGAAGGCAGATCTTTTTTTAGGTCTAATTATAAAAATTAGAGTGAAAAAAAAAATAGAAAATAGGAAGGGGGGAGCAAAATAATATTAAAAAATGAAGATTACATCGGAGCGGTGCATTTTCCGGCGACAACTCTAATTTATGGTACGCAATGCACCTCAACCCGTACTTTGGGGTGTTCTAGCTATAAGTCTTAGTTTGGGGTGTTTAGTGCACGTGCGCCATAGTTTAGGGTGTTGAGGCCAATTTTGCCCACAATTTATGAAAGTAAATGTTTATTGTTTTGTTTATCTCAGTTGATGAACAAGATTGAAAATGAGAAGGAGTTGATCAAGGGAAATTTGCCTAGCGATTTCGCGACAAATTGCTTGAAGATGCAGTTTGTCATATTGAACAAAATTGACCAACTATCGCAGAATTTTAACCAAATGTTCAAATGGATGCTTGAAGGTCTGTGCTCTAATAGTTTAATTCTTATCTAATATGTTACACTTGCATTAATTTGGGCTCTATGGTGGTTAAATAAGATGCTAATTTCTTATGTAGATTGGTTGATGAATTATAATGGTAGTTATAATGGTGTACGTTGATATAATAAAAGTTCTCAGTGATTGCGCAAACTTTTTTTGGTGTTTACCAGTATATTGTTTGATAAACATTAAGTAGTTTTTAAACTTCTAAACCTTTTAGATTCGAAGTTTATGTGACGATGTCGTCATTCATAAAATAAAATGCAAGAATCTAATTATCATATTAAAATATAAACGATATGCAAATTTAGAGTATGGTTTGGTTCATGAGATATCATGATAAATATATAGGCTGAACTATGTTTGGTGATCACCTATCACGTATTTGATAATCAATAAGCTCAATTTGGTGATTACCTAACACTCCATCTACTTACTGTCTGACATTGTTGGTAATCACCAAAATAGTTTCAGTAATTACCTTATGTACTTCTATTATGAAGAGTGTTAGGTAATTATTAAAACACTTTTGTTTATTACCAAACTATGTCGATTGAACTTGTTTGTGTAATGAAAAGGTTTAGGTAATTACTAAAAAGGTTTTGGTGATTACCAAACAAAGTCATACTAACATATACATTTCACATTTGTGATGAAGTTTAGGTAATTACTAAAACCGAGTTGGTGATTACCAAACAAAGTCTGACAAAACAAAAGGTTTTTTTTTTAGATTGTATCTGAGGATGCAATGTTATAAAATAGAGAAGTTTTGGCTTTGATCTTTGTTATTTGATTGTTTCTAATCTTATCATTTGATTGTTTATGAAGAACAAACTAGTAAACAGGTTGCCCAAAACTCATATGGTGATGATGATGGAGATAATGATGAAGAATTCAGTGATGTCAGCCCTATGTCTAAGAGTGAGAAAGCCGGCACGGATTCTCGCTAGTGAGAGCGATGACGAGGAGTTGCAGCAGGCCGACTCAACGGAAAAAAGAAGTTGACATTTCCCAATCTACCTCAAGAGCCAAAAAGGGTAAGACACCAACAAAGAGTGATTGGAAGGTTACACCTAAATCTAAAAAAACACCTCAATTTCCTAAAGAATCGAAAAGGGTAAGGCACAAAGAAAAGATTAAGAAAACTCAAAAAGGAGAGGAGGATGTAATTGGTGCTGAGGAGATTGGTGATGTTGTTGTTGAGTCCTTAGTTAAAAGCAACCCTATTCCCTCAATTAAGGGTGTTGAAAGGAAAGAAGGAAGTGAGAAAGAAAGCGATGCAGGGGAAGGGAAAAAAAGAGGCACCAAAAAAGAAAGAACAGGTTTATAAGAAGAAAGAGGAAGAAAAGAAGGAAGAGCAGAAGACTAAAAAAAAGAAAAACGTTGAACAAGAGATGGTGGAGGAAGAGAAGAAGCATGAGGCAAGGAAAAAGAAAAAGGCGGATGAGAAGAAGGAAGAGAAGGAGGAAAAGAAGGTTGAGGAGGAGGAGGAAAATAAAGAAACGGAGATTGAGGCAGAGGGATATGGAAAGAAGGACAAGAAAAATGAACCAGACAATGATGATGAAAATGGGTCAGGAAAAGGCAATGGTGTAGGTGGGACTTCGTATGAGAATAAGCCCGAGGAAAGCTCTGAGCCTCCTATGGAGCAAGTGGGTGAGCCTAATCCTTCAAAAGACACTACCAAAGCACCAACTGAAGAGGACAAAGATAAAGACCCTAATGTGAAGGGAAAGAAAAACAAAAATCTTAAGGTACATTTTTCACTTTGTTACGTTTGGTAATAACCTAAAAGTTTTAAGGTAATTGTAGACACATAATCGTGTCTCCCCATTTAAGGATCCAATGATGAAACATACCGCGACATTAGTTGGCACGTCCCAACGGAAGAGCAATTGAAAGAACCAATCCAAAATGTGTTTTGAAATGATATTCTAAAGCCCAATTATTTATTCATGATGATTAATTGTATTTTAAGCCCATAAAATATTTTAAGTCCATTTTAAAAGCCCAATCAAATATTTTTCATAATCATTTTTATTATCTTTGATAAACAAATCAGATTTTTCATCCGTAAAGTTCAATCTCCGGAATTTAAGGGATAGAAAAGGTATCTTCGAAAGACGCGCAAACAAATATGCTCGAATATTCCCGAATATGCGCCGGACAAGGGGGGATGCGCTCAGCGCGCCACGTACGTCCAGCGCATAGGCCAGAACGCGTCAGGCGAGCCAATGAGCGCATGTCACGTAGATTTCGTGACTCACAAAGCACATAGGCCAGAACGTGTGTGAGACGCCACTTTCTTTTCTATCTTTTCAAAAACGCGTTTACACGTGCCTAAATCTGATTGGGCTGGCTGCATCAGGCACACCAATGTGCGCCTGACGCGTGGCATTGCGCCTGCCATGTAGGCCTGCGCCTGGCGCAGGGCTTGCGGGAGGCGCAAGATTTCTTTTCCCTATAAATACTCCGCAATTTCACGAATTACAGACGGCTTTTTTATATTATTATTTCACGCACAAAAATTCTCTCGAATACTCCGAAACATACTTCGAATACTTCAAACACTCAAATACTTTCAATACAAAACAATTTTCAATAAAACCTTAACAAGTGGCGTAGTCAAATCTAATACGCGTCGCCACACCGCGTAGGCGAAATAAAAACACACCTACAATTTGGCGACTCCACTAGGGAGGATTTTAAAAAAAATTAATTTTTTAAAATGAGTGGTTGAAACATGAAAAATACGATTCATTCTTATTTTTATGCCTTAGAATAATATACAGTTTTGCATATGTATGGCTACTGTTCAGCCACCATAAGGACAATCTACCTTGCCTCATTAGCACATGTTCTATGTGTGAGGTCACCTCCGGGGGTTTGCGCTTTGTCCTTCCAAAAAGCTTCCTGAGCGATAGTTCTGGATCTTAGTCATAAGCAAACCTACCCAAACATGACATTGTTCTCTTGTTCTTGACTTGAGACTGGAGTGCGTCTTACACGTGGCCACCTCTTTAAGCAGGGGTACGAAGCGATAGTGTTGGATCAATCTCTTAGTCATGGACCCCTTTCAGACTGAACCTAAACCTAACCAATAGTTTCAAACATAGAACTGGACTTTAGGTTGGAACTTTTGCATTCATGTTATATGACATTTGCCTGTGATTGCAATTCTTGCTTGTTATCATCTCGTCAAATTGTCATTATTATGCGTCGTTCCTAAAATCGCGCCAAACAAACAAGAAAAAATTCGTCAATCAGCCAATTTGTCGCCTAAATCCTTGAAAAACTTGTCGGGGAATAGTGCGTCAAGCGCATTGAGTTGCGTTTGGCGCACCACCCCAGCGCTAGACGCATGTCTTTGCGCCGCTCGCACCAATGCTGCGCGGCACGCAGTCTGTACATCGCACACTTTTCGTCAATTTCGCCGTCGTAATTGTCGATCCTATGTCCAGCCCTATGTGCGTCTGTCTGTCTGCATTCGCGTAATTTGGTCATTTAGGCTTATCACCTAATTCAACATATAAAAATCAGTCTTTTCATGCAAGTTCGAGTATGTCCTAAAAAATGCATCTAAAAGGTCATTGTAGAGTTAGAGTTGTCATACATGTCTACCACTTCCCATTTCATCCCTAATCTTCCCTGTCAATCCTACCTTACCATATTCAATCAATTTCAAAAACTTACGTTTTTCAAAATCAATCCTACACCCTCTTCTATTCTACCTTTTTCAAAAAGCATTTATTTATCATCATCATACCACGACATTTCAAAAAAATATAATTTTTTTTCAAATCAATCCATCATCTTTTCCTAACAAAAGATAAAACAAAGGGTTCCTTTCAAAAATGAATTTCGAAAATTCTAAGCCCATTCCAAACACCTTCAATCCAATCTAATTAAATCCGATTCATTTGCATTCATTCTAGGCTCATATGCATTAGAATCCATTTTGCATTCATTTAGACCCATGTGCATTTCAGTCCATACATTCACTAGCATTGAGTCGATCTTAGGCCCATATAAATCTAGTTCATCTCAAAATCTAGGCCCATCTGCATCTTTATGTGAAGTCCAGTCCAAGTCTATCCCTAATCAATTCCAATCTAAGTCTAAGTCTAGTCCAATCCAAATCTTAGATCCATTTAGGCCCAATTCATATCATAGGTCTAGTTTGCATCTCCATGTAGGCCCTAGTCAGTCTTCGGGCTATAAAAAATCCAGTCTTAGGACTATAAAAGTCCATCCCTTAAAACCTAGCATGCTTGCTCACCCGTAAGTTCAAGGCCTTGCATTCCTTAAGTCCATCGGCAATTTTTTAGTCTAGCCTGCTTAGTTTAATGTAAGTTCCGAAGTCTAGTTGTCTAGCTTGCTTGCTCACCCGTAAGTTCAAAGTCTAGGTGCCTAGCCTGCTTGCCTTAAGTTAAGAGTCTATTCTCCCTTATTGTCAAACCTTCCTTAAAGACTAGCCTGCTTGCTCACCCGTAAGTTCAAAGTCTTGTCTCTCCTAAACCCAATGGTAGAGTCCAGTCTGCTTGCACAGTCCAGTCCAGTCCATGTCTGCATTTGCATATAGTTAGGCCCATGTCTCCATCATGGCCAAGTCTATACTAGTCCAAGACCCATAACCATAACCATTTCCATTTCAAAATCACTTTCCATTTTCATTTCCCATTTTCATTTCCATTTCCACTTCCATTTCTCATTTGTCATCTCCATTTCTCATTTCGAAAGCGTCATTTCTAAAAATTTACAAGGTCCACTCGATTCTGTTCGTCACCGGTCGAGAGATTATAACTTAAGAACGCTAAAAGAAGGAACAAAATGTGAGCCTAATCTAAAGCTCATCAATCGCACTATCACCACCCTGACCTCATTTAGAGTCATGAATATTACTTTTGACCGCCTACACAATAGAGGCGCAATCACTTCCATAGGGTCTACCGCCTTCACAATAGAGGCGCGATCACTTCTATAGGGTGACTCCAAACCTTGCACTTAAAAGAAAATTCAGAAGGTGCAACCTACATTTCTACCGTGAATTCCATCAGGACAATGAACATCAGACATCTAGTGTTAGATTAAAAAAATGCACTGCTACACATAATCGATGATAATAGACTACTAATACTTGCTATAACGAAAAACAACATCACCTGTAACCCTTTTGCGCAATCCATCAACAATTCAAAAGGCTTAGTCTTTTATTTCTGGTTTCCTAGGATGAGTTAGAGAGTCCTTACCCTGAGCCATTTTTGTCCTTTCCCATCGAGTCTATGCCACTATAGGACTTCATCTATTATAGCCTTTCCATTTTTATTTCTTTTTATTTTCATTGACCTTTCATTATCATATATGCTTCGAGTTCAATGATGAAACTTAAGTCACCCTTATGAACTTGACTAATAATAACAAAAAGAGATCTGAAATAAAAAAATAAAAAGGAGAAAAATAAAAAAAGATGACATATTGTGGATCAGCAGTTATTCCCTTCCATTACCTTTCATAAGCAATCCTCATACAACTAAGGAAAAAACATAAATCCTTTAAACCATCATCTCCATGATACTTAGCCAAATAATCCCTCCATTAACTAAAGCTCCACAAATATCCTTCAAGTCTTCCAATACCCTAAACTAAACTCATGTGCAAGCCTCACTACATTACAAAAAGTATCAATGCCAGGCAAAAACAAAAAGTGAAGAAATTCAATGTGCGAAAAAAAAAGCAAAAGCAAAAGAAACGCACTTGACTAAAAGAAATAAATGCAAAAAAAGAAAGAGCCAAAGGCAAAGAAATAAAAAGTCAAGCTAGGGGGCTTGCACACAAGTTCTACCCCTCATTCAAATCCCTTCGTTTTTTTAAACCTTTAATCCATACAATCCAAATCCATGATCCTCCATTAGCCCAACCAATTCAACCTTCATCTAAACCTCAAGCCTCAAGCCTTAAACCTTTTAACCTTTCATCAACCCTAACTCCTTTTTCAAGGTATGTCCAAGTCCACTAGGTTGAAAACCCAAAAGGGCGACCTAGGCAAAAGTTAGGGCACACAAACAAAAAATATAATAAAAAAGAAATCAGATCCATAACTACGAATGGTCTGATTCCGCAAGGATACGTAGGAATCCTCATCTCAAGGTCGACCGCTTTAATAAAATAGAAATTAGTCAAGGTATAATGATTTAAATTTCTAGAATTTGGGAGCATAATCTCATTCTAGATCCAGACATAGACTCGAGTCTGAACCTAGCCTCGTTCAAGCCTTTTTCCACCTACATTCATTTAAGTCACAAATTTCAACCATTTTATTTTTCAATCTAAGCTCTCCTTGTCCCTGAAGGACTCTCCGATGATTCCATGGTTTCTAGCGATATTTGACTTTGCCAATATTAACTTCCCAGTAAACAATCCCTAGTGAAAACTTTCAATGTTCAAGACATAGCAACTACATTTCAGTATCAGATCAACTACGTTTCAATATCAGATCAAGTACATTTCAATCAAGGCTCATAATGCCTAATTCAAGGCAAGCTCACCCAAAGTGGGGGCTTCCTACGTGTGGTGGTTCCTCCAATTCAAATCAAACTCCTGAAGAGTTGTAATCCGTGGACCTCGTTTATAAACCCCGATCATTTACTAAAAACGATTTTCGAAAATCATTCTATGCATTTCTAATCAGTCTATCATTCTATCATGCTATCCATCTGCTAGCCTTGCAAAATCCTGACCTTACATTGCAACTTTGTAAAACTCTGACCTTGCATTGTCTTGCATAACCCCGACCTTGCATGACGTGTCACCCTTTAGCTTTGCATAACCTTAATCCTTGCATTGCGTCTCATGCATCCTTAGAGAGTCTAAGTTTGCATTATTGCATTACTGTGTGCTTATGTGAGTTGTTTGCATCTATCTGCTAACATCTTTTCTGTAGGTAATCAGATTGCTTGTAGTTATTGTACTGCATACTAACATTATTTTGCAGAGATCGGCGTATATAGAATCATTCTCCGTCTCGACACCGTATACTTTGACTTTCGGTTTCCCGAACCTCGGTGAAAGTGGGGGCTTCGATAGACACATAATTGTGTCTCCCCATTTAAGGATCCAATAATGAAACATACCGCAGTATCAGTTAGCGCGACCCAACAGAAGAGCAATTTAAAGAACCAATCCAAAATGTGTTTTGAAATGATATTCTAAAGCCCAATTAATTGTTCATGATGATTAATTGTATTTTAAGCCCATAAAATGTTTGAAGTCCATTTTAAAAGCCCAATCAAATATTTTAATAAATATTTTTCATAATCATTTTTATTATCTTGGATAAACAAATCAGATTTTTAATCTGTAAAATTCAATCTCCGGAATTTTAGGGATAGAAAAGGTATCTTTGAAAGACGCGCAAAGAAATATGCTCAAATATTCCCGAATATGCGCTTGCCAAGGGGGGGATGCGCTCAGCGCGCCACGTGCGTCCAGCGCATAGGCCAGAACGCGTCAGGTGAGCCAATGAGCGCCTGACACGTAGTTTCGTGACTCACACACAAAGTCCTGCGACTGACGCAAATCCTATGTGAAACGCCACTTTCTTTTCTAACTTTTCAAAAACGCGTTTACACGTGCCTAAATATGATTGGACTGGTTGAGTCAGGCACTCCAATGTGCGCCTGACGCGTGGCATTGCTCCTGCCACGTAGGAATGCGCCTGGCGCAGGGCTTGCGTGAAGCGCAAGGTTTCTTTTCCCCTATAAATACTCCCCAATTTCACGAATTACGGGCGGCTTTTTCATATTATTATTTCACGCGCAAAAATTCTCTCGAATAATCCGAAACATACTTCGAATACTTCAAACACTCAATTTCAATACAAAATAATTTTCAATAAAACCTTAACAGTGGGATAGTCAAATCTAATACGCGCTCACACCACGTAGGCGAAATAAAAACATGCCTACAGTAATAAGTAAAAATTAGTGATTATATTTTGGTTATAACCTAAAGATGTTTAGGTTCACTTTCATATAATTTGGTGATTACCTTAAAATGTTTTGGTACTTCCCAAACATGATTGGTTTAACTTGCTTACTGTTTGGGGATTACCTAAAGAGGTTTAGGTAATATTCAAACATGACTGATTCAACTTTGATCATTACCCAAAATTATTTAGGTAATAACTTAACATAGACAGAAGTACAGTTTTCACAATTTTCCTGTTTGGTGATTACCAAACAGGTTTAGGTAATAACCAAACATAATCGTATTTTGTTTACAAGTAATAAAAAAAATTGTACATCAATGATTGCATTTAAGATGAGGTGAAATGGAATTTCAAGATCAGGATTGCCACAATCCGTCACGTATTGTGCGGATTAGAAAAGACTCAGAAGGATATTGTGGAGTATGTGTTTGATGAAACAAAGGACATGGAGTACGTTTTAGTGATAATTCTTTTTATCAGTTTATTTCTTTGCTTGTCATTACTGTTTAATGTAAGGTGATTTTGTTTGTTTGGCAAGCAGTGAGTTATTAGTTGATTCTGAGTGGATGCAATCCACACGTTCCGATGTCTGTACTCTATATCCTACAATGCTTGTCACGGAAACGGTATGGGCATCTAGGTGACTCCATTAATTACACATAAACATAATAGTTAACTGATATTAAGCACACATGCAGGCTATCAATGTAGCTGGGATTAGAGTGAGTGTGAAAAATCCATCTTTGTTCTACATCCCAACAACATTCTGAGTACGTTATTTATATAGAAAATGTTTTCATCTTTTATTTTCCTTATAATTTTAAATTATTTAGCATGTTTATTTTATTTATCTTACACTTTTTAATTATTTACTATGTGTTATTTTCGTTAAGTACATGGATTCGGCAAATTTTGATAAGAAAGAACAGGCTGATGGGAAGCAAGGACTATTACCGTATAATCCACTTGTTAAGACGACCTACCTGTCTACAGTACTTTCTCGATGCCGTCAGGTATACACTATGCACTCCTTAGGCAAAAGATCTTTTCCTAACTTCTCTTTTAATGGGGTCCTGATATTTATAATGTAGTTTCTTGTTTCTCTGTGGTTGCCGGACCCAAATTATTGGTTCCTAATTATTATCTCATTGCCGCAATGTTGTACATACTTCTTTGATTCTGATCCTTGGGCAAATTCTAAAAGCGATTTAAGTATGCCGGGGAACAAGGATGACTTCGAAACAAATCCTATTAGTACTTTATACGAAGGGTTAATATTTTGAGTCGTTTAAATTTATTTAAATTTGACCAGCGTAGGTGAAGAAGTTGTCTGAATTTCTGTCGACTGCAAAGAAGGATGCATACAACAGGAAGATCGAGGATATGCCTACTTGGCCACTGAAATCTGTTCGTTATCCAGTTTAGGAAAATGGGTAATTTTCCAATAACATGTAGGTCATTTATAACTTTAAAATTCTTATCTTAGTGTGCTAGTGTGAACATAGTGATCTTCGGTTTAAGAAATCATGTTAATTAATTGTTAAATCATTTGTCGGATATATTTATGGGATGTATTTCATTAAGTCATCGGAGACAAAGGAATTTGGAGGTTGGAACAACTCTCGGCATTTTAAGGTAGTGGTGCGGGGTTATTTAGTAATTACCATAACATGTTTAATTACTACCAAAAACATCTACAACTCTTTATTTGGTTTTCTTGCGGTCTTAGGTAATGACCCATAGTTTTTCAGTCATTACCTAGCACCAATTTGTTTTTCATAAAAGGTGTTTCATTAACTTGGTTCTTGTTGTCTTAATGTAGGATATGGACAGGTACCACATTGACACCTTGGTCGATGCCATTTGCTGGGAGCATAATACTCTCAAAGATGAGGTTGTGGCCAAGGCATTATTTCCTAAAAAACTATTTTCGTGGTTGTGGTTTGGATAATAATTATGAACTTCAATTTCTAGTTTGGATAATTTTTATTTACAAGACATATGTTTGGATATTATTTCACTTTTCCATGTAATTTGTTTATGACTATGATGTTTGATATAATATCCTAACACTAATGGGATGTTAGTTTAGTATATAATAATATGGATCTTTTAGTGTGCATAATGCATGTGGTGGATCATGTATTCATGATTTGAAGCAAACATTTCATAAGTAAAAAAAAATAACATCCAAATACATCAAAAACTTTAGGTAATTACAATAAGGGGTTTCAGTAATTACCAAAGCATAACGGGAACTAAGAGAAGTCTCAAAACCGTCAATTCCACATTATATTAAAATAAACAATTGAAATCAACAATCCTAAGCACAAATTAATCAATATAATATAAATGTGTTAATCCAAATAAGCCAAAGTAGGTTTGGTAATGCCCAAAATAGTTTTGGTAATTACCTAAAAGCATATGATATGGGGTTAATTTGGGCTTTTAAGTACAAGGAGGGACAATGGGGGCCCAAAACTCAAATCAATGGGGTTTAGTGAGGTATTGGGCCTAATGGACCCGATGGCATGATTGTCCAATCCCCATAGAATTGCTTTGATGAGTAATGGGAATGGATTGTGATTGGATAAGTTGGATAATGCCCAAAGCATGTTTGGTAATTCTCAAAAATCATATGTTATGGGGTTAATTTGGGCTTTTAGTACAAGTAGGGACAATGGGTGCCCAAAACTCAAGTCACTGGGGTTTGGTGAGGTATTGGGCCTAATAGACCCAATGTCATGATTGTCCAATACCCATAGAATTGCGTTGATGAGTAATGATAAAGGATTGTGATTAAAAGAACATCCTCATAACATGTTTTATAATTACCTTAAAGCATATGATTGGGGTTAATTTGGGCTTTTTAGTACAAGGACGGCCATGGGGGCCCAAAACTCAAGTCAATGGGGTTTGGTGAGGTATTGGGCCTAGTGGACCCAGTGGCATGATTGTTCAATCCCCATAGAGTTTCTTTGATGAGTAATGAGAATAGATTGTGATTGGATATGTTTGGTAATGCTCCAAGCATGTTTGGTAATTACCTAAAAGCATATGATATGGGATTAATTTGGGCTTTTTAGTACGAGGGACAATGAGGGCCCAAAACTCAAATCATCCCACTGGGTCCATTAGGTAATGCCATAAACTATGAACTACTTAAATGTAACCACAAACTGTCGCATAAAAGTGTGAATGCATTGATTTAAATACCGCCATTTTATTTTCCCTAAAAGCCTATTTTTTTTTTGGGGAAAATTTTCATAAATTGCAAATTTAATCTTACTCAAACACACAAATGAAGATAGAAAATCATTAATTCGTTACTATATGTGAAATATTCAAGTAAACTTACATCCATTTCATCTACGGGTGAAGAGTTTAGATCGTAATCCATGGAGGTGAAGTTCGACAATAGGGGTCAAGGTTTGGGGCAAAATGGAGGTGAAGAATGGGTCGAAATGGAGGAAGAAGATGGAAGGTAGGGTCGAAATTGAGAGAGAAGGTGGAAGAATGGATCGAATTTGGGAGGAATTCGGTTGAGAATGATGGAAGAGGAAGTGTTCTTAAATTTTTGGTGAATAACACCAAGAACAAGGAGGAGAGAGAAAATGGGTAAAAACAATTTGGCTCCAAATTTTTTTTCTAAACATGAATTACTGTTTGGAAGGTGGAAAAAGAATTCGGATTTTTTCAAAAAAAAAAAAAAATTAATTATTTTTTCTATTTCAATAAATTTTGGTAAATAAACAAAATAAAAAAAAATTTAGTTTTGGCAATTAAAAGAAAAGGAAAAAGAAAAGAAATGGGGGCTCCACTAACAAGAATGTGTGGCTCACATTCATTTGGCTCCATGGTCAATTTTTTTTTTTAAGACCATGTTAGAATCATCCTATCAGCATTGAATGAAAAGTGTTACCTGCTATCACATTATTGATTTGTGGTTGACACTTACAAGTTCATCTTTAGTAATTTGCTTTTGCGTAATACATTATGTAAAGAAAAAGTTAGATACCCTCATTTTACTTTCTATTGTACGTAGAACAAATCTTAGGTGAAATCTTCTTCGCTAATGTACTGTAAAATGTTGGATAGTTACTGCCCAAAGCATTATTATGTCAGGATGAAAATAGACCATTGAGACAAATGAATGTGAGCCACTCATTCTTGCTAGTGGAGCCCTCACTTCTTTTATTTTTTCTTTTAATTGCCAAAACTAATTTCTTTTCCTTTTGTTTATTTACCAAAATTTATGAAAATCTTTTTTGAAAATCGAAAAAAAATTAAAGAAAAAATTTAAAAAATCCTAAAAAAAATTTCACCAGCCAAACAATAATTCATGTTGGGAAAAAAATTTTGGAGCCAAATTTTTTTTACCCATTTTCTCTCTCCTCCTTGTTCTTCATGTTCTTGGTGTTCTTCACCAAAAACTCAAGAACAATTTATCTTCCACGACTCTCAACCGAATTTCTCCACCTTCTCCCTCAATTTCGACCCTATCTTCCATCTTCTCCCTCCATTTCGACTAATTCTTCACCTCTTTTCACCCCAAACCTTCACCTCCATTGTTGAACATCACCTCCATGGAAATCGATCTAAAATCTTCACCCGTAGACGAAATGGATGTAACTTTACTTGAATATTTCGCATATAGTAACGAATAAATGATTTTCTATCTTTATTTGTGCGTTTGAGTAAGTTTAAACTTGCAATTTATGAAAATTTCGGTGTTGGTGATTAAATTGCTCTAAATTAATGCATTTCACACTTTTATGCGACAATTTGTGGTTACATTTGAGTAGTTCAGACTTTAGTTTAGCTACTAGATGATGCAAAAAAAATTCAAATTATTCGAAACCTCCATGGGAGGTTGAGCTGGTTTTTAGTCTAAGAACTGCAGTGTTTTGGTAATTACTAAAGATATTTTGGACATGACCAAGCATAAAGATATTTTGGTAATTACTAAATATATTTTGAACATGACCTAAAATAAAATGAAGGTGTGTGTGAGATAATTGCAATAAATCAATGCACTTCACATTTTTATTGCGTTACATTTGCTGAGTAAATCATACTTTAGTTTAGCTATTAGATGAAAAAAATTGACAGCATTTTCGGAACCTCCATTGTAGTGGAATTTCACTTGTTTTTTGTGCAAGTTACTGCAGGATTTAGGTAATTACTAAAGATATTTTGGTCATGACCTAACATAACCACTATATATGTTAGGTAATCATCTAATTAGATTATGTATTACCAAAAATTTTAGGTCATGACCGAACCCATTTTAGGGCATTACTTAAAATAATAATTGTCTTGGACAATGGCCTCAAATCATGTGACTATAACATATATAATAAGGGAATTGTATGGTTAAGATGTGGGTTATTGATAACCTAATCAATGAGATTTTATGTGGTTTATATGATAAGATTCCATAGGGCTAAAATGTTGCATTTTTTCCTTTTTCATTTGCTTTCAAATGATTGAATTGAATGACTTTGGTGGTATGAAAGGTTCATCGATAGAATGTTTATGTGAATAGCGAATTGGAATGGTCGAACAATCTCTAAAAAGAATCCCTCTCCACTGTAGTGGAATGTCACTGGTGTTTTGTGCAAGTTACTACAGGATTTAGGTAATTGCTAAAGATATTTTGGTCATGACCTAACATAACCACTATATATGTTAGGTAATCACCTTATTAGTTTAGGATATTACCAAAAATTTAGGTCATTACCTAACCCATTTTTAGGGCATTACCTAAACAAATAATTGTCTTGGGCAATGGCCTCAAATCATGTGACTATAAAATATATAATGAGGAAATTGTATGGTTAAGATGTGGGTTATTGATAACCTAATCCACTAGGTTTTATGTGGTTTATATGATAAGATTGAATCGGGGTAAAACGTTGTGTTTTTTCCTTTTTCTTTTGCTTTCAAATGATTGAATTGAATGACTTTGGTGATATGAAAAGTTCATCGATAGATTGTTTATGAGCGGATTGGAATGGTCGAACAATTTTTCAAAAGAATCCTATCCATTGTTGTGGAATGTCACTAGTTTTTTTTTTTGCAATTTACTGCAGGATTTAGGTAATTACAAAAGATATTTTGTTCATGACCTAACATAACCACTATATATGTTAGGTAATCACCTAATTATATTCGGATATTACCAAAAAATTTAGGTTATTACCTAACCCATTTTAGGCATTACCTAAAATAATCATATAATTGTCTTGAGCAATGGCCTCAAAATATGTGACTATCACATATATGATGAGTAAACTTTATGATCAAGATGTGGGTTATTGATAACCTAATCCATGAGGTTTTATGTTGTTTATATGATGATGGAATTATGTGGTTAAGATGTTCTCCAAATCACAATCCACTTCCATTACTCATCAAAGCAATCAAATGAGGATTAGACAATCATGCAACTGGGTCCATTAGACCCAATACCTCACCAAACCCCATTGACTTGAGTTTTGGGCCCCATTATCACTCCTTGTACTAAAAAGCCCAAATTAATCCATATCATATGCTTTTAGGTAATTACCAAACATGTTATGGGTATTACCAAACCTATTAAGTGGAAGATGTTCTCCCACTCATAATCCTTTCCCCTTATTCACCAATGCAATCCTATGTGGATCGGACGATGATGCCACTGGGACCATTAGGCCCATTACCTCACCAAACGCCTTTGACTTGAGTTTTGGGCCCCCATTGTCCATTCTTGTACAAAAAATCACAAAATAACCCCATATCATATGCTTTTAGATAGTTACCAAACATGGTTTGAGCATTACAAAACATACTAAGTGGAGGATGTTCTCCCAATCAGAATCATTTTCAATTACTCATCAAAACAATCTTATGGGGATTGGACAATCATGCCACTGGGTCCATTAGGCCCAATATCTCACCAAACCCCAATGACTTGAGTTTTGGGCCCCCATTGTCTCTCCATGTACTAAAAAGCCCAAATTAACCCCATATCATATGATTTTACGTAATTACCAAACATGTTTTGGGCATTACCACACCTACTAAGTTGAGGATGTTCTCCCAATCACAATCCATTCCCATTACTCATCAAAGCAATCCTATGGGGATTGGAGAAACATGCCACTTGGTCCATTAGGCCCAATACCTCACCAAACTCCATTGACTTGAATTATGGGCCCCCATTGTCCTTTCTTGTACTAAAAAGACCATATTTACCCCAGATCACATGTTTTTAGGTACTTACAAAACATGGTTTGAGCATTACCAAATCTGCTAGGTGGAGGATGTTTTCCCAATCAGAATCTTTCCTCATTACTCATCAAAGCAATCCTATGGGGATTGGACTATCATGCCACTGAATCCATTAGGCCTAATACCTCACCAAACCCGGTTGACTTGAGTTTTGGTGCCCATTGTCACTCCTTGAACTAAAAAGCCCAAATTAACCCCAAATCATATGGTTTTAGTTACTTACTAAACATGTTTTGCTAATTACCAAACTTACTAAGTGGAGGATGTTCTCTCAGTCATAATCCATTCTCATTACTCATCAAAGCAATTCTACGGGGATTGGACAATTATGTCATTGGTCCATAAGGCCCAATACCTCACCAAACCCCATTGACTTGGGTTTTGGGCCCCCATTGTCCCTTCTTAAACTAAAAGGTCCAAATTAACCCCAGATCATATGCTTTAAGGTAATTCCCAAACATGTTTTAGGCATTACCAAACCTATTAAGTGGAGAAGGTTCTCCCAATCATAATCCATTCCATTTACTCATTAAAGCAATTCTATCGGGATTGGACAATAATGCCACTGGTTCCATTAGGCCCAATACCATACCAAAGCCATGATTGTCCCCCATTGTATTAAAAAGCCTAAATTAACCCATATCATATGCTTTTAGATAATTACCCAACACGTTTTGGACATTAACCAACCTACTAAATGAAAGATGTTCTCCCAATGAGAATCCTTTCCCATTACTCAACAAAGAAATCCTATGGGGATCTAACGATCATGCCACTGGGTCCGTTAGGCCAAATACCTCACCAAACCCCATTGACTTGAGTTTCAGGCCCCCATTTTCATTTCTTGTACTAAAAAGCCCAAATTACCCCAGATCATATGGTTTTAGTTACTTACCAAACATATTTTGGGCATTATCAAACATACTAAGTGGAGAATGTTCTCCTATTCACAATCTATTCCCACTACTCATCAAAAGAATCTTATGGGGATTGATCAATCATGTCAGTTGGTCCATTAGACCCAATAGCTCGCCAAACCATATTGACTTGATTTTTGGGACCCCATTGCCTCTCCTTGTAATAAAAAGTCCAAATTAACCCCAGATCATATGCTTTTACGTAATTTCCAAACATGTTTTGGGCATTACCATACCTACAAAGTTGAGAATGTTCTCCCATTCTTAATCCATCCCCATTACTCATCAAAGCAATCCTATGGGGATTTGAGAAACATGCCACTTGGTCCATTAGGCCCAATACCTCACCAAACTCCATTGACTTGAGTTATGGGCCTTTTATCAACGTGCTGTCCAAATTTGAGAATGATCCAACGGTTAGATCTCCGGATATGGTTAATTTCATGAAGGTGTGACAGGAAAAATCGGGATGAACCTTTCTCTTCTTTTTCTCTTCCCTTCCTCTCTTTCTTTTCTTGAAAATGGCGTGGGTTAAATGAGAATGATGCTGAATTTCCCTTATTAAAAATCAGAAGTTATTGGCAAGGAAAAACGAAGGGTTTAGGAGAATGTTAATGAGGAATTAAATGAGCGGTTACAAGATATTCAAAGGTTAGCTTAATAAGCACCAAAACTCTTCATCCTCCACTCTATAATTGCTGATTTTCGGCCAGCATGATGCGCCACACGTGATGTACCATTTCATCATCCCAAGTCGTTCCATCAACGTTACAAAAACGTAACGCGACAACACCGCATCCTAAATGCCTAAATAAATAACGAAACTAATATAACCTTATGGGGATTGATCAATCATGCCAGTTGGTCCATTAGACCCAATACCTCGCCAAACCATATTGACTTGATTTTTGGGACCCCATTGTCTCTCCTTGTAATAAAAAGTCCAAATTAACCCCATATCATATGCTTTTACGTAATTTCCAAACATGTTTTGGGCATTACCATACCTACTAAGTGGAGAATGTTCTCCCATTCTTAATCCATTCCCATTAATCATCAAAGCAATCCTATGGGGATTTGAGAAACATGCCACTTGGTCCATTAGCCCTAATACCTCACCAAACTCCATTGACTTGAGTTATGGGCCCCCACTGTCCTTTCTTGTACTAAAAAACCCATATTAACACCCGATCATATGTTTTTAGGTACTTACAAAACATGGTTTGGGCATTACCAAACCTACTATGTGGAGGATGTTCTCCCAATCAGAATCTTTCCTCATTACTCATCAAAGCAATTCTATGGTGATTGGACTATCATGCCACTGGTTCCATTAGGCCAATACCTCAGCAAACCCGGTTGACTTGAGTTTTGAGCCCTATTCTCCCTCCTTGATTTAAAAAGCCTAAATTAACCCCAAATCATATGCTTTTAGTTACTTACTAAACATGTTTTGCGAATTACCAAACTTACTAAGTTGAGGATGTTCTCTCAGTCATAATCCATTCTCATTACTCATCAAAGCAATCCTTACCAAACCCATGATTGTTCCTCATTGTATTAAAAAGCCTAAATTAACCCATATGATATGCTTTTAGATAATTACCAAACATGTTTTTGACATTACCCAACCTACTAAGTGAAAGATGTTCTCCCAATGAGAATCCTTTCCCATTACTCAACAAAGCAATCCTATGGGGATCGAATGATCATGCCACTGGGTCCATTAGGCCCAATACCTCACCAAACCCCGTTGACTTGAGTTTTAGGCCCCCATTTTCCCTTCTTGTACTAAAAAGCCCAAATTAACCCCAAATCATATGGTTTTATTTACTTACCAAACATGTTTTGAGCATTATCAAACATACTAAGTGGAGAATGTTCTCCCAATCACAATCCATTCACTAGTAGAAAAATGCAAATTTGCCTCAGTCTATTTGCGTCGCACGCTAGAAGCACTGACGCAAATAGCCTATTTGCGTCGCACATTAGAGAACGTGCGACGCACAAAATGACAGCAGATGGGTGGTAGGGTCATTTGCGTCGAACACTAGAAAAACGCGACGCAGATGACTAACAGGATTTGCATCAAACACAACTATAGTGCGACGCAGATGGTTGGATCCCATGATTTGCGTCGGATCATTTAGCATGTCCGACACAAATGGGTTTTTTAATATCGTGCGTGAAATTGCAAATAGGTTTCTTCCCCTTTTTTATTTTGGAATGTGGTGAACAATCTGCGTCGGACCTTGTAGGCCCATCCGACGCAAATGGGTTTCTTCCCCCCTTTTTTTTATTTTGGACTCTCTCAAACCTAAACTTACGGCCACACACCCCACCTCCCTCCCTCTCTCTCCTAAACCTCTCTCCCTCCCCCTTCTTCTCCTTTATTCGGTCCTCCCTCTCTCTCTAAAACTCTCCCCGTCCCCTTCTACTCCTTTCTCCATTCGATCCTCCGAACAAGAAGAAAAATAGATCTGCATTTTACTCATCACTTTTTGTTTTTCTTTGGATCTGAATTTTGAGTTCCTGTGTTTTTGGTGTTTATCTTTGATATTGTGGAATGGGTTCAATATATGTGTAATTTTGTTGTTAAATACACACAAATTTTGCAGCAAAGACGAACTGAAAAAGTCGTTCGTTTGCTCGGAGAAGCCGTTCGTTTGCTCCTCTCGAAACCGACGCCATTAAAGGCTCCGCAAACGAGATTATCACGGCCCGCCTCCACAAACGAGAACCTCACCGAGAGAGGGAGGAAGAGATGGCGAAGGGTGACTGAAAGCGTAAGATGACGGTGAAGATTGACGGTTATGATTTTCATATTCGATCAAACCCAGATTGTATTGTTAATTGCTTTAGATTTTAGGGGTTTTTTGGTATTAGATCTAATTTTGTTTCTTTGGGTTATATTTTTTAATTTCGTTTTTGTATTTTAATTTCGTTTTGTTATATTTTTAATTTCGTTTCTTGGGTTATATTTTTTAATTTCGTTTCAGTTGACATGAATTTTTAGGATTCTTTTGTATTAGATCTGATTTTGTTGTCTGAGTTTTATTTTTTATATTTCGTTTTGTACTTCTCACTTCAATGAATGGAATGATTTTGGGTTCTGTCATGTTAATGAACGAAATTAAAGAACAGCGAAAGTGGATGACAAATGTAGCAAAACAATGAAATTCAGATTTTCACCCAGATTATTTAATTTAATATAAAGCTAATTACATTTGAAGATCAAATGCATGTGCGTCGCATATTGCAACATGTCTGACGCACATGTATGTTATTTGCGTCGTACATCATTACATGTTCGACGCAGATGACTTTCATGTGCGTCGGACTTTGCGTTGCATCCGACGCATATGATAGTCATTTGCCCAACGCTGAGGAGTCATGTGCGTCGGACTTTGCATTGCATCCGACGCAAATAGTTTTACATCTGCGTCATATCCTTGTCCGACGCGAGATCATGTTTCTCGTATTTGCGTCGAGACTGCGTGCCATCGGACCCGATGTCCGACGCAAATCAATTATTCTGTACTAGTGATTCCCACTATTCATCAAAACAATCTTATAGGGATTGATCAATCATGCAACTTGGTCCATTAGACCCAATATCTCACCAAACCATATTGACTTGAGTTTTGGGACCACATTCCCCTCTTTGTACTAAAAAGCCCAAATTAACCCCATATCATATGCCTTTAGATAATTACCAAACATGTTTTCGGCATTACCAAACCTACTACATGGAATATGTTCTCCAATTAGAATCATTTCCCATTACTCATCAAAGCAATCGTATGGGATCGACAATCATGCCACTTGGTCCATTAGGGCCAATAGCTCACCAAACCCCATTGACTTGAGTTTTGGGCTTTCCACTGTCATTCCTTCTATTAAACCATATGCTTTTAGATAATTATCAAACATGTTTTGGGCCTTACCAAACACACTAAGTGGAGAATGTTCTCCAAATCACAATCCATCCCATAACTAATTAAAGCAACCATATGGGGATTGTACAATCATGCCACTAGGTCCATTAGCCCCATTACCTCACCAAAACCCATTGACATGAGTTTTGGGCCCCCATTGTTTCTCCTTATACTAAAAAGCCCAAATTAACCCAGATTATATGCTTTTAAATAATTACCAAACATGTTTTGGGCATTACCACACCTACTAAGTTGTGAATGTTCTCCCAATCACAATCCTACGAGGATTGGACAATCATGTCATTTGGTCCATTAGGCACAATACCTAACCAAACTTCATTGACTTGAGCTTTGGATCCCCATTGTCCTTTCTTGTACTAAAAAGCCCATATTAAACCCGGATAATATGTTTTTTACGTACTTTTCAAACATGGTTTGGGCATTTCCAAATCTATTAAGTGGAGGATATTCTCCCAATTAGAATCTTTCCCCATTACTTATTAAAGCAATCATATGGGGATTGGCCAATTATGCCACAGGATCTATTAGGCCCAATACCTCACCAAACCCGGTTGGCTTGAGTTTTGGGCCCCATTGTCCCTCATTGTACTAAAAAGCCCAAATTAACCCTAAATCATATGCTTTTAGGTAATTACCAAACATGTTTTGGGCATTACCACACCAATTATGTAACACCCCAGAATTTCAAAGCGGAAAAAGAAAGAAATAATAATAGTATTATAGAAAGATGGCGGAAACATCGTCTTCTGGGAATATCACTTCTAATACAAAGGTATTTAAATAACTATGTTAAGAGACCAACTTAAATAATTAATATCAATAAATAACTAATTCAGAGTATTCCAAATGAGAAAAGTATAACTAGCAGTCTAGGCCTAAACCAACTATTATTTCATTCTCGCATCTCAATCCGAGCCTAAAACCAAAGAAGATTCCCATCAACAAAACCTGCAAAATATACAACAAACATCCACAATCAGTGGGGAGTAATTAGCAGTTCTCCCACAACAAAAGAAATCAAAGTCTATTTCAGACATGGATTAGTAAGAAAGGAAAGAATAAAGTTAAGTCAACTACAATATGCATCCACTTCCATATAACTCACAAGTAACGCAAATGAATAATAAATAGCAAGTGAATTGGATAAAAATAAATAAATCATCTCAAGAGTACTTTTATAAAAATAAAAGTATAGGTAAAACAAGTGATTGAGTTAGAAACCGAACGCCAGTGAATAGCAATTCACTTCCTAAGGTTTATCGATCGCAATCTCCCGAGTCGGTATATGGGCTTACGTTCCCCACTGCCCGTGTCTAAGAATGGCCAAACCCCGATGCGGGGTAGAACACGCGGGAACTCCCCGACCTCTCGGACGACAATAATTAACCCAGGTTTACCCCTAGTTCGCAAACCAGGTGGTTGGCATGTTCTCGCACTGGGGACTACATCTATCCCACCGGATGTTCTTATCTCAATAATAAAATCATAATTCATAAATATCATCAAAGTATCATTCAGCTCAAAAATATTCGTCAAAAGGGATGCCACCCGGCCTTATACCCATAATTCATCAAAAGTAATTCTTCAAAAATCCTCAAAGTAGTAACTTACAAACTTACAACAAATATCTCCAACCACAATACTTTGAAACATCAGTAAGCATCAACAATGATAATGAAATAGTTTTTTACAAGCACTAACAGATATCAATTAGAAATGCATCATATCAAATAAGATCACCAACCGGAAGTAGAACATACGTACAAGATCATATGAAAAATTAGACTATACAAAATCTGCGCTCGGCGCATGAGCTTGCGCTCAGCCACCACCTTTGTGCGGCGGCGCACTAACCAAACTACGTCGACGCATCATAATGCGTCCGACGCCACCACCAATTAACTCCAAGGCTTATTAAATCAATGACACGTACCACGACTAATCATTTTTACATAAACCAAACATAAACATAATGATACTCAATACTAACCACAAGTAACCTCCAAATCATCAACTTCCAAGAACATAAAAGGTCTCAATTTATTTCTGATTATTAAACCCTTAAATAATTTAAAAGAATATCCTCAAACTCATAAAAAAAACACAATAAAAATTATTTAACTAATAAAAACGATCAGTAAATTATCAAAAAATTATAATACGACCACTATGACTCTAATGACATGGTACAAATTTTATTTCTAATTTTCGGTCTCTAAAAGTATTTTGAAATGTTAATTTACAGAATACTCAAGAAAGCCAATATAATAAAACAAATAGAAAAAAAGGCCCAAAAATTACCAAAAAATTCATATAACATGCATAAACCCATGGTAATATAGATTATGCAAAGAAATAGATTTTTCAGCCTCTAAATATAATATTCACGATTTAAATACTAGTAAACACGAAAAACCAAAAATAGATAAATCAATTAAATAAATCTGTAAACAGTAGGCAAAAATTATTCCAAAGCATGAAATACATACTACACACATAACATGCTTCATGAAAAATAATTTCAGCAATTATAACATTCGTTCAATAATTATTTTGCAAATAAGCCATAAACACATAAATTACCTAATAAATCGAATAAATAATAAAACCCAGACGAAAATTATTTTTCTGCATACAATATTTATATAGAATACATAAAGTATATCCATGTCAAATTTTATCAATAATTTCATTCAAAAAGTATTTTAAACAATTCCTAGCGTAATAATCTAATAACGAAAGATACTCTAATCTCTATCGTTCTAAGATAACTACTAGTTCCTTGGAAGGTCGGGAGGAGAGCTGAGTTTAAAGATATAGTTAAGAGTTACGCATACAATTCAATTCCTCTTCTAACCCAAAGCACAATGAACGATAATTGTAGCAACAAGTCACTAGGCGTTTTCTTCTTGAACAATAAAAAATCTCATTTCGTGCTGTTCTAGTCGGACCATGATTGCCGGCGATTGAAAGATTGTATTCACAACCTCTCTGGTCAAAGTTAAGATCAAGATGTTATCAACGTGCTGTCCAAATTTGAGAATGATCCAACGGTTAGATCTCCGGATATCGTTAATTTTATGAAGTTGTGACAGGAAAAATCGGGATGAACCTTTCTCTTCTTTTTCTCTTCCCTTCCTCTCTTTCTTTTCTTGAAAATGGCGTGGGTTAAATGAGAATGATGCTGAATTTCCCTTATAAAAATCAGAAGTTATTGGCAAGGAAAAACGAAGGGTTTAGGAGAATGTTAATGAGGGATTAAATGAGCGGTTACAAGATATTCAAAGGTTAGCTTAATAAGCACCAAAACTCTTCATCCTCCACACCATAATTGCTGATTTTCGGCCAGCATGATACGCCACACGTGATGTACCATTTCATCATCCTAAGTCGTTCCATCAACGTTCCAAAAACGTTACGCGACAACACCGCATCCTAAATGCCTAAATAAATAACGAAACTAATATAACCTTTAAAACAATTAACTAACAACTTAAAATAAATATATATAAATATATCGCAACATATAAAAATTTATACACATTTCCACAACACGTTCCAAAATTATATAAATAATAAATTATTTATTTTTACGAAAAATGTCATTTTAATGTAAACAAACACCAAAAATACGGGGTGAAAATTACGGGGTGTTACAATCACTCCCCCTTAAAAGAGTTTCGTCCTCGAAACTTCAAAACAACCAAGAGACAAAAGAAAATACTCTAGAGAAAGAACATTAAGAAAACGAAAATCGATGGATTTTAGTTAACTAAACAACTTTGCGGGTATAAAATTTGATAACTCAAATAATAAATATGTTATTATGGAAGACCAAAGAAGTTGTATAGTAAAGAAGCACGGTAACAACCATCATTTATACAATGTGAAAGAACCAAAGACAAGTATTAGAAAGTTTAAGGTAAAAAACTTTTGCACAAAAAACTATAGGTAATTTTGTAAAAGAAGCGAGGAATAAATATTTACGTAAAATTATAAAAGAATAAATCCGACCATACATAAATATTTTTATAAAAGAAACGAAGAAGAAAAAGTTCGTAAATAGATAGCCAAACCAATTTAAATAAAGGTAACCACACGGGCCTATACTCCACTTAAAGAGATAAGAACACTTTAATAAAGAGTAGCTAGCTGCTTTATTAAAATAGCACTTACGAACACAAGTCATGACATATGTTATAAGAGCGTACGCCTCCTAAAAATATATATATAAATTAAAGTTCGTAAAAGAAATTGAAAACTTTAAAATAAATTTCACACCGACGAAACACTAATAACAAATAGGCGATAAAGTAATAAATTATTAACAACAATTATAATATTTGCCAAGTCGACACAAATGTGCATGGAACCACCCATTGCAACCTAGTTTCAACAAAACAATATTTGAAAGCCTTCTTATCAAATTAACATTAAAGTTTACCGGAATCACCCAATATAAACTTAATATCAACTCAAAAAGAAAATTAAATCAAAATAGATAAAATGTGTCAACTTATCAAATTGACATACAAGTTACAGGAATCACCCATTATGACTCAATATCAACTCAAACAAGTTTAAAATTTAGACTTATCAAATTGACATACAAGTCAAAGGAATCACCCAATATGACTTAATATCAACTCAAACAAGTTTAAAATTTAGACTGAGTATATAAATTTCGTTTTCAAAGAATATAAAATAGATCAGTCAAAACCAAAGAATTAAATAAGAAGTATTGAAAACAACCAAAATTTTGCTATGAAATGAGAAAGCACTAAATATTTACACAAGAAACAACAAATAGTAAATGAGATCCTTTCACGCATTTGAGTTTGAAAAAAAAATTAATGCTAATAAGAAAAGTAAGTAAAGTAAAAGTTGTTGAATGCTAACCTTTAAAACAAAATAGTTTGCGTCTACATTTCAATCTAACACCAAGACAACTCATTAAAGTACTTTCATTTTCAAAGACTACAAAACTTATTACCATAATTAAAAGCTAAACAAGGATTAGCATGAAAAATAAAAATATTAAAAGAAAAATATTTATAAATATAGATGGTCAAAGACGGTAAGAGAAATTTGAAGAATATCTTGAAAGACAATTTCAAAACCCCTTTCTTTTTCCAAACCATTATAAAACAATTGAAATTAAATATTTTTCAAAAAGAGTATGTCAAAATATTAAAAATAACAAAATTTGAAAGTCAGAAAGTAACTCTAATATGGTTATGAAATATATTAAGTTCCAAGATCTAAAATATAATTTGGAATATAAACTCAAAGTAGAAAGTTTTGTAAATAATAAAACAGATATGTAGTACTCACATAAACACAACACTTAATTGAAAAAGAACAGAAAATATATACCGTCGTACATAATAACATATACTATCAAGCAACCAACAAATAAAATAAATGCAATGCAACACACATGACTATATTAAAAATAAAATTAAAGTTTATCTTTAAATTGCAAAACACAAAATAAATTAAACACACAACTAAACCGAGAAGGCTATAAATTACTTCGTTTTCGATGCGCACTCTGATAAAAGAGAAAATAAATTACATGTAAGAGGCCCTGCAAATAAGATTAGCAAACTTGGTAGACTAATTCCACCAATAATACATATAACTATACATATAACATATGCTCCATAAGCATGAGAGCACACCACATTCCCATAAGGCTTCCCTTTACTTACTCTACCCGTAACACTCTCATTATAGTGAAACAACTAAACTTAATTCTAAACAAATTTTATATCCTATGGCTAACTAATAATTCTAAAGAATCATTAGCAACTCTTTTTCAGAGTTTAGGAGCGTTTTGCTCTTATACCAACTGTAACACCCCAGAATTTCAAAGCGAGAAAAGAAAGAAATAATAATAGTATTATAGGACGATGGCGGAAACATCGTCTTCTCGGGAATGCCACTTCTAATACAAATTACTATGTTAAGAGACCAACTTAAATAAATAATATCAATAAGTAACTAATTCAGAGTATTCCAAATGAGAAAAGTCTAACTAGCAGTCTAAGCCTAAAACAATTATTGTTGCATTCTCGCATCTCAACCCGAGCCCAAAACCAAATAAGATTCCCATCAACAAAACCTGCAAAATATACAACAAACATCCACAATCAGTGGGGAGTAACTAGCAGTTCTCCCAGAACAAAAGAAATCAAAGTCTATTCCAGACATAGATTAGTAAGAAAGGAAAGAATAAAGTTAAGTCAACTACAATATGCATCCACTTCCATATAACTCACAAGTAACGCAAATGAATAATAAATAGCAAGTGAATTGGATAAAAATCAATAAATCATCTCAAGAGTACTTTTATAAAAATAAAAGTATAGGTAAAACAAGTGATTGAGTCATAAACCGAACGCCTTGTGAATTGCAATGTACTTCCTAAGGTTTGTCAGATCGCAATCTCCAGGTCAGTCTATGGGCTTACGTTCCCCACTGCATGTGTCTAAGAATGGTCAAACTCCCGATGCAGGGTAGAACACGCAGAACTCCCTGACCTCTCGGACGACAACAATTAACCCAGGTTTACCCCTAGTTCGCAAACCAGGTGGTTGGCATGTTCTTCACCGGGGACTATATCTATCCCACCGGATGTTCTTATCTCAATAATAAAATCATAATTCATAAATATCATCAAAGTATCATTCAGCTCAAAAATATTCTTCAAAAGGGATGCCACCCGGCCTTATACCCATAATTCATCAAAAGTAATTCTTCAAAAATCCTCAAAGTAGTAACTTACAAACTCACAACAAATATCTCCAACCACAATACTTTGAAACATCACTAAGCATCAACAATGATAATGAAATAGTTTTTGCAGCCCTAACAGTATCAATCAGAAATGCATCATATCAAATAAGATCACCAACCAGAAGTAGAACATACGTACAAGATCATATGAAAAATTAGACTATACAAAACTGTGCGCTCGGCGCATGTGCTTGCGCTCAGCACCACACTGTGCGACTGGCGCACTAACCAAACTACGTCTGACGCATCAAAATGCGTCTGACGCCACCACCAATTAACTCCAAGGCTTATTAAATCAATGAAACGTACACGGCTAATCATTTTTACATACAGCAAACATAAACATAATGATACTCAATGATAACCACATGAACTTCTAAGAACATAAAAGGTCTCAATTTATTTCTGATTATTAAACCCTTAAATAATTTAAAAGAATATCCTCAAACTCATAACAAAAACACAATAAAAATTATTAAACTAACAAAAACAATCAGTAAATTATCACAAAAATTATCATATGACCATTATGACTCTACTGACATGGTACAAATTTTATTTCTAATTTTCGGTCTCTAAAAGTAATTTTAAACGTTAATTTACAGAATACTCATGAAAGCCAATATAATAATTAAAAATAGAAAAAAACGCCCAAAACTTTCCAAAAATTCACATAACATGCATAAACACATGGTAATACAGATTATGCAAAGAAATAGATTTTTCGGCCAATAAATATAATATTCACGATTTAAATACTAGTAAACACGAAAAAGTAAAAATAGATAAATCGATTAAATAAATTATTCCAAAGCATGAAATACATACTACACAGATAACATGCTTCACGAAAAATAATTTCAGCAATTATGACATTCGTTCAATAA
The DNA here is from genome assembly GCA_947646795.1 of Beta lomatogona. Taxonomy (NCBI): domain Eukaryota; kingdom Viridiplantae; phylum Streptophyta; class Magnoliopsida; order Caryophyllales; family Amaranthaceae; genus Beta; species Beta lomatogona. Next base: position 479,269 of record CANSNZ010001329.1, read on the forward strand.
TTATTTTGAAAATAAGCCATAAACGCATAAATTACCAAATAAATCGAATAAATTAAATATTAAAACCTAGACGAAAATTATTTTTCTGCATACAATATTCATACAGCATACATCAAGTATATCCACGTCAAATTTTATCAATCATTTCACTCAAAAAGTATTTTAAACAATTCCTAACGTAATAATCTAATACCGAAAAATACTCTAATCTCTATCGTTCTAAGATAACTACTATTTACTTGGAACGTTGGGAGGAGAGCTGAGTCTAAAGAAATAGTTAAGAGTTACGCATACAATCCAATTCCTCTTCTAACCCCAAAGCACAACGACCGACAATTGTAGCAGCAAGTCACTAGGCGTTTTCTTTTTGAACATTGAAAAATCTCATTTCGTGCTATTCTGGTCCGACCATGATTGCCGGTGATTGAATGATCGTGTTCACAATCGCTCCAGTCAAAGTGAAGATCAAGATGTTATCAACGTGTTGTCCAAATTTTAAGGTTAGTTTAATAAGCACCAAAACTCTTCATCCTCCACTCCATAATTTTTGATTTTCGGCCATACGCCACACATGATGTACCATTTCATCATCCCAAGTCGTTCCATCAACGTTACAAAAACGTTACGCGACAACAACGAATCCTGAATGCCTAAATAAATAACGAAACTAATATAACCTTTAAAATAATTAACTAACAACTTAAAATAAATATATCACAACATATAAAAATATATACACATTTTCACAACACGTTCCAAAACAATCTAAATAATAAATTATTTATTTTTACGAAAAATGTCATTTTAATGTAAACAAACACCAAAAATAAAAGGGTGAAAATTACGGGGTGTTACATATTAAGTGGAGAATGTTGTCCCAATCACAATCCATTTCAATTACTCATCAAATCAATCCTATGGGGATTGGACAATCATGTCATTGGTCCATTAGGCCCAATACCTCACCGAGCCCCATTAACTTGAGTTTTGGGCCCCCATAATCCATTCTTGTACTAAAAAGCCCAAATTAACCCCATATTATATGCTTTTAGGTACTTACCAAACATGGATTGAGCATTACCAAACCTACTAACTGGATGATGTTCTCCCAATCGAAATCCTTTTCCATTACTCATGCCACTGGGTCCATTAGGCCACTGGGTCCATTAGGCCCAATATCTCACCAAACCACAATGACTTGAGTTTTGGGCCCCCCATTGTCTCTCCTTGTACTAAAATGCTCAAATTAACCCCAGATCTTTTTTTTTTAAATATTTACCAAACATGTTTTAGGCATTATCACATCTACTAAGTTGAGAATGTTCTCCCAATCACAATTCATTTTCATTACTCATCAAAACAATCCTATGGGGATTGGAGAACCATGTCACTTGTTCCATTATGCCCAATACCTCACCAAACTCCTTGAACTAAAAATCCCAAATTAGCCCCAAATCATATGCTTTTAGTTACTTGCTAAACATGTTTTGCGAATTACCAAACTTATTAAGTGGAGGATGTTCTCTCAGTCATAATCCATTTTCATTACTCATCAAAGCAATCATATGGGGATTGGACAATCATGTCATTGGTCGATAAGGCCCAATACCTCACCAAACCCCATTGAGTTGAGTTTTGGGCCCCCATTGTCCCTTCTTATACTAAAAGGCCCAAATTAACCCAGATCATGTGTTTTAAGGTAATTCCCAAACATGTTATGGGCATTACCAAACCTACTAAGTGGAGAATGTTCTCCTAATCATAATCCATTCCTTTTACTCATCAAAGCAATTCTATAGGGATGAGACGATAATGCCACTGGTTCCATTAGACCCAATACCTTACCAAACCCATGATTGTCCTTCATTGTACTAAAAGCCCAAATTAACCCCAGATCATATGGTTTTAATTACTTACCAAACATATTTTGGGCATTATCAAACATACTAAGTGGATAATGTTCTCCCAATCATAATCCATTCCCACTACTCATCAAAACAATCTTATAGGGATTGATCAATCATGCCACTTGGTCCTTTAGACCCAATACCTCGCCAAACCATATTAACTTGAGTATTGGGCCCCCATTGTCTCTCCTTGTACTAAAAAGCCCAAATTAAACCCAGATCATATGCTTTTAGATAATTACCAAACATGTTTTGAGCATTACCACACCTACTAAGTTGAGAATGTTCTCCCATTCTTAATCTATTCCCATTACTCATCAAAGCAATCCTATGGGGATTGGAGAAACATGCCACTTGGTCCATTACGCCCAATACCTCACCAAACTCCATTAACTTGAGTTATGGACCCCCATTGTCCATTCTTGTACTAAAAAGCCCATATTAACCCTAGATCATATGTTTTTAGGTAATTACAAAACATGGTTTGGGCTTTACCAAACCTAATGAGTGGAGGATGTTCTCTTAATTAGAGTCTTTCTTAATTACTCATAAATGCAATCCTATAGGGATTTGACTATCATGCCACTGGTTGCATTAAGCCTAATACCTCAGCAAACCCGGTTGACTTGAGTTTTGAGCCCCTATTGTCCCTCCTTGATTTAAAAAGCCCAAAATAACCCCAAATCATATGCTTTTACTTACTTACTAAACATGTTTTGGGCCTCTATTGTCCCTCCTTATACTAAAAAGGCCAAATTAACCCCAAATCATATGCTTTTAAGTAATTATAAATCAGGTTTTGGACATTACCACATCTACTAAGTTGAGAATGTTCTCTTAATCACAATCCATTCCCATTACTCAACAAAACAATCTTATGGGGATTGATCAATCATGCCACTTGGTCCATTAGACCCAATACCTCACCAAACCATATTGACTTGAGTTTAGGGACCCCATTGCCCCTCTTTGTACTAAAAGCCCAAATTAACCCCATATCATATGCCTTTAGATAATTACTAAACCTGTGTTCGGCATTACCAAACCTACTACATGGAATATGTTCTCCCAATTAGAATCATTTCCCATTACTCGTCAAAGCAATCCTATGGTATTGGACAATCATGCCACTTGGTGCATTAGGGCCAATAGATCACCAAACCCCATTGACTTGCGTTATGGGCCCCCAATGTCCTTCCTTGTATTAAAAAGCCTAAATTAACCTCAAATCATATGCTTTTAGATAATTATCAAGCATGTTTTGGGCCTTACCAAACAAACTAAGTCGAGAATGTTATCTCAATCACAATCCATTCCCATAACTCATTAAAGCAATCCTATGAAGATTGGACAATCATGCAACTTGGTCCTTTAGACCCAATACCTCACCAAACACCATTGACTTGAGTTTTGGGTCTCGATTGTCCATTCTTTGGTTTTAGGCCCATACTAACCCAGATCATTGGTTTTAGGTACTTTAATTTCCAAACATGGTTTGGGCATTTCCAAACCTACTAAGTGGAGGTTGTTCTCCCAATCATAATCTTTCCTCATTACTCATCAAAGCAATCCCATAGTGATTGGACAATTATGCCACTAGGTCCATTAGGCACAATACCTCACCAAACCCGGTTGACTTGAGTTTTGGGCCCCACTGTCCCTCCTTGTACTAAAAAGCCTAAATTAAGCCCAAATCATATGCTTTTAGGTAATTACCAATCATGTTTTAGCCATTACCACGCCTATTAAGTGGAGAATGTTGTCCCAATCACATTCCATTCCCATTACTCATCAAAGCAATCCTATGGAGATTGGACAATCATGTCATTTGTCCATTAGGCCCAATACCTCACTAAGCCCCATTGACTTCCGTTTTGGGCCCCCATTGTCCCTTCTTGTACTAAAAAGCCCAAATTATCCCTATATCATATGCTTTTAGGTACTTACCAAACATGATTTGAGCATTACCAAAACCTACTAAGTGGAGGATGTTCTCCCAATCAGAATCCTTTCCCATTACTAATCAAAACAATCTTATGTGGATTGGACAATCAGGCCACTAGGTCCATTAGGCCCATTACCTCACCAAACGCCATTGACTTGAGTTTTGGGCCCCCATTGTCCATTCTTGTACTAAAAAACCAAATTAACCCCATATTATATGCTTTTAGGTACTTACCAAACATGGTTTGAGCATCACCCAACCTACGAAGTGGAGGATGTTCTCCCATTCAGAATCCTTTCCCATTACTCATCAAAACAATCTTATAGGGATTGGACAATCATGCCACTAGGTCTATTAGGCACAATATCTCACCAAACCCCAATGACTTGAGTTTTGGGCCCCCCCACTGTCTCTCCTTATACTAAAAAGCACAAAAAAACCCCATATCATATGCTTTTAGGTAATTACCAAACATGTTGTGAGCATTACCACACCTACTAAGTTGAGAATGTTCTCCCAATCACAACCCATTCCCATTAGGCCATTACTCATCAAAGCAATCCTATGGAGATTGGAGAAACATGCCACTTGGTCCATTAGGCCCAATACCTCACCAAACTCCATTGACTTGAGTTATAGGCCACTATTGTCCTTTTTGTACTAAAAAGCCCATATTAACCCCGGATCATATGTTTTTAGGTACTTACAAAACATGATTTGGGCATTACTAAACCTACTAAGTGGAGGGTGTTCTCCCAATCAGAATCTTTCCTATGGGGATTGAACTATCATGCCACTTGTTCCATTAAGCCCAATACCTCGCCAAACCTGGTTGACTTGAGTTTTGGTCCCCATTGACCCTCTTTTAACTAAAAAGCCGAAATTAACCCCAAATCATATGCTTTTAGTTACTTACTAAACATGTTTTGCGAATTACCAAACTTACTAAGTGGAGGATGTTCTCTCAGTCATTATCCATTCTCATTACTCATCAAAGCAATCCTATGGGGATTGGACAATCATGTCATTGGTCCATAAGGCCCCCATTGTCCCATCTTATACTAAAAGGCCCAAATTAACTCTAGATCATATGTTTTAAGGTAATTCCCAAACATGTTTTGGGCATTTCCAAACCTACTAAGTGGAGAATGTTCTCCCAATCATAATGCATTCCTTTTACTCATCAAAGCAATCCTATAGGGATTGGACAATAATGCCACTTGGTTCCATTAGGCCAAATACCTTACCAACCCATGATTGTCCTCATTGTATTAAAAAGCCTAAATTAACCCATATCATATGCTTTTAGGTAATTACCAAACATGTTGTGGACATTACCCAACCTACTAAGTGAAAGATGTTCTCCCAATGAGAATCCTTTCCCATTACTCCACAAAGCAATTTTATGGGGATCGAACGATCATGCACTAGGTCAATTATTAATTTCCAATACCTCACCAAACCCCATTGACGTGTGTTTTAGGCCCCTATTTTCTTTTACGGTACTAAAAATCCCAAATTAACCCCGGATCATATGGTTTTAGTAACTTACCAAACACGTTTTGGGTGTTATCAAACATACTAAGTGGAGAATGTTCTCCCCAATCACAATCCATTCCCAATACTCATCAAAATAATCTTATGGGGATTGATAATTCATGCCACTTGGTCCATTAGACCCAATACCTCACCCAAACCATATTGACTTCAGTTTTGGGACCCCATTGCCCCTCTTTGTACTAAAAAGCCCAAAATAACCCCATATCATATGCCTTTAGATAATTACCAAACATGTTTTCGGCATTACCAAACCTACTACGTGGAATATGTCCTCTCGATTAGAATCATTTCCCATTACTCATCAAAACAATCTTATGGGATTGAACAATCATGCCACTTGGTCCATTAAGGCCAATAGCTCACCAAACCCCAGTGACTTGAGTTTTGGACCTCCACTGTCCATCCTTGTATTAAATAGCCTAAATTAACCTCAATTCATATGCTTTTAGATAATTATCAAACATGTTTTGGGCCTTACCAAACATACTAAGTTGAGAATGTTATCCCAATCACAATCCATTCCCATAACTCATTAAAGCAATCCAATGGGGATTGGACAATCATGCCACTAGGTCCATTAGGCCCAATACCTCACCAAAACCCATTGACTTGAGTTTTGGGGCCCCATTGTCCTTGCTTATACTAAAAAGCCGAAATTAACCCCATATCATATGCTTTTAAATAATTATCAAACATGTTTTGGGCATTACCACACCTACTAAGTTGAGAATGTTCTCCCAATCACAATCCATTCCCATTACTCATCAAAGCACTCCAATGATGATTGGACAATCATGCCACTTGGTCCATTAGGCCCAATACCTCATCAAACTCCATTGACTTGAGTTTTGGGTCCCGATTGTCCTTTCTTGTACTAAAAAGCCTATATTAACACAGATCATAGGTTTTTAGGTACTTTCCAAACATGGTTTGGGCATTTCCAAACCTACTAAGTGAAGGATGCTCTCCCAATCAAAATCTTTCCTCATTACTCATCAAAGCAATCTTATGGTGATTGGAAAATTATGCCACTTGGTCCATTAGGGACAATACCTCACCAAAACCGGTTGACTTGAGTTTTGGGCCCCATTGTCCCTCCTTGTACTAAAAAGCCCAAATTAACCCCAATCATATGCTTTTAGGACATTACCAGACATGTTTTGGGCATTACCACACCTATTAACTGGAGAATGTTGTCCTAATCACAATCCATTCCCATTACTCATCAAAGCAATCCTATGGGGATTGGACAATCATGTCATTGGTCCATTAGGCCCAATATCTCACCAAGCCCCATTGACTTGATTTTTGGGCCCCCATTGTCTCTTCTTGGACTAAAAAGCCCAAATTAACCTCATATCATATGCTTTTAGGTACCTACCAAACATGAATTGAGCATTACAAAACCTACTAAGTGGAGGATGTCCTCCCAATCGAATCATTTCCCATTACTCATCAAAACAATCTTATGGGGATTGGAAAATCATGCCATGGGTCCATTAGGCCCATTACCTCACCAAACGCCATTGACTTGAGTTTTGGGCCCCCATTGTCCACTCTTTTACTAAAAAGCCCAAACTACCCCATATCATATGCTTTTAGGTACTTACCAAACATGGATTGAGCATTACCAAACCTACAAAGTGGAGGATGTTATCCCAATCAGAATCTTTCCTCATTACTCATCAAAGCAATCCTATGGGGATTGGACTATCATGCCACTGGTTCCATTAGGCCCAATACCACACCAAACACGGTTGACTTGTGTTTTGGTCCCCATTGTCTCTCCTTGAACTAAAAAGCTCAAATTAACCCCAAATCATATGCTTTTAGTTACTTACTAAACATGTTTTGCGAATTACCAAACTTACTAAGCGGAGGATGTCCTCTCAATCATAATCCAATCTCATTATTCATAAAAGCAATCCTATGGGGATTGGACAATCATGTCATTGGTTCATAAGGCCCCCATTGTCCCTTCTTATGCTAAATGGCCCAAATTAACCCCCGGATCATATGTTTTAAGGTAATTTCCAAACATGTTTTGGGCATTACCAAACCTACTAATTGGAGAATGTTCTCCCAATCATTATCCATTCCTTTTACTCATCAAAGGAGTTCTATAGGGATTGGATAATAATGCCACTGGTTCCATTAGGCCCAATACCTTACCAAACCCATGATTGTCCCTCATTGTAAAAAAAAAGCCTAAATTAACCCATATCCCAAGCTTTTAGGTAATTACCAAATATGTTTTGGACATTACCAAACCTACTAAGTGGAGAATGTTCTCCCAAACATAATCCATTCCTTTTACTTATCAAAGCAATTCTATAGCGGTTGGACAATAATGCCACTGGTTCCATTAGGCCCAATACCTTACTAAACCCATGATTGTCCCTCATTGTATTAAAAAACCTAAATTAACCCATATCACAAGCTTTTAGGTAATTACCAAATATGTTTTGGACATTAACCAATCTACGAAGTGAAAGATGTTATCCCAATGAGAATCATTTCCCATTACTCAACAAAGCAATCCTATGGGGATCGAACGATCATACCACTGGGTCCATTAGGCCAAATACCTCACCAAACCTCATTGACTTCAGGCCCCCATTTTCCCTTCTTGTACTAAAAAGCCCAAATTAACCCCAGATCATATGGTTTTGGTTACTTACCAAACATATTTTGGACATTATCAAACATACTAAGGGGAGAAGGTTCTCCCAAACACAATCCATTCCCACTACTCATCAAAACAATCTTGTGGGGATTAATCAATCATGCCACTTGGTCCATTAGACCCAATACCTCGCCAAACCATACTGATTTGAGTTTTGGCCCCCATTGTCTCTCCTTGTACTAAAAAGCCCAAATTCACCCCAGATCATATGATTTTAGGTAATTACCAAACTTATTTTGGGCATTACCACACCTACTAAGTTGAGAATGTTCTCCCATTCTTAATCCATTTCCATTACTCATCAAAGCAATCCTATGGGAATCGGACTATCATGCCACTGGTTCCATTAGGCCTAATACCTCACCAAATCCGGCTGACTTGAGTTTTGAGCCCCATTGTCCCTCCTTGATTTAAAAAGCCCAATTTAACCCAAAATCATATGTTTTTAGTTACTTACTAAACATGTTTTGCCAATTACCAAACTTACTAAGTGGAGGATTTTCTCTCAATCATAATCCATTCTCATTACTCATCAAAGCAATCCAATGGGGATTGGACAATCATGTCATTGGTCCATAAGGCCCAATACCTCATCAAACCCCATTGTCTTGAGTTTTGTGCCCCCATTGTCCCTTCTTATACTAAAAGGCCCAAATTAATCTCATATCATATGTTTTAAGGTTATTCCCAAACTTGTTTTGGCCATTACCAAACCTAATAAGTGGAGAATGTTCTCCTAATCATAATCCATTCCATTTACTCATCAAAGCAATTCTATTGGAATTGGACAATAATGCCACTGGTTCCATTAGGCCCAATTCCTTACCAAACCCATGATTGTCCCTTATTGTATTAAAAAGCCTAAGTTAATCCATATCATATGATTTTAGGTAATTACCAAACATGTTTTGGAGATTACCCAACCTACTAAGTGAAAGATGTTCTCCCAATAAGAATCCTTTGACATTACTCAACAAAGCAATACTATGGGGATCGAACTATCATGCCACTCGGTCCATTAGGCCCACTACCTCATTAAACCCCATTGACTTGAGTTTTGAGCCCCCATTTTCTCTTCTTGTACTAAAAAGCCCAAATTAACCCCAGATCATATGGTTTTAGTTACTTTCCAAACATGTTTTGGGCATTATCAAACATACTAAGTGGAGAATGTTCTCCCAATCACAATCCATTCCCACTACTCATCAAAACAATCTTATTGGGATTGATCAATCATGCCACTTGGTCCATTAGAACCAGTACCTCACCAAACCATATTGACTTGAGTTTTGGGACCTCATTGGCCCTCTTTGTACTAAAAATCCCAAATTAACCCCATATCATATGCCTTTAGATAATGCCCAAACATGTTTTCTGCATTACCAAACCTACTACGTGGAATATGTTCTCCCTATTAGAATCATTTCCCATTACTCATCAAAGCAATCCTATGTGATTGGACAATCATGTCACTTGGTCCATTAGGGCCAATAGCTCACCAAACCCCTTTGACTTGAGTTTTGGGCCCCACTCTCCTTTCTTGTATTAAAAAGCCTAAATTAACCTCAAAACATATGCTTTTAGATAATTATCAAACATGTTTTGGGCCTTACCAAACATACTAAGTGGAGAATGCTCTCCCAATCACAATCCATTACCAAAACTCATTAAAGCAATCCTATGGGGATTGGACAATCATGCCACTATGTCCATTAGGCCTAATACCTCACCAAAACCCATTGACTTGAGTTTTGGGCCCCCATTGTCCCACCTTATACTAAAAAGCCCAAATTAACCCCAGATATGCTTTTAAATAATTACCAAACATGTTTTGGGCCTTACCACATCTACTAAGTTGATAATGTTCTCCCAATCACAATCCATTCCCATTATTCATGAAAGCAATCCTATGAAGATTGGGCAATCATGCCACTTGGTCCATTAGGCCCAATACCTCACCAAACTCCATTGACTTAAGTTTTGGGTCCCGATTGTCCTTTCTTGCTCTAAAAAGCCCATATTAACCCAGATCATAAGTTTTTAGGTACTTCCCAAACATGGTTTGGACATTTCCAAACCTACTAAGTGGATGATGTTCTCCCAATGAGAACCTTTCCCCATTACTCATCAAAGCAATCCTATGGGAATTGGACAATTATGTCACTGGGTCCATTAGGCCCAATACCTCACCAAACCCGGTTGACTTGTATTTTAGGCCCCATTGTCTCTCCTTGTACTTAAAAGCCCAAATTACCCCAAATCATATGGTTTTAGGTAATTACAAAACATGTTATGGCATTACCACACCTATTAAGTGGAGAATGTTGTCCCAATCACAATCCATTCTCATTACTCATCAAAGCAATCCTATAGGAATTGGACAATAATGCCACTTGGTCTATTAGGTTCAACACCACACCAAACCCCATTGACTTGAGTTTTGGACTCTTACTGTCCCTATTTGTACTAAAAAGCCTAAGTTAACCCCAAATCATATGCTTTTAGAAAATTACCAAACATGTTTGGGCATTACAACACCTATTAAGTGGAGAATGTTGTCCCAATCATAATCTTTCCCATTACTCATCAAAACAATCTTATGGGGATTGGACAATCATGTCACTGGGTTCATTAGGCCCAATATCTCACCAAACCCCAATGACTTGAGTTTTGGGCCCCCCATTGTCTCTCCTTGTACTAAAAAGCCCAAAATAAACCCATGTCATATGCTTTTAGGTAATTACCAAACATGTTTTGGGCATTATCAAACATACTAAGTGGAGAATGTTCTCCCAATCACAATCCATTCCCCTTTACTCATCGGAATAATCTTATGGGGATTAATCAATCATGCCACTTGGTCCATTAGACCCAATACCTCACCAATCCATATTGACTTCAGTTTTGGGACCCCATTGCCCCTCTTTGTACTAAAAAGCCCATATTAACCCCATATCATATGCTTTTAGATAATTACCAAACATGTTTTCTGCATTACCAAACCTACTACGTGGAATATGTTCTCCCAATTAGAATCATTTTCCATTACTCATCACAGCAATCCTATGGAATTAAACAATCAAGTCACTTGGTCCAATAGGGCCAATACCTCACCAAACCCCTTTGACTTGAGTTTTGGACCCCCACTGTCCTTCCTTGTATTAAAAAACCTAAATTAAGTTCAAATCATATGCTTTTAGAGAATTATCAAACATGTTTTGGGCTTTACCAAACATATTAAGTGGAGAATGTTCTCCCAATCACAATCCATTCCCATAACTCATTAAAGCAATCATATGGGGATTGGACAATTATGCCACTAGGTCCATTAGGCCCAATACCTCACTAAAACCCATTGACTTGAGTTTTGGGCCCCCATTGTCCCTCCTTATACTAAAAAGCCAAAATTAACCCCATATCATATGTGTTTAGATAATGCCCAAACATGTTTTCGGCATTACTAAACCTACTACGTGGAATATGTTCTCCCAATTAGAATCATTTCCCATTACACATCAAAGCAATCCTATGGGATTGGACAATCATGTCACTTGGTCCATTAGGGCCAATAGCTCACCAAACCCTTTTGACTTGCGTTTTGGGCCCTACTCTCCTTCCTTGTATTAAAAAGCCTAAATTAATCTCAAAACATATGCTTTTAGATAATTATCAAACATGTTTTGGGCCTTACCAAACATACTAAGTTGAGAATGCTCTCCCAATCACAATCCATTACCATAACTCATTAAAGCAATCCTATGGGGATTGGACAATCATGCCACTTGTGTCCATTAGGCCCAATACCTCACCAAAACCCATTAACTTGAGTTTTGGCCCCCATTGTCCCACCTTATACTAAAAGCCCAAATTAACCCCAGATATGCTTTTAAATAATTACCAAACATGTTTTGGGCTTTACCACATCTACTAAGTTGATAATGTTCTCCCAATCACAATCCATTCCCATTATTCATGAAAGCAATCCTATGAAGATTGGGCAATCATGCCACTTGGTCCATTAGGCCCAATACCTCACCAAACTCCATTGACTTAAGTTTTGGGTCCCGATTGTCCTTTCTTGCTCTAAAAAGCCCATATTAACCCAGATCATAAGTTTTTAGGTACTTCCCAAACATGGTTTGGACATTTCCAAACCTACTAAGTGGATGATGTTCTCCCAATGAGAACCTTTCCCCATTACTCATCAAAGCAATCCAATGGGAATTGGACAATTATGTCACTGGGTCCATTAGGCCCAATACCTCACCAAACCCGGTTGGCTTGAGTTTTGGGCCCCATTGTCCCTCCTTGTACTAAAAAGCCCAAATTACCCCAAATCATATGGTTTTAGGTAATTACAAAACATGTTATGGCATTACCACACCTATTAAGTGGAGAATGTTGTCCCAGTCACAATCCATTCTCATTACTCATCAAAGCAATCCTATAGGAATTGGACAATAATGCCACTTGGTCTATTAGGGTCAACACCACACCAAACCCCATTGACTTCAGTTTTGGACTCCTATTGTCCCTATTTGTACTAAAAAGCCTAAGTTAACCCCAAATCATATGCTTTTAGAAAATTACCAAACATGTTTGGGCATTACAACACCTATTAAGTGTAGAATGTTGTCCCAATCAGAATCTTTCCCTTTACTGATCAAAACAATCTTATGGGGATTGGATAATCATGTCACTTTGGGTTCATTAGGCCCAATATCTCACCAAACCCCAATGACTTGAGTTTTGGGCCCCCCATTGTCCCTCCTTGTACTAAAAAGCCCAAATTACCCCAAAGCATATGGTTTTAGGTAATTACAAAACATGTTATGGCATTACCACACCTATTAAGTGGGGAATGTTGTCCCAATCACAATCCATTCTCATTACTCATCAAAACAATCTTGTGGGGATTAATCAATCATGCCACTTGGTCCATTAGACCCAATACCTCGCCAAACCATACTGATTTGAGTTTTGGCCCCCATTGTCTCTCCTTGTACTAAAAAGCCCAAATTCACCCCAGATCATATGATTTTAGGTAATTACCAAACTTATTTTGGGCATTACCACACCTACTAAGTTGAGAATGTTCTCCCATTCTTAATCCATTTCCATTACTCATCAAAGCAATCCTATGGGAATCGGACTATCATGCCACTGGTTCCATTAGGCCAAATACCTCACCAAATCCGGGTGACTTGAGTTTTGAGCCCCATTGTCCCTCCTTGATTTAAAAAGCCCAATTTAACCCAAAATCATATGTTTTTAGTTACTTACTAAACATGTTTTGCCAATTACCAAACTTACTAAGTGGAGGATTTTCTCTCAATCATAATCCATTCTCATTACTCATCAAAGCAATCCAATGGGGATTGGACAATCATGTCATTGGTCCATAAGGCCCAATACCTCATCAAACCCCATTGTCTTGAGTTTTGTGCCCCCATTGTCCCTTCTTATACTAAAAGGCCCAAATTAATCTCATATCATATGTTTTAAGGTTATTCCCAAACTTGTTTTGGCCATTACCAAACCTAATAAGTGGAGAATGTTCTCCTAATCATAATCCATTCCATTTACTCATCAAAGCAATTCTATTGGAATTGGACAATAATGCCACTGGTTCCATTAGGCCCAATTCCTTACCAAACCCATGATTGTCCCTTATTGTATTAAAAAGCCTAAGTTAATCCATATCATATGATTTTAGGTAATTACCAAACATGTTTTGGAGATTACCCAACCTACTAAGTGAAAGATGTTCTCCCAATAAGAATCCTTTGACATTACTCAACAAAGCAATACTATGGGGATCGAACTATCATGCCACTCGGTCCATTAGGCCCACTACCTCATTAAACCCCATTGACTTGAGTTTTGAGCCCCCATTTTCTCTTCTTGTACTAAAAAGCCCAAATTAACCCCAGATAATATGGTTTTAGTTACTTTCCAAACATGTTTTGGGCATTATCAAACATACTAAGTGGAGAATGTTCTCCCAATCACAATCCATTCCCACTACTCATCAAAACAATCTTATTGGGATTGATCAATCATGCCACTTGGTCCATTAGAACCAGTACCTCACCAAACCATATTGACTTGAGTTTTGGGACCTCATTGGCCCTCTTTGTACTAAAAATCCCAAATTAACCCCATATCATATGCCTTTAGATAATGCCCAAACATGTTTTTGCATTACCAAACCTACTACGTGGAATATGTTCTCCCTATTAGAATCATTTCCCATTACTCATCAAAGCAATCCTATGTGATTGGACAATCATGTCACTTGGTCCATTAGGGCCAATAGCTCACCAAACCCCTTTGACTTGAGTTTTGGGCCCCACTCTCCTTTCTTGTATTAAAAAGCCTAAATTAACCTCAAAACATATGCTTTTAGATAATTATCAAACATGTTTTGGGCCTTACCAAACATACTAAGTGGAGAATGCTCTCCCAATCACAATCCATTACCAAAACTCATTAAAGCAATCCTATGGGGATTGGACAATCATGCCACTATGTCCATTAGGCCTAATACCTCACCAAAACCCATTGACTTGAGTTTTGGGCCCCCATTGTCCCACCTTATACTAAAAAGCCCAAATTAACCCCGGGATATGCTTTTAAATAATTACCAAACATGTTTTGGGCCTTACCACATCTACTAAGTTGATAATGTTCTCCCAATCACAATCCATTCCCATTATTCATGAAAGCAATCCTATGAAGATTGGGCAATCATGCCACTTGGTCCATTAGGCCCAATACCTCACCAAACTCCATTGACTTAAGTTTTGGGTCCCGATTGTCCTTTCTTGCTCTAAAAAGCCCATATTAACCCAGATCATAAGTTTTTAGGTACTTCCCAAACATGGTTTGGACATTTCCAAACCTACTAAGTGGATGATGTTCTCCCAATGAGAACCTTTCCCCATTACTCATCAAAGCAATCCTATGGGAATTGGACAATTATGTCCTTTGGGTCCATTAGGCCCAATACCTCACCAAACCCGGTTGACTTGTATTTTAGGCCCCATTGTCTCTCCTTGTACTTAAAAGCCCAAATTACCCCAAATCATATGGTTTTAGGTAATTACAAAACATGTTATGGCATTACCACACCTATTAAGTGGAGAATGTTGTCCCAATCACAATCCATTCTCATTACTCATCAAAGCAATCCTATAGGAATTGGACAATAATGCCACTTGGTCTATTAGGTTCAACACCACACCAAACCCCATTGACTTGAGTTTTGGACTCTTCTTGTCCCTATTTGTACTAAAAAGCCTAAGTTAACCCCAAATCATATGCTTTTAGAAAATTACCAAACATGTTTGGGCATTACAACACCTATTAAGTGGAGAATGTTGTCCCGATCATAATCTTTCCCATTACTCATCAAAACAATCTTATGGGGATTGGACAATCATGTCACCTTTGGGTTCATTAGGCCCAATATCTCACCAAACCCCAATGACTTGAGTTTTGGGCCCCCCCATTGTCTCTCCTTGTACTAAAAAGCCCAAAATAAACCCATGTCATATGCTTTTAGGTAATTACCAAACATGTTTTGGGCATTATCAAACATACTAAGTGGAGAATGTTCTCCCAATCACAATCCATTCCCACTACTCATCGGAATAATCTTATGGGGATTAATCAATCATGCCACTTGGTCCATTAGACCCAATACCTCACCAATCCATATTGACTTCAGTTTTGGGACCCCATTGCCCCTCTTTGTACTAAAAAGCCCATATTAACCCCATATCATATGCTTTTAGATAATTACCAAACATGTTTTCTGCATTACCAAACCTACTACGTGGAATATGTTCTCCCAATTAGAATCATTTTCCATTACTCATCACAGCAATCCTATGGAATTAAACAATCAAGTCACTTGGTCCAATAGGGCCAATACCTCACCAAACCCCTTTGACTTGAGTTTTGGACCCCCACTGTCCTTCCTTGTATTAAAAAACCTAAATTAAGTTCAAATCATATGCTTTTAGAGAATTATCAAACATGTTTTGGGCTTTACCAAACATATTAAGTGGAGAATGTTCTCCCAATCACAATCCATTCCCATAACTCATTAAAGCAATCATATGGGGATTGGACAATTATGCCACTAGGTCCATTAGGCCCAATACCTCACTAAAACCCATTGACTTGAGTTTTGGGCCCCCATTGTCCCTCCTTATACTAAAAAGCCAAAATTAACCCCATATCATATGTGTTTAGATAATGCCCAAACATGTTTTCGGCATTACTAAACCTACTACGTGGAATATGTTCTCCCAATTAGAATCATTTCCCATTACACATCAAAGCAATCCTATGGGATTGGACAATCATGTCACTTGGTCCATTAGGGCCAATAGCTCACCAAACCCTTTTGACTTGCGTTTTGGGCCCTACTCTCCTTCCTTGTATTAAAAAGCCTAAATTAATCTCAAAACATATGCTTTTAGATAATTATCAAACATGTTTTGGGCCTTACCAAACATACTAAGTTGAGAATGCTCTCCCAATCACAATCCATTACCAAAACTCATTAAAGCAATCCTATGGGGATTGGACAATCATGCCACTGTGTCCATTAGGCCCAATACCTCACCAAAACCCATTAACTTGAGTTTTGGCCCCCCATTGTCCCACCTTATACTAAAAAGCCCAAATTAACCCCAGATATGCTTTTAAATAATTACCAAACATGTTTTGGGCTTTACCACATCTACTAAGTTGATAATGTTCTCCCAATCACAATCCATTCCCATTATTCATGAAAGCAATCCTATGAAGATTGGGCAATCATGCCACTTGGTCCATTAGGCCCAATACCTCACCAAACTCCATTGACTTAAGTTTTGGGTCCCGATTGTCCTTTCTTGCTCTAAAAAGCCCATATTAACCCAGATCATAAGTTTTTAGGTACTTCCCAAACATGGTTTGGACATTTCCAAACCTACTAAGTGGATGATGTTCTCCCAATGAGAACCTTTCCCCATTACTCATCAAAGCAATCCAATGGGAATTGGACAATTATGTCCTTTGGATCCATTAGGCCCAATACCTCACCAAACCCGGTTGGCTTGAGTTTTGGGCCCCATTGTCCCTCCTTGTACTAAAAAGCCCAAATTACCCCAAATCATATGGTTTTAGGTAATTACAAAACATGTTATGGCATTACCACACCTATTAAGTGGAGAATGTTGTCCCAGTCACAATCCATTCTCATTACTCATCAAAGCAATCCTATAGGAATTGGACAATAATGCCACTTGGTCTATTAGGGTCAACACCACACCAAACCCCATTGACTTGAGTTTTGGACTCCTATTGTCCCTATTTGTACTAAAAAGCCTAAGTTAACCCCAAATCATATGCTTTTAGAAAATTACCAAACATGTTTGGGCATTACAACACCTATTAAGTGTAGAATGTTGTCCCAATCAGAATCTTTCCCTTTACTGATCAAAACAATCTTATGGGGATTGGACAATCATGTCACTGGGTTCATTAGGCCCAATATCTCACCAAACCCCAATGACTTGAGTTTTGGGCCCCCCATTGTCCCTCCTTGTACTAAAAAGCCCAAATTACCCCAAAGCATATGGTTTTAGGTAATTACAAAACATGTTATGGCATTACCACACCTATTAAGTGGAGAATGTTGTCCC
Organism: Beta lomatogona; assembly: GCA_947646795.1. Classification (NCBI taxonomy): domain Eukaryota; kingdom Viridiplantae; phylum Streptophyta; class Magnoliopsida; order Caryophyllales; family Amaranthaceae; genus Beta; species Beta lomatogona. The sequence continues at coordinate 497,068 of CANSNZ010001329.1, forward strand.
AATCACAATCCATTCTCATTACTCATCAAAACAATCTTGTGGGGATTAATCAATCATGCCACTTGGTCCATTAGACCCAATACCTCGCCAAACCATACTGATTTGAGTTTTGGCCCCCATTGTCTCTCCTTGTACTAAAAAGCCCAAATTCACCCCAGATCATATGATTTTAGGTAATTACCAAACTTATTTTGGGCATTACCACACCTACTAAGTTGAGAATGTTCTCCCATTCTTAATCCATTTCCATTACTCATCAAAGCAATCCTATGGGAATCGGACTATAATGCCACTGGTTCCATTAGGCCTAATACCTCACCAAATCCGGCTGACTTGAGTTTTGAGCCCCATTGTCCCTCCTTGATTTAAAAATCCAAATTTAACCCAAAATCATATGCTTTTAGTTACTTACTAAACATGTTTTGCCACTTACCAAACTTACTAAGTGGAGGATTTTCTCTCAATCATAATCCATTCTCATTACTCATCAAAGCAATCCAATGGGGATTGGACAATCATGTCATTGGTCCATAAGGCCCAATACCTCATCAAACCCCATTGTCTTGAGTTTTGTGCCCCCATTGTCCCTTCTTATACTAAAAGGCCCAAATTAATCTCATATCATATGTTTTAAGGTTATTCCCAAACTTGTTTTGGCCATTACCAAACCTAATAAGTGGAGAATGTTCTCCTAATCATAATCCATTCCATTTACTCATCAAAGCAATTCTATTGGAATTGGACAATAATGCCACTTGGTTCCATTAGGCCCAATTCCTTACCAAACCCATGATTGTCCCTTATTGTATTAAAAAGCCTAAGTTAATCCATATCATATGATTTTAGGCAATTACCAAACATGTTTTGGAGATTACCCAACCTACTAAGTGAAAGATGTTCTCCCAATAAGAATCCTTTGACATTACTCAACAAAGCAATACTATGGGGATCGAACTATCATGCCACTCGGTCCATTAGGCCCACTACCTCATTAAACCCCATTGACTTGAGTTTTGAGCCCCCATTTTCTCTTCTTGTACTAAAAAGCCCAAATTAACCCCAGATCATATGGTTTTAGTTACTTTCCAAACATGTTTTGGGCATTATCAAACATACTAAGTGGAGAATGTTCTCCCAATCACAATCCATTCCCACTACTCATCAAAACAATCTTATTGGGATTGATCAATCATGCCACTTGGTCCATTAGAACCAGTACCTCACCAAACCATATTGACTTGAGTTTTGGGACCTCATTGGCCCTCTTTGTACTAAAAATCCCAAATTAACCCCATATCATATGCCTTTAGATAATGCCCAAACATGTTTTGTGCATTACCAAACCTACTACGTGGAATATGTTCTCCCTATTAGAATCATTTCCCATTACTCATCAAAGCAATCCTATGGGATTGGACAATCATGTCACTTGGTCCATTAGGGCCAATAGCTCACCAAACCCCTTTGACTTGAGTTTTGGGCCCCACTCTCCTACCTTGTATTAAAAAGCCTAAATTAACCTCAAAACATATGCTTTTAGATAATTATCAAACATGTTTTGGGCCTTACCAAACATACTAAGTGGAGAATGCTCTCCCAATCACAATCCATTACCAAAACTCATTAAAGCAATCCTATGGGGATTGGACAATCATGCCACTATGTCCATTAGGCCTAATACCTCACCAAAACCCATTGACTTGAGTTTTGGGCCCCCATTATCCCACCTTATACTAAAAAGCCCAAATTAACCCCAGATATGTTTTTAAATAATTACCAAACATGTTTTGGGCCTTACCACATCTACTAAGTTGATAATGTTCTCCCAATCACAATCCATTCCCATTATTCATGAAAGCAATCCTATGAAGATTGGGCAATCATGCCACTTGGTCCATTAGGCCCAATACCTCACCAAACTCCATTGACTTAAGTTTTGGGTCCCGATTGTCCTTTCTTGCTCTAAAAAGCCCATATTAACCCAGATCATAAGTTTTTAGGTACTTCCCAAACATGGTTTGGACATTTCCAAACCTACTAAGTGGATGATGTTCTCCCAATGAGAACCTTTCCCCATTACTCATCAAAGCAATCCTATGGGAATTGGACAATTATGTCCTTTGGGTCCATTAGGCCCAATACCTCACCAAACCCGGTTGACTTGTATTTTAGGCCCCATTGTCTCTCCTTGTACTTAAAAGCCCAAATTACCCCAAATCATATGGTTTTAGGTAATTACAAAACATGTTATGGCATTACCACACCTATTAAGTGGAGAATGTTGTCCCAATCACAATCCATTCTCATTACTCATCAAAGCAATCCTATAGGAATTGGACAATAATGCCACTTGGTCTATTAGGTTCAACACCACACCAAACCCCATTGACTTGAGTTTTGGACTCTTCTGTCCCTATTTGTACTAAAAAGCCTAAGTTAACCCCAAATCATATGCTTTTAGAAAATTACCAAACATGTTTGGGCATTACAACACCTATTAAGTGGAGAATGTTGTCCCGATCATAATCTTTCCCATTACTCATCAAAACAATCTTATGGGGATTGGACAATCATGTCCTTTGGGTTCATTAGGCCCAATATCTCACCAAACCCCAATGACTTGAGTTTTGGGCCCCCCATTGTCTCTCCTTGTACTAAAAAGCCCAAAATAAACCCATGTCATATGCTTTTAGGTAATTACCAAACATGTTTTGGGCATTATCAAACATACTAAGTGGAGAATGTTCTCCCAATCACAATCCATTCCCACTACTCATCGGAATAATCTTATGGGGATTAATCAATCATGCCACTTGGTCCATTAGACCCAATACCTCACCAATCCATATTGACTTCAGTTTTGGGACCCCATTGCCCCTCTTTGTACTAAAAAGCCCATATTAACCCCATATCATATGCTTTTAGATAATTACCAAACATGTTTTCTGCATTACCAAACCTACTACGTGGAATATGTTCTCCCAATTAGAATCATTTTCCATTACTCATCACAGCAATCCTATGGAATTAGACAATCAAGTCACTTGGTCCAATAGGGCCAATACCTCACCAAACCCCTTTGACTTGAGTTTTGGACCCCCACTTTGTCCTTCCTTGTATTAAAAAACCTAAATTAACTTCAAATCATATGCTTTTAGAGAATTATCAAACATGTTTTGGGCTTTACCAAACATATTAAGTGGAGAATGTTCTCCCAATCACAATCCATTCCCATAACTCATTAAAGCAATCCTATGGGGATTGGACAATTATGCCATTAGGTCCATTAGGCCCAATACCTCACTAAAACCCATTGACTTGACTTTTGGGCCCCCATTGTCCCTCCTTATACTAAAAAGCCAAAATTAACCCCATATCATATGCGTTTAGATAATGCCCAAACATGTTTTCGGCATTACTAAACCTACTACGTGGAATATGTTCTCCCGATTAGAATCATTTCCCATTACACATCAAAGCAATCCTATGGGATTGGACAATCATGTCACTTGGTCCATTAGGGCCAATAGCTCACCAAACCCTTTTGACTTGCGTTTTGGGCCCTACTCTCCTTCCTTGTATTAAAAAGCCTAAATTAATCTCAAAACATATGCTTTTAGATAATTATCAAACATGTTTTGGGCCTTACCAAACATACTAAGTTGAGAATGCTCTCCCAATCACAATGCATTACCAAAACTCATTAAAGCAATCCTATGGGGATTGGACAATCATGCCCTTTGTGTCCATTAGGCCCAATACCTCACCAAAACCCATTGACTTGAGTTTTGGCCCCCCATTGTCCCACCTTATACTAAAAAGCCCAAATTAACCCCAGATATGCTTTTAAATAATTACCAAACATGTTTTGGGCCTTACCACATCTACTAAGTTGATAATGTTCTCCCAATCACAATCCATTCCCATTATTCATGAAAGCAATCCTATGAAGATTGGGCAATCATGCCACTTGGTCCATTAGGCCCAATACCTCACCAAACTCCATTGACTTAAGTTTTGGGTCCCGATTGTCCTTTCTTGTACTAAAAAGCCCATATTAACCCATATCATAAGTTTTTAGGTGCTTCCCAAACATGGTTTGGACATTTCCAAACCTACTAAGTGGATGATTTTCTCCCAATGAGAACCTTTCCCCATTACTCATCAAAGCAATCCTATGGGAATTGGACAATTATGTCCTTTGGGTCCATTAGGCCCAATACCTCACCAAACCCGGTTGGCTTGAGTTTTGGGCCCCTTTTGTCCCCTCCTTGTACTAAAAAGCCCAAATTACCCCAAATCATATGGTTTTAGGTAATTACAAAACATGTTATGGCATTACCACACCTATTAAGTGGAGAATGTTGTCCCAATCACAATCCATTCTCATTACTCATCAAAACAATCTTGTGGGGATTAATCAATCATGCCACTTGGTCCATTAGACCCAATACCTCGCCAAACCATACTAATTTCAGTTTTGGCCCCCATTGTCTCTCCTTGTACTAAAAAGCCCAAATTCACCCTAGATCATATGATTTTAGGTAATTACCAAACTTATTTTGGGCATTACCACACCTACTAAGTTGAGAATGTTCTCCCATTCTTAATCCATTTCCATTACTCATCAAAGCAATCCTATGGGAATCGGACTATAATGCCACTGGTTCCATTAGGCCTAATACCTCACCAAATCCGGCTGACTTGAGTTTTGAGCCCCATTGTCCCTCCTTGATTTAAAAAGCCAAATTTAACCCAAAATCATATGCTTTTAGTTACTTACTAAACATGTTTTGCCACTTACCAAACTTACTAAGTGGAGGATTTTCTCTCAATCATAATCCATTCTCATTACTCATCAAAGCAATCCAATGGGGATTGGACAATCATGTCATTGGTCCATAAGGCCCAATACCTCATCAAACCCCATTGTCTTGAGTTTTGTGCCCCCATTGTCCCTTCTTATACTAAAAGGCCCAAATTAATCTCATATCATATGTTTTAAGGTTATTCCCAAACTTGTTTTGGCCATTACCAAACCTAATAAGTGGAGAATGTTCTCCTAATCATAATCCATTCCATTTACTCATCAAAGCAATTCTATTGGAATTGGACAATAATGCCACTGGTTCCATTAGGCCCAATTCCTTACCAAACCCATGATTGTCCCTTATTGTATTAAAAAGCCTAAGTTAATCCATATCATATGATTTTAGGCAATTACCAAACATGTTTTGGAGATTACCCAACCTACTAAGTGAAAGATGTTCTCCCAATAAGAATCCTTTGACATTACTCAACAAAGCAATACTATGGGGATCGAACTATCATGCCACTCGGTCCATTAGGCCCACTACCTCATTAAACCCCATTGACTTGAGTTTTGAGCCCCCATTTTCTCTTCTTGTACTAAAAAGCCCAAATTAACCCCAGATCATATGGTTTTAGTTACTTTCCAAACATGTTTTGGGCATTATCAAACATACTAAGTGGAGAATGTTCTCCCAATCACAATCCATTCCCCCTTACTCATCAAAACAATCTTATTGGGATTGATCAATCATGCCACTTGGTCCATTAGAACCAGTACCTCACCAAACCATATTAACTTGAGTTTTGGGACCTCATTGGCCCTCTTTGTACTAAAAATCCCAAATTAACCCCATATCATATGCCTTTAGATAATGCCCAAACATGTTTTCGCATTACCAAACCTACTACGTGGAATATGTTCTCCTATTAGAATCATTTCCCATTACTCATCAAAGCAATCCTATGGGATTGGACAATCATGTCACTTGGTCCATTAGGGCCAATAGCTCCTGAAACCCCTTTGACTTGAGTTTTGGGCCCCACTCTCCTTCCTTGTATTAAAAAGCCTAAATTAACCTCAAAACATATGCTTTTAGATAATTATCAAACATGTTTTGGGCCTTACCAAACATACTAAGTGGAGAATGCTCTCCCAATCACAATCCATTACCAAAACTCATTAAAGCAATTCTATGGGGATTGGACAATCATGCCACTATGTCCATTAGGCCTAATACCTCACCAAAACCCATTGACTTGAGTTTTGGGCCCCCATTTTCCCACCTTATACTAAAAAGCCCAAATTAACCCCAGATATGCTTTTAAATAATTACCAAACATGTTTTGGGCTTTACCACATCTACTAAGTTGATAATGTTCTCCCAATCACAATCCATTCCCATTATTCATGAAAGCAATCCTATGAAGATTGGGCAATCATGCCACTTGGTCCATTAGGCCCAATACCTCACCAAACTCCATTGACTTAAGTTTTGGGTCCGATTGTCCTTTCTTGCTCTAAAAAGCCCATATTAACCCGGATCATAAGTTTTTAGGTACTTCCCAAACATGGTTTGGACATTTCCAAACCTACTAAGTGGATGATGTTCTCCCAATGAGAACCTTTCCCCATTACTCATCAAAGCAATCCTATGGGAATTGGACAATTATGTCACTGGGTCCATTAGGCCCAATACCTCACCAAACCCGGTTGACTTGTATTTTAGGCCCCATTGTCTCTCCTTGTACTTAAAAGCCCAAATTACCCCAAATCATATGGTTTTAGGTAATTACAAAATATGTTATGGCATTACCACACCTATTAAGTGGAGAATGTTGTCCCAATCACAATCCATTCTCATTACTCATCAAAGCAATCCTATAGGAATTGGACAATAATGCCACTTGGTCTATTAGGTTCAACACCACACCAAACCCCATTGACTTGAGTTTTGGACTCTTACTGTCCCTATTTGTACTAAAAAGCCTAAGTTAACCCCAAATCATATGCTTTTAGAAAATTACCAAACATGTTTAGGCATTACAACACCTATTAAGTGGAGAATGTTGTCCCAATCGGAATCTTTCCCATTACTCATCAAAACAATCTTATGGGGATTGGACAATCATGTCCTTTGGGTTCATTAGGCCCAATATCTCACCAAACCCCAATGACTTGAGTTTTGGGCCCCCCATTGTCTCTCCTTGTACTAAAAAGCCCAAAATAAACCCATGTCATATGCTTTTAGGTAATTACCAAACATGTTTTGGGCATTATCAAACATACTAAGTAGAGAATGTTCTCCCAATCACAATCCATTCCCACTACTCATCGGAATAATCTTATGGGGATTAATCAATCATGCCACTTGGTCCATTAGACCCAATACCTCACCAATCCATATTGACTTCAGTTTTGGGACCCCATTGCCCCTCTTTGTACTAAAAAGCCCATATTAACCCCATATCATATGCTTTTAGATAATTACCAAACATGTTTTCTGCATTACCAAACCTACTACGTGGAATATGTTCTCCCAATTAGAATCATTTTCCATTACTCATCACAGCAATCCTATGGAATTAGACAATAAAGTCACTTGGTCCAATAGGGCCAATACCTCACCAAACCCCTTTGACTTGAGTTTTGGACCCCCACTGTCCTTCCTTGTATTAAAAAACCTAAATTAACTTCAAATCATATGCTTTTAGAGAATTATCAAACATGTTTTGGGCTTTACCAAACATATTAAGTGGAGAATGTTCTCCCAATCACAATCCATTCCCATAACTCATTAAAGCAATCATATGGGGATTGGACAATTATGCCACTAGATCCATTAGGCCCAATACCTTACTAAAACCCATTGACTTGAGTTTTGGGCCCCCATTGTCCCTCCTTATACTAAAAAGCCAAAATTAACCCCATATCATATGCGTTTAGATAATGCCCAAACATGTTTTCGGCATTACTAAACCTACTACGTGGAATATGTTCTCCCGATTAGAATCATTTCCCATTACACATCAAAGCAATCCTATGGGATTGGACAATCATGTCACTTGGTCCATTAGGGCCAATAGCTCACCAAACCCTTTTGATTTGCGTTTTGGGCCCTACTCTCCTTCCTTGTATTAAAAAGCCTAAATTAATCTCAAAACATATGCTTTTAGATAATTATCAAACATGTTTTGGGCCTTACCAAACATACTAAGTTGAGAATGCTCTCCCAATCACAATCCATTACCAAAACTCATTAAAGCAATCCTATGGGGATTGGACAATCATCACACTTGTGTCCATTAGGCCCAATACCTCACCAAAACCCATTGACTTGAGTTTTGGCCCCCGATGTCCCACCTTATACTAAAAAGCCCAAATTAACCCCAGATATGCTTTTAAATAATTACCAAACATGTTTTGGGCCTTACCACATCTACTAAGTTGATAATGTTCTCCCAATCACAATCCATTCCCATTATTCATGAAAGCAATCCTATGAAGATTGGGCAATCATGCCACTTGGTCCATTAGGCCCGATACCTCACCAAACTCCATTGACTTAAGTTTTGGGTCCCGATTGTCCTTTCTTGTACTAAAAGCCCATATTAACCCATATCATAAGTTTTTAGGTGCTTCCCAAACATGGTTTGGACATTTCCAAACCTACTAAGTGGATGATGTTCTCCCGATGAGAACCTTTCCCCATTACTCATCAAAGCAATCCTATGGGAATTGGACAATTATGTCCTTTGGGTCCATTAGGCCCATTACCTCACCAAACCCGGTTGGCTTGAGTTTTGGGCCCCATTGTCCCTCCTTGTACTAAAAAGCCCAAATTACCCCAAATCATATGGTTTTAGGTAATTACAAAACATGTTATGGCATTACCACAACTATTATGTGGAGAATGTTGTCCCAGTCACAATCCAGTCTCATTACTCATCAAAGCAATCCTATAGGAATTGGACAATAATGCCACTTGGTCTATTAGGGTCAACACCACACCAAACCCCATTGACTTCCGGTTTTGGACTCCTATTGTCCCTATTTGTACTAAAAAGCCTAAGTTAACCCCAAATCATATGCTTTTAGAAAATTACCAAACATGTTTGGGCATTACAACACCTATTAAGTGTAGAATGTTGTCCCAATCGAGAATCTTTCCCTTTACTCATCAAAACAATCTTATGGGGATTGAGATGATCATGTCCTTTGGGTTCATTAGGCCCAATATCTCACCAAACCCCAATGACTTGAGTTTTGGGCCTCCCATTGTCTCTCCTTGTACTAAAAAGCCCCAAATGAACCCATATCATATGCTTTTAGGTAATTACCAAACATGTTTTGGGCATTATCAAACATACTAAGTGGAGAATGTTCTCCCAATCACAATCCATTCCCACTACTCATCGGAATAATCTTATGGGGATTAATCAATCATGCCACGTGGTCCATTAGACCCGATACCTCACCCAATCCATATTGACTTAAGTTTTGGGACCCCATTGCCCCTCTTTGTACTTAAAAGCCAATATTAACCCCATATCATATGCTTTTAGATAATTACCAAACATGTTTTCTGCATTACCAAACCTATTACGTGGCATATGTTCTCCCAATTAGAATCATTTTCTATTACTCATCACAGCAATCCTATGGAATTAGACAATCATGTCACTTGGTCCAATAGGGCCAATAGCTCACCAAACCCCTTTGACTTGAATTTTGGACCCCCACTGTCCTTCCTTGTATTAAAAAGGCTAAATTAACTTCAAATCATATGCTTTTAGAGAATTATTAAACATGTTTTGGGCTTTACCAAACATATTAAGTGGAGAATGTTCTCCCAATCACAATCCATTCCCATAACTCATTAAAGCAATCCTATGGGGATTGGACAATTATGCCACTAGGTCCATTAGGCCCAATACCTCACTAAAACCCATTGACTTGAGTGTTGGGCCCCCATTGTCCCTTCTTATACTAAAAAGCCAAAATTAACCCCAGATCATATGCTTTTAAATATTTAAAAAACATGTTTTGGGCATTGCCACACCTAATAAGTTGATAATGTTCTCCCAATCACAATCCATTCCCATTACTCATCAAAGCAATCCTATGAAGATTGAACAGTTGTTCCACTTGGTCTATTAGGCTCAATACCACACCAAACCCCATTGACTTGAGTTCTGGACTCCTATTGTCCCTCTTTGTGCTAAAAAGCCTAAATTAACCCCAAATCATATGGTTTTAGGTAATTACCAAACATGTTTGGGCATTACCACACCTATTAAGTGGAGAATGTTGTCCCAATCAAAATCCTTTCCCATTACTCATCAAAACAATCTTATGGGATTAGACAAGCAGGCTAATGGGTCTATTAGGCCCAATATCTCACCAAACCCTAATGACTTGAGTTTTGGGCCCCCCATTGTCTCTCCTTGTACTAAAAAGCCCAAATTAACCCCATATCATATGCTTTAAGGTAATTACCAAACATGTTTTAGGCATTATCAAACATACTAAGTGGAGAATGTTCTCCCAACCACAATCCATTCCCACTTTACTCACCAAAACAATCTTATGGGGATTGATCGATCATGCCACTTGGTCCATTAGACCCAATACCTCACCAAACCATATTGACTTGAGTTTTGGGACCCCATTGCCCCTCTTTGTACTAAAAAGCCCAAATTAACCCCGATCATATGTTTTAAATAATGGAAAAATTGTCGGGAACGGGTCCCAACTATGGGCGTTCCGCCATTTTTAGTCCCAACTAAAGATTATTTCTAAGTAGTCCGAACTATGCATCATTTTTTACAAAATTGGTCCCGGTGCTTGGTGACCGGTTGAATGGGTTTTTTTTTTTCCTTCTCTTTCTCCCCTCCTTCCTTTCCTTGCCACCCATCTCCCTCCCCTGCCATTCCCTCTTTCTCACTCTTCCCCCCTCCTCTTTTTCTTGAAGATTCTTCAATTTTCTAGAAAATTTGATGGAAGTTCAAGTTCATCCTAATGTCGATTGTCAACGAAGGAAGATATTAGGCGTCGGGTTTTGTTTTTCGAAGGAAAGGCGTAGGATTTATTTGAATGTGAATTACCATTAAGCATAATCACTAGTAACTTAACGATAGATACGGTTGACTCATAGCTGCAGTATAAGTCATAAAATTGTTAGTATGCATGATGCGGCTCGAGAGGAAATACATATACTAATAGAAGGAATTCTTTGTGAGAATCATGCAAATTCTTATTACAAAAGCTGAATTGGAAAGCACATAAAGAACGGATAAGAAAAGCAACAATAGGAAAAATTAGAGGGGGACTTGGTTAAGAAAACATATTAGAAAGGAAAAAACAACCTAATCTACTTGACTAAAATCGGTAAGTACATCACGATTCACAACAAACCACATAGTACACACCTTCTTGAGGAATAAAATTAATAAGACAAAAAATACATAAATATCATTAGTTAAATTTTTTTTTTTTTTTGGCATAGGTTGTGTAGTTATGCGAAATTCGATATCAATTTGTTTTTGCTAGAATTGAAACTCAACTAAAGGATATTAACAAATTAAAATTATATTATGAATTTCGGTTTCTTGAAATGAGAGAACAAGAAGAGGGAATTAGCTTATACCTCACTATAAGAGGCAAAAGAAAGATGGTGACGATAACAACACGGCTCGACAATAATAGTAAGAACAACACAAGAGTGGAAGGAGAAGCATAATCACATAACAATTACGAACACACGAGCCACGGTTGTCGCCGAGGGCAGACTCGCCCGGCGCCAGGCGAGTCACGGTGCGGCGACCACAGGCGGCAACAACGGCGGCCCGGGACGGATTAGAGAGGAGAGATATTGTGGCCGACAACCCACGGAGGAGAGAGAAAATGAGAGGTGGGGAAAAATAAAAAAAAATCATTTTACTGTTAGAGCGGAATCGATGACCTCTTTAGGACCAATTTTATAAAAAATGATGCATAGTTGGGATTTTTTCGAGAAATAATCTATACTTGGGGTGAAAATGGCGAAACGCCCATAGATGAGGCCCATTCTGTCGATTTTTTCCTTAAAAAATTACCAAACATATTTTGGGCATTACCACACCTACTAAGTTGATAATATTCTCCCGATCACAATCCATTCCCATTACTCATCAAAACAATCCTATGAAGATTGGACAATCATACCACTTGGTCTATTAGGCTCAACACCACACCAAACACCATTGACTTGAGTTTTGGACTCCTATTGTCCCTCTTTGTACTAAAAAGCCTAAATTAACTCCAAATCATATGCTTTTAGGTAATTACCAAACATTATTTGGGCATTACCACACCTATTAAGTGGACAATGTTGTCCCAATCACGATCCATTCCCATTACTCATCAAAGCAACCTTATGGGGATTGGACAATCATGCCACTAGTCCATTAGGCCCAATATCTCACCAAACCCCATATAATTGAGTTTTGGGACCCATTCTCCCCTCCTTGTACTTAAAAGCCCAAACTATCCCCAAATCATATGCTTTTAGGTAATTACCAAACATGTTTTAGGCATTACCACACCTACTAAGTGGACAATGTTCTCCTAATCACAATCCATTCTCATTACTCATCAAAGCGATCCTATAGGAATCGGACGATCATGCCACTTGATCTATTAGGCTCGACACCTCACCCAAGCCTCATTAACTTGTGTTTTGGACACATATTGTCCCTCATTGTACTAAAAAGCCCAAATTAACCCCAAATCATAAGCTTTTAGATAATTACCAAACATGTTTTGGGCTTTACCACCCAACTAAGAGGAGAGTGTTCTCCCAATCACAATCCATTCTCATTACTCATCGAAGCAATCCTATGGAAATTGGGCAATCATGCAACTTGGTCCATTAGGCCCAATACCTCACCAAACCCCATTAACTTGAGTTTTGGTCCTCTATTGTCCCTTATTGTATTAAAAGCTCAAAATAGCCCCAAATCATATGCTTTTAGGTAATTACTAAATATGTTTTGGGCATTACCAAACCTACTTAAGTGGAGGATGTTAACCCGATCACAATCCATTCCCATTACTCATTAAATCAATCCTATAGGGATTTGACAATCATGCCACTAGGTCCATTAGGCCTGACACCTCACCAAACCTCATTGACTTGAGTTACGGGTCCCCCATTGTCACTCCTTGTACTAAAAACCCCAAATTAACCCCGCATCATATATACTTTTAGGTAATTTCCAAACATGTTTTGGGCATTACCAAACCTATTAAGTAGACAATGTTGTCCCGATCCACAATCCATTTCCATTAATCATCAAAGCAATTCTATGGGTATTGGACAATCAAGCCACTTGGTCCATTAGGCCCGATATTTCACCAAATTCCATTGACTTGAGTTTTTGGTGCCCCCATTGTCCTCCTTTGTTCTAAAAAGCCTAAACTAACCCAAATCATATGCATTTAGGTAATTACCAAACATGTTTTAGGCATTACCACACCTACTAAGTGGACAATGTTCTCCCGATCACAATCCATTCTCATTGCTCATCAATGCAATCCAATGGGGATTGAACAATCGTGCCACTTGGTCCATTAGGCCTAATACCTCACCGAACCCCACTAACTTGCGTTTTGGACCCCCATTATACCTCCTTGTATTAAAAACCCCGCATTAACCCGGATAATGTTTTGGTCATTACCACACCTACTACGTTTAAGATGTTCTCCCAATCAGAATCTTTTCCCATTACTCATCAAAGCGATCTTGTGGGGATTGGACAACCAAGCCCTTTGGATCCATTAGGCCCGATACCTCACCAAACCTCATTGACTTGAGTTTTGGGCCCCCATTGTCCCTCCTTTTACTAAAAAGCTGAAATTAACCACAAATTATATGATTTTAGGTAATTATCAAACATGTTTTGGGCATTACCACGGATCCTAAGTTGAGAATGTTCTCCCGATCACAATCCATTTTCATTACTCATCAAAGCAATCCTATGGGGATTGGACAATCATGTCATTGGTCCATTAGTCCCGATACCTCACCAAGCCCCATTGACTTGAGTTTTGGGCCCCCATGGTCCTTTCTTGTACTAAAAAGCCTATATTAACCCCGGATCATATGGTTTATGAGAATTCCCAAACATGTTTTGGGTATTACCAAACCTCCTAAGTCGAGAATGTTCTCCCGATCACAATCCATTCCAATTACTCATCAAAGCAATCCTATAAGAATTGGACAATCATGCCACTTGGTCTATTAAGCTCAACACCGCACCAAACCCCATTTACTTGAGTTTTGGACTCCTATTGTCCTATTTGTACTAAAAAGCCTTCACTAACCCCAAATCATATGCTTTTAGGAAATGTCCAAACATGTTTGGGGATTACCACACCTATTAAGTGTTGAATGTTGTCCCGATCAGAATCCTTTCCCATTACTCATCAAAACAATATATTGGGGATTGGACAATCATGCCCTTTGGGTCCATTAGGCCCAATATCTCACCAAACCCCAATGATTTGACTTTTGGGCCCCCGTTGTCTCTCCTTGTACTAAAAAGCCCAAATTAACCCCGTATCATATGCTTTAAGGTAATTACCAAACATGTTTTGGGCATTATCAAACATCTTAACTGGAAAATGTTCTCCTAATCATAATCCATTCCCCTTTATTCATCGGAAGAATCTTATGGGGATTAATCGATCATGCCACTTGGTCCATTAGACCCGATACCTCATGAAACCATATTGACTTGAGTTTTGGGACACCATTGCCCTCTTTTGTACTAAAAGTGCAAATTAACCCCATATCATATGCATTTAGATAATTACAAAACATGTTTTCGGCATTACCAAATTAGAATCATTACCCATTACTCATCACAACAATCCTATGGGATTAGACAATCATGTCACTTGGTCCATTAGGGCCGATAGCTCACCAAACCCCTTTGACTTGAGTTTAGGACCCCCACTTTGTCTTTCCTTGTATTAAAAACCCTAAAATTAACCTCAAATCATATGCTTTTAGATAATTATCAAACATGTTTTTGGGTCGACCAAACATACTAAGTGGATAATGTTCTCCCGATCATAATCCATTCCCATAACTCATTAAAGCAATCATATGGGGATTGGACAATCATGCCACTAGGTCCATTAGGCCCAATACCTCATCGAAAACCCATTGACTTGAGTTTTGGTCCCCCATTGTCCCTCCTTATACAAAAAAGCCCAAATTAACCCCAGTTATATGTTTTAAATAATTACCAAACATGTTTGGGCATTACCACACCTACTAAGTTGATAATGTTCTCCCGATCACAATCGATTCCCATTACTCATCAAAGCTATCCTGTGAAGATTGGACAATCATACCACTTGGTCCATTAGGCTAAACACCACGACCAAACCCCATTGACTTGAGTTTTGGACTCCTATTGTCCCTCTTTGAACTAAAACGCCTAAATTAACCCCAAATCAAATGCTTTTAGGTAATTACCAAACATGATTTGGGCATTACCACACCTATTAAGTGGAGAATGTTGTCCCGATCACAATCCATTCCTATTACTCATCAAATCAATCCTATGGGGATTGGATAATCATGCCACTAGTCCATTAGGCCCAATATCTCACCAAACCCCACGGAATTCGGTTTTGGGCCCCATTGTCCCCTCCTTGTACTAAAAAGCCCAAACTAACCCACATCGTATGCTTTTAGGTAATTACCAACCATGTTTTAGGCATTACCACACCTACTAAGTGGACAATGTTCTCCTAATCACATTCCATTCTCATTACTCATCAAAGCAATCCAATAGGAATTGGACAATCATGCCACTTGGTCCATTGGGCTCAACACCTCACCCGAAACCTCATTGACTTGCGTTTTGGACACCTATTGTCCCTCTTTGTACTAAAAAGCCAAATTAACCCCCAAATCATAAGCTTTTAGGTAATTACCAAACATATTTTGGGCATTACTACACAACTAAGAGGAGAGTGTTCTCCCAATCACAATCCATTCTCAATACTCATCGAAAGCGATTCTATGAGGATTGGATGATCATGCCACTTGGTCCATTGGGCCCGATACCTCACCAAACCCCAATGACTTGAGTTTTGGACCCTTTATTGTCCCTCATCGTATTAAAAGCTCAAATTAACCCCAAATCTTATGCTTTTAGGTAATTGCAAACATGTTTTGGGCATTACCAAACCTCTTAAGTGGAAGATGTTATCCCGATCACAATCCGTTCTCATTACTCATCAAAGCGATCCTATAGGAATTGGACGATCATGCCCTTTGGGTCCATTAGGCCCGACACCTCACCAAACCCCATTGACTTGGGTTACGGGTCCCCCATTGTCACAACTTATACTAAAAAGCCAAAATTAACCCCGAATCGTATGCTTTTAGGTAATTACCAAGCATGTTTTGAGCATTACCACACCCATTAAGTGGAGAATGTTGTCCCGATCATAATCCATTCCCATTAATCATCAAAGCAATTCTATGGGGATTGAATGATCATGCTACTTGGTCCATTAGTCCCAATATTTCACCAAATTCCATTGACTTGAGTTTTAGTCCCTCATTGTCCCCTCCTTGTACTAAAAGCCCAAACTAACCCAAATCATATGCATTTAGGTAATTACCAAACATGTTTTAGGCATTACCACACCAACTAAGTGGACAATGTTCTCCCGATCGCAACCCATTCTCATTACTCATCGATGCGATCCTATGGGGATTGAACAATCGTGTCACTTGGTCCATTGGGCCTAATACCTCACCGAACCCCATTATACCTCCTTGTATTAAAGACCCAAATTAACCCGGATAATATGATTTTAGGTAATTACCAAACATGTTTTAGGCATTACCACACCTACTACGTTGAAGATGTTCTCCCGATCGGAATCTTTTCCCATTACTCATCAAAGCAATCTTATGGGGATTGAACTATCAAGACCCTTTGGATCCATTAGGCCCGATACCTCACCGAACCTCTTTGACTTGAGTTTTGGGCCCATATTATCTCATATTGTAATAAAAAGCCCAAATTAACTCCAAATCGTATGCCTTTAACTAATTACGAAACATGTTTTGGGCATTACCACACCTATTAAGTGGATAATGTTCTCCCGATCACACTACATTCCCGTTACTCGTCAAAGCGATCCTATGGGGATTGGACGATAATCCACCAATAACTCACCAAACCCCCATTGACTTGTATTTTGGGCCCTATTGTCCATCTTTGTACTAAAAAAAGCCCAAATTAACCCCGGATCATATGCGTTTAGGTAATTACCTAACATGCTTAGGGCATTACCAAACTTTGTCCAATCACGATCCATTCCCATTACTCGTCAAAGCGATCACGTGGGGATTAAACAATCATGCCCTTTGGGTCTATTAGGCCCGATACCTCACTAAACCTCATTGACTTGAGTTTTGGGCCCCCATTGTCCCTCCTTGTATTAAAAGTCCGGATTAACCGAAATCATATGCTTTTAGGTAATTACAAAACATCCTTTCGACATTACCAAACCTATATATCCAATCACAAACCATTCCCATTACTCATCAAAACAATCCTATGGGGATTGGGCTATCATGTCACTTGAGTTTTGGGCCCCATTATCCTTCCTTTTACTAAAAGCTCAAATTAATCACAAATCATATGATTTTAGGTAATTATCAAACATGTTTTGGGCATTACCACAACTACTAAGTTGAGAATGTTCTCCCGATCAAAATACATTCCCATTACTCATTAAAGTAAAACTATGGGGATTGGACAATCATTTCACTTGGTCCATTAGGTCCAATACTTTAGCAAACACAATTGACTTGAGTTTTGGGCCCCCATTGTCCCTCCTTGTACTAAAAGCCCAAATTAACCCGGATCATATGATTTTAGGTACTTAACAAGCATGGTTTGGGTATTACCAAACCTACTAAGTGGAGGATGTTCCCCCAATTAGAATTCTTTTCCATTACTCATCAAAGCAATCTTATGGGGATTGGATAATCAGGCCACTCGGTCCATTATGCCCAATACATCCCCGATCCCCGTTGACTTGAGTTTTGGGGCCCCATTGTCACTACTTGTACTAAAAAGCCCAAATTAACCTCGAATCATATGCTTTTAGGTAATTACCACACATGTTTTGGGCATTACCAAATCTATTAAGACATTCTTATCTTTTACATATTGTGACTTTATAACCCTATTTGGCTTATTTAGATTAACACATTTTATATCATATTGATTAATTTGTACTTAGGATTGTTTATTTTAATTGTTTATTTTCAATACAATTTGGAATTGAGGGTTTTTAGACTTCTCTTAGTTTTCTGTCACGTTTTGGTAATTACCGAAACCGATTTTAGTAATTACCTAAAGTGTCCGTTCGGTCATCTTCTTCCAACTTCATCTTCGACCTTTCGATTTTTTTTCTCTCTCCTCCGAAATTCTTTATCTAGTGTGACAATGGTAATCAATACTCAAAAAACGCACAAATCGGTCCCAAATTGACGGTTTCCCGACATCTTACAACAGTCTCAACCATATTTTTTTATCAAATTCATAATGACCTAGAATTTTGATTTTGAGTTTCTTCATTTTGAATCTCATACCTTAATTTCCATGGAAATTCGGGCATTCTGGTGTACATACGATCATCAATTTTATGTTTGTTCCTCTATTTCATGAATTTA
The DNA here is from genome assembly GCA_947646795.1 of Beta lomatogona. Taxonomy (NCBI): domain Eukaryota; kingdom Viridiplantae; phylum Streptophyta; class Magnoliopsida; order Caryophyllales; family Amaranthaceae; genus Beta; species Beta lomatogona. The sequence continues at coordinate 515,637 of CANSNZ010001329.1, forward strand.
CAAAGATAGAGAGAGGAAAGTGAAAAAAAATCCCCAAAATTTTCAACAACTTTGCAAATTATAATTTCCATTTCACAACTTCTCCATCACAAATTCATGATTTCTTCATGAATTCTTACCATTTCATGGAAAGAGAAGGGTCCAAGGAAGAGATCTACTAAAAGTTTGAGAAGAATTGAAGATCCATGGAAGATTTGAGGAAGGGGTAGAGGAGAGGAGAGAGAAAATATGGGTAAAAAAAATTCCCAAAATTTTTTTTTTGGCCGAAATTATTTTCGGATTTTTCAGAAATTTTTGAGATTTTTTTTTTTATTTTGTATTTTTCGAAATTATTTAAAACATTGTCGGAAATTAGAATAAATGATTTTGGTATTTTTTAAAATCGTTTCTAAAGAAAAGGAAAAGAAAGGTAAGGTGTGTGGCTCGCGTTGATTGTGGCGCGCATGTTCAATGGTCTTTTTTGAAAAAATACCATTGTAGAATTTTCAATTATGTCATCGTTGAACCAGAATGAAGTCACACTTGTCTAGGAATAACTAACACGTCACCTCCAAAATACTCCCTATGTTCCTTCTGCATGTTGAAGTGTTTCCTTTTTAGTTTGGATTTTCAGGTTCCCTGTTGGGATAATCCTAGACTCCGGACTCCCAAATCCCTGTAGTTCAGATAAACTCTGGTGGTTGACACTTATATAGTCTCCTGCACGTGAAGCATAGCAATCTTATCACTATGAATGAATTTCTATGCACGTCATAGTCTCCTGCTGGAGAAAGCAGAAAGGGTGCACACTCAATAGAAAAGCACAATTTATAGTCTAAGAAATGAAAGAGAGGGAAAAGAACAATTTATGAATTCAATTTAATTAAAACTGACTACAATAGAAAAGCCTTATATAGGCATACAATAACAAACATTAACTAAAAATTAGGAAATGCTAATAGTAATCATGCCCACGTTTAACACTTTAACTCAACCAAATACTAACTCAATATACTTCTAACTTAATGCACGTAACCACTAACTACATCTAACTCCATATATTATGCAAGATACTAAGTAACCTAACAAACACATATTCCTATCCTAAAATACAGGAACTACTTTGAATCAATCATTCAACATTCCCCCTTGATTCAAAGTCTCTTACAAGGACTAAACTTTGCTACTGACTTCAACATTCCATATTGCCATGGACTTTGACTTGGACTCGACATACTTCGATCTCAACATGAACACTTAACCGCACACTCGACTTGGGAAGAGCTTGCTCTCGTCCTCTTCAAATTTCACATCTTGCTAGACGTTTTAATTTGTGATGCACTTCTTATCACTCACACAATATTATTGATGCACATCATCACCAACATGATATTGTTTGAGACACTTCTCTCCATTAACATGGAAGTACTTCTTTTCTAACGTAATGCACTTCTCATTGCCATCTTCAAATTTTTTGATGCACATCATCATCAACCTTCAATAAATGGAGCACTTCTATCCATAAACTCTATATGACTTTGTCTTGCAAATTTGACCGCATCCACTACTACAACTTCGGAAGCCGTCTCTGCGTTGACTACGACTTCCACCATTATCGGATTCTTTGCATATCGACTTCCACATTCGTAAAGACTATTTGATCTTTACCTCAAATAGTTTTGCGCTTTTTTCCACAAGATTAAAATCCATGTTCATAGGCTAAAGGGAACCCATCAACACATCACACCCAACCTACTTCCATAGGTAAACACAAAAAATTTCACAAAAAAAAATTGCTCACAAATAATGAAATCAAGTTGCGTTGCTTGTTTCTTTTTACTCAAATTTTTGTTATTACTCTCTTTCTCTCTCCTTCTTTTTTTTTTTTTTTTTTTTTTTTTTTTTGCTTCATCTCTTTCCCTTTCCCGGATCTAACCTGGAGCTCTTGATACCATGTTGAATTTTTTGAGGAGAAAAAACGAAGCTTGGAGAAATTAAGAAAAAGACTACATTTTTATATATTTTTCACACTTAAATGAATAAACAAAGCACCCTTTTTATAGGCATATAAAACACTACTAATAACATCTTTAACTATGAGCCACTAAAGAGAGAAATTAAGAACATGTCCACTCGTGGCCCACTGCTTTGCTATCCCACTAAATAGACCATTATGTAGGCAACTACTTGTTGGCCCACTAACTACTTATTAACAACTAGTCATAACTATAAGGAAAACTATTTCACTAATTTTGAACCATAATCCAACACACCCCCTTGCTTCAAAATTTTCTTCTTGATCTTGACATCTTCATCATCCATCTTGCCACGGAACATTGCTAATTTTGTGATGTACTTCTCACCACTAGACTTTTTTGACTTTTGTTGATGCGCTTCTCCCCAATCTTACATTTGTTGATGCACTTCTCACCAACCTTCATTCAATGAAGCACATCTCTCCATTAACCATGCTAGAGCACTTCTCTCCATTAACCATGCTAGAGCACTTCTCTCTAACTCTTCATATATGGTTCTCACTAATTTTGAAAACTTGTTCTTTTTTTGTCTTTCCTCTTGATGAGGTTGCGTTGCTTTCATCCTACTATCTCTTTTATTGGCCTCCAGGGATCTAATAACTTGATTCTCTTGATACCATGTAGAAATTATAAGAACATAAAATAAGAGGGAGAGGATAGTACGGCAAATAAAATTTGCATTTACGAACTTCATTCTACTATCTTAAACAAAGCAAAGATAAATGCCTATTTAAAGGGTTACAACCTAACTACTTCATTTGGTCAATAGCATATTAGAAGGAAAGTAGGTAGACATGTCCCACGTTCATGCAATACTCCTAACAATCTCCAAGTATTACTGTACATAATCTAATTTAATTAACTATTAATAAATCACTAATATTTATTCCTAAAATAAAGGAAGATAGTTAAGCCAACTTTGAAGAAATGTTTTCCAACGAAAAGCTGAAAGGGTGCATAAAGATGAACTTCTATTCATATACTAATTCAGCAAATTTACATTTTCAGGTTTGACCTTGAAAAATCATACAAGTGGACTCTTGCAACAAAGAAATTGAATAAATTACATTAAACATCAAGGTAAACTCTCAATCGCAGTCTAGTTGAAAAGAAACAGTTTTAGATCTTATTCTTATCTATCATGGTGAGCTTGCTCTTTATAGAACTTGGATAATATAGCATTAATCTAAAGTTGATGTGAACATGCTCTTTATAGAAGTTACGGAAAACTGAAGTGAATACAGTGAACTACTGATCATCCCAATCAAGTACAGACTGATGTAAGAAAATGCAGAAAATGCTCAACTCATAAAGATACTTCCTCCCATATTTCTTTTTTAATGCAACAATTGGATTTTCACCGTTCACACTTATCCCTTTGACTAAGATATGTGATTTTGTACATAATGAAAAGGAAAAATTGATAGGAGCAATCCTCGTATAGGCGTTGTAGTTTTGATCCCAACGTAGAATTATTATTGAAGCGGTACCAACTATGCATCATTTTTCTTAAAATTAGTCAGCGGTCCCGATGTTTCTGTCTGACCCGGGTAAATACTTAGCGTTTTTTCCTTCTTTTTTTTCGCCGCCACCACCTCTTTCTCGCTCTTGCCTCCTCCTCCACCTCTTTCTCACTCCTCTCTGCCATGTCGGCCCATAGCAATTAGCTGATGATCTAATTGAACTAATTCTAAGCTTTCCCAACCAGATCTTTTTCTCAACATTAGCAAAATTATTCTACATTATCTACTAATTACTATGCACATTATCCTAAAAACCCAAATCATATAATTACAATTTAAAAGATAACGACTCTAAATAAATTGAATATTGGAGCATACTTTTACGGAGTAAAATGCGGAGTTTTTCGGCTGAGAAACCAAAACACGGCCCTAGCGAGAAAAAGGGATTTCATTACTTCTACAAAGAGTGTGAAGTTCGTGAGCTCTTTTTGCTGCAAACTCCCGAAGCCATAACAGCTTCGCCTTTTTTGCTAATTTGATAATTAGCTGATATATTGAAAAATACCCGAGAAAAATCCGCATTTAAGATCTACAAAAAAAACCCGGTGAGGATTTCAAATAAAAATGAGGTAGAGGGGGATTTCTAGAAAGAAGAAAGAAGATTTCTAGGAAAATACGCGTTTATAAAAATGATACCCCAATTTTGCTCAAACCATGAAAAATTAATCGGTTTCATCTAATTTCTTATCATTTCAATGAACTCAATCACAAATTAATCAATTTCATCACATTTCAATCGAAGAGATGAAATTTTTCGGAAAAAATGAAACTAATTAAGAATTTCTTGAGGGTAAAACTTCAAGAAGAGAAGCCGAAGTTTTTGATGCACTCTTTCTGATATCGTCTCTTCATA